>VDFB02271358.1:994054461-994654461 GCA_007258455.2 Sequoia sempervirens | reverse complement strand
GCTCTAGTTTGTATGGCAAAAAAATAGGCCTCCACTTGGATCAAGTGAAACCCTCGGTCTATTATAAGACTGAGAACTCAACAACTATGTGACCATCGATGATGAGTAAACGGCCCGGGAAACAAACATCGATGGAAGATTTGACTTTGGCCAGTGTGGAGTGCCAAAAGGGTATGGTGCCAGTGACAAACAACTGGTAGGCCCAACGATTAGCACATAGAAAAAGTGAATGGTCAGAGAAGAGTAGCGGGCACGGAAAAGAATGGTCGACAAACATACCAGTGAATGGAGATATGTCGGCGATCGACTAGTGAGAATGATGTCGGTGGATGGGAAACCAAGTGGGTACGACAATCTACAACAAATAACAACAACCAAAAAATGAAATTTCTACATACTATAGAAATATGATAGCTGACATACAAATTTTGAATATTGTCAATTCGATAATTCAAAATTTTAATATTATTGCCAATAAAAAATATATAATCTATAGAATTCCAACCCAAATAAAAGCCAACAATGATTTTAAAAAAAATAAAACCCACAATAATGCTAATAGAAATATATGTATGTTGATGGGGTGAAAAATAAAACCCAAAATTTTAATAAAATGTCGCTTGATATGTCAACTTATGAATAAAACTACAGTTGATGTGATAAATTTTTCTACAAACTATATAAAAAGCCCTAATATTTTTTGCCAAAACAAATAAGAGCCCTAATTTTTCTAAAACGAAAAAATTTCTTATGACTAAAACATTTTTGCCTTAGAGGACAACTAACTGAGATGATATTTTACTACAAATTATAAGGATAGTACAATTGATTTTGCAAACCCAAAAATACCTCTGATGGCTCACAGGATGATGAATCCAATTTTGATGACTAGATAGGTGATCCTAGGGTTTCAAGGCCTTTTGAAGATAATGGCGAGCTCAGATTTGACTCAATCTATTTCAGAAATTAGCTTGGTCCCTGGGTGGAGTCAAGTAGCTTGTAATGGAAACCAAGTTAAGCCTGAAAGAATCTCTCTAACTTGACTTTCTTGATCCTGGGATGAACTCTCAATGGAATGGCTCTGATACCATGTTGAAATAATGCATGCTAAATCATCCAATGAAGTTGTGCACACTTCAAAGGATCATGCCAAGAGAAATTCAACCACACAGAAAGTGTTGCAACTAAGGGCATACAAATAGAGATTTTTATTGATCTAGAATATGATATAATTACAAATATACAAATTCCTTGAATATATAGGCATGAGAGAGATGCAAGATGCAATATGATGTTGTCGTGTGTCTTGATCTAACAACATGTGACAACATGTGAACCCTCCCTAGGAAATGATAAAAGATTGAGATGAGTTCTAGAAGGACGACTCATCTTCTAGAAGGAATCTTATCTCATACAAACATGGAAGGGGGAATTACCCCATTATTTATGATTTATCTAATAATGCAACCTAAGACTAAATTATGCAAGACCTAAGTTAACTTATGCTAGTGCAATAATTAATTAATTACACTAACAATGTATTGAATTAATTGAATAAACATCAGAAGTATGTAAGAGATCCTAGAAAAATAAAATATCACAAGATCATTGAGGTTCACTATTTTTTATCTAACATGTTTGTTCACTATGCAAGTATAGGATAAATCATGTTGTTGATCCATTTCTAAAGACATCATAGCATGTGGTGAAAAAATGGGCTCCCAGAAGGGTTGAGCCCAACATGCTACCCCTAATTCTCGAGAGGGGATTGAACTAGAAATTCATATTCATAATGCCAAAAGAAACATCTCAACTAAAGGAGTAAATCATAAAGTAACTACAAGAGCTTCAAGCTCATTGATCATTCATGACAGCCAAATCCATGAGTGCAATGAGTTGAGAATCATGAGTGAAAAAAGAGCTCATTTAAATTCCTGAAATAAAGTGTGGGACAAAGTCAAAATGCATCATCTTTTCATTAAAAGAGTCATGTTAGATGTATAACTAGAAGTGCTCCATCTTCCCTCTCGAGGGGGCATACCCTACCATATTTCTCCATTCTTCTTTCCTATACATTTACCCACGATACCAGGGTATCATCTAACATTGTTTTCTTCTATCAAGTCATTTCTACTTTATTTTTCTTTGAAACATTGTTATTCTAATAGTATTTTGAAGAGGGGCAACATGTAGACACCTGAATTTAAAAACTCCCATATGGTCAAATTCACCCTTCGCATTGTTATATCCTACATCCCTCATATTAATTAAATAATTTATTATTTGGTTAATATTTCATTTTAGCCTAATGTCCACTAAGGTATTTAATTAATTAATCAAATGCCTTACCTCATTCCTCTCTAAATTAAATTTAGTCACTTTATTTAAATGAATTAAATCAATTTTTAATTTATCTTCTTCTCTCTCCTCGTGTCAACATCCTCCATAATCCTTTCTAATCTAGATTAATCTAATTAATCTGTGATTAGGATGTGCACATCCCTAATCATCATTAGGGTCACATCCTCCATAATTTTTGACTTGCCCCTAATATTTCATTAGTCCATCTAATCCTGCATTTGCACAACCTTAATCATTGATTTAGGCTAACCTAATCTTCATGCCATTTATGGCATGTGTCTTTAGTCAATCATTATTAAATGCTTTCTCCTTTTTTGGAGAAGGCATCCTCCCCCACATGTGAATTTAAAATTCACATTTATTCACCCCACACATTTGAAGGAATTTTTAATTCCTTCTCCCATCCCAATGAGGATTTGTGAGGAATTTTTAATTCCTCACATGTCCTCTCAAAGTACATGTGGAAAAAGACCTCCTTTGTGAGGAGATCTTTTCCATTCCCAAGGTACATCCTAGTACCTCCACATCACCTCCACTTCATCCTCCCTTGTCCACCTCATTTGACACATGTTAGCATGTGATGGCTTGTGAATTATCAACTCACTCTAACCCTTGATCTCCTCCATCTTGGATGCATCTTAGCCATCCATTGGTTTAGAGGCACTTCCCCTAAAAGTAGTGGAATTTCCCTCATTTGATGATCACTCTAGCAATCCATGCAGATATACGCATCCAAGCTTACCTCCATTGTTGCAGCACTTTAGAGCCACCATATTACATCCAATCAATTACCCAAATCCACCATTGCATACCGCATTGCAGCTACATCATTTTGAGCATCATTTACAACCATTTTTTCAAAGAAGGAGCATACAATTCATCAATCCAAAGGCCAACCAAAGGAGACAACTCAAGCAACGTAGTATTGGTGTTTCATTGTTCAATTTGTTTGGGTTAAACTAGGCCAATCTTGAGGTGATTGTTTGTGTCTTCTTGCTTGCATTTCTATTGTTGTTTTGCATTCTTAGGCTAGAATTCACTTGAACACACTTTTGACATATTGAATTAAGCATATTTTTAGCTCCATTATCTATTGCGGATATTTGTGGACATTTATAATAATTTCAAATTCAATATTTAGAGGGAACAAAGTTTGATAAATAATAAAACTTCTTGGCTTAATGATTGGTATACCTAATTGTGTATATGCACTCCAACTATATCTAAACATCAAACTCGATACTTAAAGGTAAGCTTTTTTATCTAATCTTTTTTTTTTTTTGTGTACATGATTTGTAAACTTGTCATTTTCTCTATGACCATTAAACCATTTTATGTTTAAGTAGTGTGATGTACTCCACCCAAGATTTAGAATGAATTTACACCTCATATTGTCTTGTTATTTAATCTTAATGTATCATTTTCTTGTACTATCTTTATATTTAGATTGTTCTCATGTGATTAATAAGAAAACTCTACACATTTGAACAAGGTTAATGGTTTTTTATTTATTTGTGTTTTTTTCAATAATTATATTTCTTAACATATTACAAATCATTTGTCATTTACAAACGTATTTGGAAAAAAAATAAAAATTATTTTATTCTATTGGCAACAAATCTTTACTGTTCAAGTAACCATTTAAAAATGACCATAATGAGAAGAAAACTAATTTCATAATTACATTTTAGATAGAATTTCTTTTCCAATTGATCAACTATTACAAACTTTGTATTTAGGCAATATGTTGTACATAGATATTTTAAGCATTAAACAAATAAAAATATCTAAAAAAGTGCTTGAGCTTTGTGTATTTCTTCAAAAATTAAATAAATTAATAAATAATTCTTCCATATATTTAATATTTTCTCTTCATAGAAATAATATATAAATCTCAAACAATGGCACATGATTCATATGATCGCTTCCAAAAACATGATTCATAAGACAACGTCGAAAAAAATGTATATAAAATATTTCACTAATCATAAATATTTACCCTTTTTCATGTATCTATTTATGTTTTTTTTAAATAATATCTTTTAATATTTGACCAACATAATTATTTATAGATACCTTTGGAATAAATCTAGTAACACTTTTAAATGCTTTCGAAATTTTCAATTAATGCCATTGATAATTTCATCACTAATTTCTTTCTAAATAACAAAATAGAAAAAATAAAATCTTTTACATGATAGTTCATTATAAACAGTCATCAATTCCATTCAAATTGACTAATATAATTGTGTATACAACACTTTTACTTGTTGCAAAATTATTATTCAATTACTCCTGCAAAATTTCTACGGTGCAATACACTGTAAACAGTATCTCTCCACAAATTTTCCATATTTTCCACACATTAACAAAGACTTTAAAACTTTGTCATATTTTATATTTTCTACACTGACATTGACTGTAGCTGAAAATTCGAGGAATGGAGCTCAGAGGGTGTGTGGGTGTTGGAAGGACTCATCAATCATATGGCTAAGACAAAGTGTAAAATCGCCGTTTGTTACCACCAACATGCATGCCATCACAGTCAATAAACAAAAAATAAATTGTTTTGTTAATAGGACGGAGCGCACTTTCTTGTGCGTGTCATCACAGATTACTTTCAATGGTTTATTCACTCGAACCTTTCTACCGAGCTAATTATTTTCGAAATCCTCCAGCTTTCGTGACCTCCATTCTTTTAAACATTGCGTGACCTGAACTAACAGAGAAGCTGCCTTTCAATTAGAAAACCCATTTTTGAACTAACGAAGAAGTTACCTTTTACGTACAGAATCCATGTTTGAATTCACAGAGAAGCTACTTTTCATCTAGAAGATCGAATTTTGAAGTAACAGAGGAGCTTCCTTTGAGGGACAAGATTCAGGTTTGTATTGACTTCATAAAACTAGCGAGTCGACGCGGGGTCCACACAATTTATGTTTCGTTCAGTCTACCATTCATCTTGAAAATTCCCATTAATTAATTCCATTGACCGACCCTTCCAAAACAACAGCGGACACCGTCATTGACACCACAAAGAGACGCGTGTTGTGCGGCGGGTCCCTGGAGAGCGACGGAATCATCCACAAATCACGCTACATAAATTGTCAGGAACATGAATTGCAAACCGATGTACAATTCAATGAAGTGTTTTTTTCTTAACGTCAACTAGGTAGAGAAATATTATTGTACTGCTGTGTCTCTCTGTGTCGTAGTGACGTGCTTTTGGAACTTATCACACAGTGAAGGAAGTTGTCCCATTCGATTGAGGACAAGAGAATTAACTGGTTTATGAAAAGTCTCGCCGTGCAGGAATGAAGTGGAGGCAAAACGAAAATACACGCAAATGGACGACTTGACTTTGAGAAATTACAAATTGTGGGTTTCACACTTTTGTCTCTCTTTCTTCATTTCCACAGCTCAAATAGAAGAAAAATAAACTAAACTCAGGTATGGAGTGCCTCTGTCAGAATATGAATAAAAGATGTCACATTAGATGAGACTTCGCTCCATTAGTTTTGGTTCATTTTGATGGAATATTTGGTACATTTTTGTTTTGAGTTTTGTTATGGCTTGATATTTATTTTCATTGGTTTCATTTTTATGTGTATATATTTTTATATATTTATTATTTATTAGTCGTTTATCTATATTTATTGGTACACTTTTTCATGTATTCACTTTTTATTTCTAAATAATAATTTCTCTGTCTAAAGGTAATGAAATCACTCATCAATCACATGGTTATGAGAAGTGTAAAACAGCTGATTGTTATCACCAACATGCATTATATCATAGACAACAAATATCTGGTGCTTGTCATCACAAATTACCTTCAAAGGTTTCATTCACTCAAAACTTGCTTTCGAAAGGGCATCAAGACATGTCATTTATTGGAATGCAATGATTGTAGGACATGTACAAAATGGAACTGTCAAAAATGCTTTAGAAACTCTCAAGAAAATACAATTGGTAGCCATAAAGCCAAATTCCACAACCATTGTCAGGAGCCTAGGTGTTGTATATACAATGGTATTAATCCATATGGAGTTGACGACCATTTCTAATGGACTATTGTGTAAAATATTTTATTTTCTACTTCGTTATTTTATAAAAATATTAGTGTTAGAAATATGAATACCATTTATTTTCTACTTTAGTATCGAAAAAAAAAAAAAAAGAAGCACAACTAATGATAGAAGTATTTTTTTTGTTAATTATGGACCACAATTTAATGGTAATAATTGATAGTTTTACTCCTCTTTCTTGATAAAAGTTTAATAGTGTGAAAATTTTGAGTGGGAATTTGTTTGGTTATATAATTCTCTATTAAATTTATACAAAAATCCTAACAAAAAAATAATTTTCAATAAAATTCAAACCCTAACACACAAGTTTAGGGTGATTTTGAATGATTTTTTATTTTTGATGAAGTTTACCAAATATTAAATTTGTACAAAGAAAATTAATAATCCATAGAAATAGATTACATTTCATGCAACATACGTAATTGATAATCCACAATCAAAACTATAATAACCCACTTGGAATAATGGAATTCATCATAATAAAATATTTGTAATGTATTAGATGTTGCCACACATAAATCACACCCTCACTACATTCATAATAGCAAATATGGAAAGAGGAAATGCATAACTATGATTATAGTATTCCCTTAAATCATCACAAATTGAGAATTCCACCTTATATGGTCACTTTGGAGATTTGAACTTACGTCTCTACAATGAGAATCTAACACTTTCACCACTTGATCTCAACCTCCTAGACTAATGCATAAATTCTATTAAAGAAAACATTTTAAAATTTTAAGAATATTTGATCCATGTGAGCTTGGTCTAATTGAGGATCACCTAATTAAAAATGACCTTAATATTGATAAATTGGGTAGAATTATAACACCAACACATTATGTGCCTATAAAAATCATGGCCAAATAGTGACAACTATATTATGTTCCTTTCAATTAACTTAGAATCATCTTATGATGCAGGAGCATCCGAGTGCACACAGAATCACCATTAACCAAAAAAAAATTGTTTCATTTTCATTTTTCGTGTATGTTTTGGTTTGTTTTGTGGTTTTTGTCATCTCTTAACATTAGGAAACCATTGGTATGATCAAAGTTACAAATTTCAAAATTTTACCAATTCATCATTTTGAAGGCCCCATAAGCAATTTTACGGAAACAATTATTTTTAGAGATTCATAAAAGATGGGTAAAATTAATCTTAGGGGAATATTATTGGCTTCAATTTAGCAAATTTTCAAAAGGTTTCAAGGTCAAATCTTTCACAATTTGGGATAATTTAATGTCAAGATGTTGTGTCGATGATTTAAGAGAAATTTAAAATCTCAACTTTTATGAAGGATGAAACCAAATGGCTTGGTGGGGAGCTTTGTAGGGTCAAGTAATGCATCTTGGAAATTTTTATGTAAAAAGGAGCTTCTGGTAAAAAGATATGTAAAAAGTCTTTATTTCAACAATTCGATGCATCTAGGCATAATCACATGAGTATATTTCTATTCTAATTTGATTGTATAAGTTAAAAGAAATTATTGTAAGGTTTATTTGATGAATATTTATTTATATTTACTTTTAAAATTAAATAATAAATACCAAGGACAAGAAGGGCATTGAAGAATGTGGACACTAAGGATAAAATGTGATACATAATGTGAAAAGGAAGATATAATTTTCTCTAGCCTTAGATGATGTGGGGGAGGGGATGAAATGCCAACTAGGAGGTTTTCTAAATGTAGCAAATATAGTGACAACCTTGGAGGAAGTTTTGATGCCCATCCTTGGGTAGAAAGCATGATGTTAATGGTAGAAAAACACGAGTTTTGGGGCTCTTTCCTAAAAAAATGTGAGAGGGAATTTGTGCAAGTTTTGAGGGAAGAGAAGATAGAGAATAATTCTCAAGGAGAGGAATGTTGGATTAAAGGAGAGTTTCCAAAGGATTTGAGAGGCAATGAAGAGCCATTTATGTAATATTTTAGCATATTGTAATCTATTACATGGTGTAGTTTATATATAAGTTTGTGAAGTCAATAAAATTAGCATGTATATTGTTTTTTGCAGCTATATGCAACCATGTTTATTTGATATTAATATTGTTAGTGAGTTGAGTGTCTTTTCTTGTGTATGTGAGTTGTGTTAGAGAGAGCTTGCATCAAATAGTAACAAAGCTAGTGGTCATAATTATGTGGACAAAGTGTTGAAAGTGAGGTATTCTACACCAAGACTTGTGGGTGGAGAGTGAAGTTGTGAGTATTGTCTGAGGAGCTCAAAAGGATTGTTTTGCAGGTGTGTGAAGATTCTTATACAATTGAGAGCTAAATACATCGAAATGGTTGTAGATTAAGAGTGTGTGGAAAGTGTTTGATGAAATTTCAAAGAAGAAGAGTATGAGTTTGGCCTTGGTTAAGGCTTTAAAATTTTCTTTTAATGAGAGGATAGAGAATAATGGAGGAAGAAAGTTGGGTCATAATTTATAAAAATTGTGTATAGATATCTAGGAGATTGGATACCTTGGAGGAGAATAGAAGGAGATTAAAAGGAAAAGAAAAGAAGATGGGAAATAAGGAGTCACAAAATTTTCTTGATTTTATTTTATGTGTAGGAAAGAAGGATTTAAAAAGGAAGATAAAGAGAAAGAACAAGAAGATAAGGAAATTATAGCAAAAGTGTGTCTTGTTAAAAGCATAGTAGACATGGTTGCAACAGAGGTAGAGGAAAAAAAGAAGGATGCAAAAATAGTAGAGTATCCTTTGGAGGATGAGAAGGTAGAAGAAGGAAATAATGAGATTGTAGTTGAGAATGAAGAGTAAAAAGTTGTAGTAGATGGTGTGGAAGAAGATGTTATAGTAGTAGGGGAAGAAGAGGTAACATTTAAATTTTCTAAATTCTATGAAAAATTTCTATATCAATGAAAAATGTGAGAAAATAGAAGAGTATGATGAGGTGAAAGTAGAAGAAGATATGAATGAAAAGATAGTGGTGGAGGTGAAAAAGTGTGAAGAGAAAGTGAGGATAGAAGTATTTTATTTTCATGAACTTGCTAGTGTTGATTTATATGTAGGAAAATATTTGTATGATGTTGCAGAGCATAGTGTAGATGCATGTTGGTGGAGGTGGCTAGAATATAGTGGACCATTGGATCCCATAAGATCGGAGAAGAGTGAGAATTTAAATTGGTGGAGGAGGTTGTATTATGGTGGAGCGAATTCCATGTTGAGAAAGTGGAGTGCAAAGTAGAGTTGTTGGAGGAGGATGAAGGTTGTCCCAGATAGATGTTGGAAGAGGTGAAGGAAGAAGTATTTTGATGAAATTAATTTAGTAATGGATCTTTCTACAAGTTGTTTACAAACTAGAAGGGTAGTTATATACTACTCATCTCCATTTTTTGAGCTCATGTTCACAAAATTTTAACCCGACACGTCTGATGTAGGAGCATTCAGGTGCACATGTAATAGGTATCAACTAAAAAATATTTTAGTTAATTTTCACTTTTGGTGTGTTTTTTTGTTTTTTCATGTGGTCATTTTCATCTCTCAACATCAGGAAACCATTGGTATGAGTAAAATTGCAAACATTAAAATTTCACCTGTTCACCATTTCGAAGGCCCTATAGGCAATTTTATGGAAACAGTTATTTCCAACATTTCATAAGAGCTGGGTAAAATTATTTTTAGAGGAATATTCTAGAATTCATTTTTTCAAAATTTCAAAATATTTCATGGTCAAATCTTTCACCATTTGGGATATTTTAATGGCAAAAGTTTGTGTCAATAATTTTACAAGAAATTTAAAATCTCAAGTTTTATGAAGGATGAAAAAAAATGGCTTGGTGAGGAGATTTTTAGGGTCATTACATGCATCTTGACAAGCTTTCACATAAAAAATGAGCTATAAAGTTATTTTTTCAGCAATTTGGTACATCCACTTAGATTGAAGAGGAAGGAAAGCTTTCTCATTGAATGATTTGTAAGAATTTGTTGTGAACACTCTCATAATAAAAAGAGTTTTCATTGATGGTGATTTCATCTTTTGTTGTGGGTAGCTAGCAAGGCTTCTTCATCCTTCTAAATCACCTAGCATTTTAAAGTAGCTTAAAGTAGAATAGATTTCATTTCATGCAAGTAGATGGTAATTATCATATGAGTATTTTCTCTTCTAATTTGATTGTATAAGTTAAAATACATTATTATAAGGTTTTGTTGATGCATATTTATTTGTATTTCCTTCAAACAAATTGTCAAGGATAAGAAGGGCATTGGCGAATTTGGACACTAAGGATAAAATGTTATAATTTACTACAACCTTAGATGTTGAGGGAAAGGGAATGAAACATCTCATGAGAGTCTATCTAAATGTAGCAAATGTAGTGTCAACCTTATAGGAAGTTTAGGTGCCCATCCTTGGGTAGAAAAACATGAGTTTTGTGACTCTTTTCTAAAAAATGTGAGAGGGAATTTATGCATGTTTTGAGGGAAAGAGAAGATAGAGAATAATTCCAAAGCCTAATAGGAATATTGGATTGAAGGATATTTTCCAATGGACTTTAGAGGCCATGAAGAGTCATTTATGTAATATTTTGGCAAACTATAATATGTTAGATGATGTAGTTTGTATGTAAGTTTATGAAGTCAATAAATTAACATGTATGTTGTGGTGTTGCAACTATATACAACCATGTTTATTTGATATTAATCTTTTTAGCGAGTTGATTTTTTTTTCTTGTGCATGCAAGTTGTGTTAGAGAGAGCTTGCATCACTTTATTAAGAAAATGTTACATTTTTGAATCACCTTTATATGATTCAAATATTTAAAATTTTTTAAAAATAAAGATACTAAAATCACCTATTAAAAAAAAACATGTAAATAAAACACAAACACATTATGTTCCAATAGAACTTGTAGTCAAATAAAAAGCACTATACCATGTTCCTTAACTAATTAAGAATCACTTAATTAAGTGATCATTATAATTTTTAGTCACCTACAAATGATTTAAAATACTTTGTCATTCTTTTATAAACTAGAAAATAAAAATATACTTATTAAAAGATTATAATCAATTTATGTTTGGTGTTTCTTACTCTTTTCGTTAATTTATTTTTCTATTTTCTAAATTGACATGTGTCAATTGAATCACTTTCTTGAAAGTCATGCTGACTTGTTAGTTTGTTTGTAAAGAGCCTTTTGTTTTTATTAGGTTAAAGTCAAGAAGGGCATGCACCTATTATAAAGCAACCATTGAGGCAGAAGAGAGGAGACTCACAAAAAGTGAGACAATATAAAATGAAGTGTGAGACTCATCAATAGCTGGAAAGAACAAAAAACTAGCGACGCTTTTGATCGGAGTATGAAACCGGTAACAGAAACCAACTACAATGAAACATAGGCAACAACAACAAAGAAAATCAACTCATAAAACATAACACTCTATATATCATAACTCTATATATAGTAAAGAGCCTTTTTTTTATCTTGGATTGATTGAGTAAAAAATAATAATGTCTATTTACCTTTATCACAAGTGTTTATGAAAACAAAATTATTTATTTTGAGCTATCAAAATTGGATATCAAGTTGAAATTAGTTAATTATTGGTTGTAATTATAAATGATCTATGGCCAAAACTTGGTCATCTTGGAGTGTTGCAAAAAAGCCAAGTTATAAAGCCTTAATAGTCTAGTAATCCATGTCAAAGTGATTAAATTTATAGTAAACTCATTAGAGGTAGAAATGTAAGGTTCAAATACAGTTTAATACACATACAATCTTAGAGTTATGTTCTTCTAAATTCCTTTTCTATAGTTCACAAATTTATGAAGTCACAAGATTGCTTAGAAATTTCAACAATAGGTTTCAAGGGGGTCTTTTGATGTTTCGACATGTTGGTTTTATAATACTTTAAGTTTAAATTTAGTTGTAATTGATTTTAAAGTTTGACTTTAGGGTTACTCAAAGTTTTAAAACATGTTTGTATTTTCCTGCATAGTATGTGTTCTTCCTAGAAAGTTCAACAATGGGTTCATAGTGGCATTTCAACTTGTTCTTTCTAATAAGAAGTTTGATAATGTAATAATGAGGTTATGTCAATAAATAATAAAAAAAATTGCAAGAGCTTAATCCAACTCAAAATTCAAAATTTGCAAACCCAATCTTACAAAAGGTAAATTAAATTCAACAAATTTAAATTTTATATAAACTTACGAAACGTTCAAATTTTACACGTGTTTAAAATTTAGCTAGATTAGATACTATAATTCAATGTAGCAAAAATGTAAAATTTATATACAAATTTATAATTTAAAAATTACCTCTCAACTTCCTATTCCTAATAGGCATTTTTGGGGAGTTTTAGAACTTCCACATAATATGGAAAAAATAATAATTTATATTTATATTATTTTTATACTAGTGAACATTGGAAATTAAGCATAACTACACCCAATACCCAAGATCTTTCTAGTATATGAAGGGGGTTAAAAGGAAAAGGATTAAAGGTTTATTTGAAAGGTAAAAGTTCAAAGTCCTAGAGTAATTGTGAAATTAACTATAAATTGAAATAAACTCCACCTTCCCACATGTTATTTTAAAAATCAAGTTTATTTAACATAAATATGAGTCCACAATGTAAATGTACAATTTATAAACTACACATTCTAATTTTAATTCCATTTCCTTCATATTTAAAGGTCATAATATTAGAGAATCCAACCTTTCATGTAATTATTGCGTTTCATTTTAAAAAAATTACTAAATAAGGCATGGTGTATTACAAGTATAAACATACAATAAAATATAAAATATGTAATAATTTGATCAAATTTTACAATTACAACACTATAGTAGACATACATACCTAATGAGAAAAAATACTCATAGGTATGTGAATTATTTGATTTCCTACATCGAAGAGATAAACCATCATGAAGGGCACAAATTGTATGTTTATATGTCATGTTTTCATAGAAAATGTTTTAAAAAATTTCAAACAAATTCATATAAGAGTGATAAAATTAAAAGCTATGAAATTATCTATCATATGGATCTATTATATAGATGTATGAAGAGAAAATAAACTTAGAAATGGTTATGAACTATTTAGGTAGGATATCTCATTGTAAAGTGACCTAATCAAAGTTGTAAAAGTAGGATATTCACATAGATGTAGTAGAAAAATTTAGAAACTTTCAAACAAATGTGTTGACAACAATAAAATTAGATCCTGGAACCTTTTCCATTGTCCTATAATTTCCTAACCATATATGCAACTCTTGGAGGCACCATGCAATGTCTAAAAGAAATGTGGTCTCATGTAATGAGACACAATCCATATGTGAAAGGATTTATAAAATTAATACAAAAATCCTACTAATAGCACGTAAAACTGACTTCCACAACCTTTTATCAAACACCTTCTTTGCTATACTAAGGTTAAAATATTTGAATAGGGAATATAAGAAAATTGATATTGTTAAAAAAGACGAGGGCCAAAAGTGGCCAAAATTTTTTTTAGAGGTGAAATAAAAGATAGTGTGCTTATGTTATAAAAATATGGTGTGGTCACATTATAATGTGGGTACATTTAGGCTCAATCATATTGTAGAAGTGAGATGTTTTAGGTCTAATAAATCAAATCCTAAATATATTCACATTATAATGCACACATGTTATAACATGATCATGTTATAATATGAGTGTATTATATTGACATAAAATCCAAAAAAATATTGTAGTTAAGGGTTACCATATTTATATTTTTATTGAGAGAAAAATATGAGTGGAAGAAATCACAACCATGTTTCAATTGAATCAAAAATATCTCACCCTCCTTGAATACGCCTCAATGTGTAATAGGTAATTTATATCACTTTTTCTATAGTTATAGTTAAAATTAAATTATGTTTTATTGAATTTATTTTGATTTGTTGAATTCCATTTTCAACTAATTCAAACTCTCCTCCAACTCAACTATCCACCTAATGAAATGAATGAATAGAATGAGGTAAAATTATATCACCTACAAATCCCCCTTAAGATTATGTGTCTAAGAAAGAATGATAATGTATTGGGCAACTACCTTTTAATAACTAGTGGTACAGTACAACTTATCATAGTGCTTCCAAAATGACATCTTTTGAGGCCCTATATGATACTACTCTGCTACCTTATGTATTTGTATTTTAGTTTCTTCTAGGGTTGTATCAATTAACACTATTTTGGCGAAGTAGGAATACATCTCTAGACTATTTAAGGCTAATTTAATACTAACCAAAAATCACATGAAACAATATGTGTATCAACATAGGAAATAACAAAGTTTTTACTTTTATGATTGGGTATTACCTCATGCTTACACTACTACAATTATTCAAAATTTTATGGATAGTCTTCAAAATCCATTGTATACCTCTCTCTATTGTTAGTGATCTTGGTCCATCCTTCACCAAAAATTATAGCAAGATTATTTTATGGTGTAGAGGACTATCTTGAACATGAGTTAATCCTATCATCCTCAAACTAATGGTCAAAAAAATATTGTTTTTGATAAAGGAAAAAATGGGTTTTACAGGGATTCGAAACCACAAAGTTTATAGAACAGAGGAATAAGAATTAAAGATACCAAAACAAAAAGGCTACAAAAAGAAAAGAGCCCATGAATAACAACAGCCACCAACCCAAGGCTAGCAAGGGCCACCAAAAGAACCCAACCAAAAAACCAACAAAAAAACACCAACTAACCTAAGGATTTAAGAGATCCAGCAACCTCAGCTTCAAGATTGTCCATATCCTGTGTGCCCTTCTTCAGGGTCTGAACCATCTAGGGCATAGGAGGAGTCTTCCTCTTCAGAATAGCTCTCATCCACTTAGAGATACTTGCTTCCTTAGAACTTTTTTTATCCTTATTAGCTTCCAGATCCACAATCAAAGACCCTTGATGTGAATTTTCCAGTTTCTCAGCCATTGCATTAATAATGATGGCATTGTGCTTCACCATTTTGTAATTGTGCTCCATAATAGTTTTCATCGTGTTTTTCATTTTTCCAATTTCATATTCTAGGAATTTGAGTTTACCTTCATTATCCTCAACCCCCATCCTCATCTTATCCTCGTTCCTCCCGCCCTCTACAGTAATAAGGGCGTTGAATTTAACTTCCAAATCCTCTAGCTTGCTGTTGAGGGCCCTATTTCTGAGATTAAGGTCCTTAATTTCATGGAAGGCCCATTTCATAATTCTGAAGTAATCCACAACACCATTTCTAGTGATAGCCAGGATGTCCCCAAGAAACTCATGGTCCTGTTTAAAACAATGGTCATAAGGGTTTAGATCTCTAGGGAATTTTAGTCTATTTTCTCTATCTATAGTAGGATGGGACGAGTAAGAGTTTTAGCTAGCATTAGGGGCCTCTGAAATGTCCTCCTGGGAGTCCTTAGAGTAAGAAACCAATTTATTTATAGGGGACTCTTTTTGGGTGGGCTTAACTTTCTGACCAGAGTAGCTGGGGTTTTTATCTTTTGGAACAGAGCAGCTGGGGTTTTTGATAGTGTTAGATTTCTTAAGCGGGGGTTTACCTTGTTGGGTTTTCTTGCCATAATTTGGGGAAGGGGGACTTTCTTCATTCCTTTGAGGGTCAGGCTTGTTAATATCCTTTGAAACACTATCTTCAATGTCCTCATCTTTAGAGGGTGAGGCTAGGATAGGGTTGGATAAGGCTGACATATTTTGAAAATGTTCATAAATAAGGCTAATAAGGTCAGTATGCAGAATTGGGTACTTCTTAGGATCCTTCTTATGATCCTCCAGGCTATTACTCATGGAACAATACAAATAGTAAGGTAAAGAAACCCTAACCTTATGATGAAAATGGTTGAGCAAGGTGAAGTGGTAGCCACAGACCCTGGTGAATCTATTGTACAGGGTAATGTATTCCATGATGATTCTGAGCACCTTCCTCCATAAAAACTTAATCGTATCAGCTTCAAAGTAGTTGTTGGAGACTTTTATCAGCTTAGTCTTCTCTTTATCTTTCCTGGTCAAACAAATATTATTATTATTATTATTATTTTTTTTTTTAGATTGTGCGCCTGGTAAACTTTTTAACGTGACCGGCGGCGCTGGCGCGACATGCCCTCCGGTACCACGGGACGGGGGGAGACTAGAACTCGTGACCAGCAGAGCTGCAACGGAATTACTTAGCCAACCGAGCTAGGGCCCCCGCCCGGTCAAACAAATATTATTAACAAGTACCTTGAGATGTATTTTTTTTGTTATGTAGTAGTGTAAGCATGAGGTAATACCTAATCATAAAAGTAAAAAAATTGTTATGTCCTATGTTGATACACATGTCGTTTCATGTGATTTTGGGTTAGTATTAAAGGAGCCTTAAATAGCTTAGAGATGTCTTCCTACTTCACCAAAATATTGTTAATTGATACAACCCTAGAAGAAACTAAAATACAAATACATAAGGAAGGTAGCAAAGTAGTATCATATAGGGCCTCAAAAGATGCCATTTTGGAAGCACTATGATAAGTGGTATTGTACCACTAGTTATTAAAAGGTAGTTGCTCAATACAGTACCTTGAGATGTATTTTTTTGTTATGTGTCTATGAAACAATGACAGTGGATCAAACAACTACGTCCTTTGGCTAACTAGTGGTATAATACAACTTATCATAGTGCTTCCAAAGGACATCTTATTAAGCCCTATATGGCACTACTCTCCCACCTTCCTTATGTATTTACATTTTAATTTCTTCTAAGGTTGTACTAGTTTACAATATTTTGGCCAAGTATGAAGGCGTCTCTAGACTATTTAAGGAAAATTTAATACTCACCCAAAATCACATGAAACGATAAGTGTATCAACATAAGGCATAGCATAATTTTTACTTTGAAGATTGGATTTTTTAAAATCTATATCCCTGCAAGGAACTTTTATTACAAGACAAGAGTGACCATAAGTTGGCTCCCAAATTATATGGGTTGTATTAGGTGATCCAACACATAGGTGGGGTGGTATTCAAGTTGACACTTGGAAATCATCTTCTCAAATCCACCCATTCTTTCATGTCTCAAATGATTGAGATTACTTAACCATTAATAGCATTACTTGAGTTAGATGAGGAGAGATCAATATTTTTTGAACTGGAGGCTATTTTCGATAAACACGCAAAGCACATTCACAATAATTCTATTAAGGAGTTATTAGTATAGTGGAAGGGCCTGAAACTTGAAGATGCCACATGGGGGTCTACCATAATTATCTCTCAATTTCCTCATCTCAAGCTTTGAGGAAAACACTTTTCAAAGGGGGAGACAATGTTATGTATCCATCTCTATTTTATGATATTTAGTAACTTTTTCAACTCTTTTATCATCATAATATCTTATTAAAAATAGAAATTGAAAATTTGATAGCATTAAGAAATATGTTGAAAAATGAAAAGAAATATTAAAGGATAGTTCTTGTTCCACAATTTATATCAAAAACATCAATAAGAAGAATAAACTATGTTTATTGGAAAATTTATTTATAGTTAATTATATAATTTAACAATGTTAATTATGTATCTTGAAATAAAAAATACACAAATATACACTATTAATATATTTGAAAATAATAATTTATCCTAAAACTATTTTTTAAAATTTGACTAATTAATTGATGTTGAGTGCTTACTAGTGTATAATCTAAGTTAGAATATTTAGAAATCTTTAATATCATTGATATGATAAGTATAATTGATCTAATCATCTTATTAACTAGTAAGAGATTATAAAAAACCTCACTTTATTTATTATACACCAAACTTCTAATTCCCTTCATATCAAAAACTAAATTTATTTAATTCAAAAATCTCAAATTATGTAAATTGTTTTAAATTGATATTGATGATAAAAAACTTAGTTTAATTGCATTTGATTTTTTATCACTTATATTTAAATGGATATATTGTTGATAAAATTTTAGTCATTTTTCTTAGTATACACTTAAGTGATTTGGCTTTGATTGGTATATTAAGTTGAGCTACTATTTGTATGCCATGTTCCATTGCATGCACTTAATAGATCTTGGACTAGTGCATTCTCTTCTAGATTTTCATATGCCCTGTCATACACAATCTTTTAAAGCATACTCTCCACCTCTTATTGTTGGTCTATCCCCTAGATTTTACCCTAGTTATTGCACTCCTACTCTGGAATAAAAATAATTAGGAAACTGCCATACTCAAAGTATTCCAATTCTTCACCTATGGATCTGCTCATAGCTAATTAATCAATCATTAGTTTTATGTCCATTGCTGCCTTAAAAATTATCTTGTCACCCATTTGGGAAAAGTTTCATCTCTATAAAACATACAGTGACTATGCGGATTTTAGTTACCAGTTCAAGGATGAGCATTACAAAGCTATAAACATCTCCCTTGGTACTTGCTTGTCCTCCCAATCCATATTCTTCCAGTGGTAAAAATTGATTTCATTATTAAGAATAAAATTAATATATGGGAAGAGAATATAATTATACGTTCAAAACAATGTTTAAAATATGATTTTTTATGTTTTTTTCAAATGGTGTTTTTTGAAGGATCAGAGGGAGATGATAGAAACACTATTATTGAATAAAACATACATAAGCATTACACAAATACAATATGGAGATAATAACAAAATTGTTGCAATAATACACTTTACTGATCTCAAGACATTTACAAATGCAAAATTAGAACTCTGCAAAATTCTTTTGATATCTGCTATCAGAGACCACTCACGATGAGATGATATTTCTCATAGCTCTAAAGAGATTCATTTATAGTTGGAGGATAGTGGTGAAGATAAGGATAGGATAAGGTATCTGTAAATGCAAGCTTGACATATTTATTGTTGCAGCTACACCATACTTCATTGCTGGAAGATGAACATACACTTACATTTATTTGGGTAGTTGGGATTTATTTCCAACATCCCCCTTAATCACAACTACCACCATTTAGAATACCCAAACAGTCTCATAGGTACTCAAAGCTTTCTTTACCTTTGAAAATTATTTTGTCAACTTACTTGTCAGCTGACCCATTGATCTACAAAACTCAAATTCAATTTCTTCATTTCTGGAAAGTGCTCTTCCTAATGCTACTGCATTTTTCTAGAAGAACTCAATTCTATCCCTTTGTTGATGATGGTGATTGAGCTTGGTGTCTTCATGCACCTTCATCTTCAACTGATATTCAGATCACATAATATCTAGAAGTACACTTCTGTGGTTTTTCATTTTATCTTGATGTCTTATAAGACAATAATATTAGTCACATTTCTCAAATCTTTAAATCTCTCTTGATTTCTATCATTCTTCACATATGAACCCTTATACTTGAACAATTTTTTGAACCTATCTGAAATATTTTTCCAATTTGTTCCATAGCTCCATCCACAATCCATCTGCATGGATTCTTTCATAACTTCATTTTTCCACTCTCTATTCCAATTTTTTTTTTTCAGAATGGTTTTTCAAACCATAAATGCTACACAGATGTAGATCCCAACACATGTCTAAGTTCCTATGTCCTTCCCTATTACAATAGGAACACTGCATATATTGCATTCCTTAAACTGATTTGTTTAAACTTGTACTACTTGTAACATCATTTTTCTTGTATGTTACATATCCAAGACTTACATATTTTTGCCTCATTATTGGCTCAATGGGCTCTATGATTCTCTGCTCATTCTTGCCCAATCCTTTACCTTTGTATCCTATATTTTTCATGATTTTCAAGCCAACATTATTTTCAAAACAACTAGCCATATTTGCACATTTAAAGACATTATCATTTTCATCCTAACTTTTTTTATCAGGAATAGCTTCAGCTAAATCATAACTACCAACTGATAGATCAAATGAACAACACATATCTTCTGTGCTACATGAGACATCATAAACTATTGCCTTTGATTTCAAACATTCATTTTCCTCTTGATGAGCTACTAGCATCTAACCAAACTAACTATTTTGTTCATTCAATCTCAATATCTCATCATTTAGTAAAACATTTTCTTTTTCTAACAACTTTATTTTTCTCTCCAAATCTTCATTCTTCTTTTTTATTTTATTAAACAAATTTAACCTTTCTTCTAACTCTTTATTCTTTTTTTTAACATTTTCAAATTCTTTTTCCAAATGATTTCTTTCACATAAATATTCATATCCTTTCTTTCCTATCTCCCTTAAATCTGCAATCAGTTTTGAATTACATTGCTTAACATTTAACACTTCTTCCTCCAAATTTTCTTTTTCCTTCTTAACACGCCTACCAACTTTTCCCATTAAAAATAATTTTGACTCACCTTATCTTTGCACTTGATTTCGCTGCAACGATTTCTCTTTTCTTCAGCAGCTACACGTGCCTCGATTTCTTTTTCAACAGTTGCGGCTGTAAACTGCATAAAGATCCTCCTTTGACTGTTCTTTCAATGAATCCTCTAAACGACTGTAGTAAACTTCAACTCTTCTTTGACCTCATGGCTAGGTCTCTGCTATCTTCAACTTCTAATCTTGGTTTCCACCAATTTGTATTTGCAGACTTCTTTCAACTCCTTGGACGATGGACTGCGTCATCCTCTTAAATTTTGGCACTACTTTCTTTTTGATCACCTTTGTGCTTGGATGAGCTACCATGCTTGGCGACTAAGAGGACAACTTTAAATCTGCAGTCTTTGCTTCACTAGTCAGCAACGGCTTATGCTTCCTTGACACAATTTTCTTCAGCAATGATCTCCTTCATTGCATCTCCTTTGACTCTTATTTGTGGCAGCTGCTTTCTATCAACAGCAAATGGCCTGAGCGATTCTTCTTTGCGATGGCTGGCTTCTCAGCTTCTATGTTGTCGGTGTTCCAAGCATCTCCCTCAAATCTGCGATCCTCAAGCTTCCACAATGCACAAGGGCTCTATTTTTCTTAAAACAATCAATGGGCAGTGACAAACTTATTTTCTAGCAGCTCACTTCATTCTCCAAGCGACAACTCTCTCTAATTAATGACACTTTCTTTGACAGTAGTTCTCCCTGATAAACCTAGCGCTCACTTGGCTTCAAAACAATTTTGAACTTGATTGTCGGCCTTTCCTTGGAACTTCAACAATTTCTTTGAGCAGCAATTTCAGTACAATGGTAGTGATCTCTTTAAAGGGTCTTTTCCAAACAACTCACAAAACAACAGCAACTTCTGTTTCTCTACAAATCACCCTCAATCTTTATGTCTAGCTCTGATACCAAATGAAGGATCAGAGGGAGATGACAGAAATAGTATTATTGAATAAAACAGACATAAGCATTACACAAATACAACATGGAGATAATAACATAATTACTGCAATAATACACTTTACTGATCTCAAGACATTTACAAATGCAAAATCAGAACTCTGCAGCGTTCTTCTGATATCTGCTATCAGAGACCACTCCCGATGAGATGATATTTCTCATAGCTCCAGAGAGATTCATCTATAGTTGGAGGATAGTGGTGAAGATAAGGATAGGTTAAGCTATCTATAAATGAGATGTGAAAATTCTATTGCAGTTACTGATTATTAATCTCCTATCTAATACATAGATTATTTGACTCTGAAAATTAATTCTCAGCAAATATCGAAAAATAACACAACTGCAACTTCACCAATAAAACTCACAAAAATAGAGAGGAAAACATTCACAATAATGAACACAATATTTTTGGACAAATTGTCCATGGAAAAACCCCGAAGGGAAAACCACTACTGCAGATGAGGAATTATATTAAACTTCAGCAAATTAAGGAATACAAAAATTGCTTGCCTCTTATTGGCAGAGCTCCGTCAATGATCTTCTCCAAAAATTCTTCCCTCAATTTCTCCTGCTGAAATTCCACAGCTGCTATCCCCAACGCTAACACTGCGCCCTTGCTAACACTGCAAGACTATTTGCTCTCATTGCAAATTTACTTGCTATCACTGCAAGTCTTTCTCAACTCTATACTTGTGTGTTCTCCAAATGCCCATTGATCCCCTTTTATACTTTTCTCATTGGAAAACCAATGGCCATGATTTAATCTCAATCAATGGCTAAGATTAAATAGACTCTAAAACCCTAACTAACTGGATTCTAGAAGTCTCTAGGGGAATCAATTTATTTAATTACATAATTATCTAGACAACTCAGCCCTTTCTGGAGGTCTCTAGAAAATAATTAAATAATTAAATAACACTTCTTGGGAATGGAGACACCTGTCCAAACTACATAAATTAACACTCCCTCTTAGCGAGGAAGGTGTTCTGCATGACACCCAACTTATCTCTGAAGAAGATGAATTTCGCCTTCCCCAATGCCTTAGTCAAAATATGCGCTGCACCTTTGATCACAGCCGGAATTTATATCGCATGGTGAGCAATCGGTATTTGTACACAATCTCTAATGAAATGATATCGATGTCTATATGTAGACCTGTCGAAACACAGTTCTCGGTCAACCCGTGCAACTCTACGATTGTCGCCGGTGCTGTCACCGTAGTCTCAACCCTCTGACCAAAACAAGGCCACTAAGCAACTTCCGGCCATATGCGCCTCACACATGTCGCCATGCTAGCTGCTATGTATTACGCCTCGCGGGCCAAAGCCACGAGACTTTTTGCTTCCTATTGTGCCAGAGACAACTCACGATCCCAAGCTAAAATTTAACACTGAAGTGCTTTTTTCACGTACGTTGTCTTTTGCTTAATCTGCGTCGTTATAGCCTATCAACTGATACCATCACCTCGGTATATTCCCGGTTCCATACTTTCGATTGGCCTTACTGTCATCTGCGCCAACACATGTTTTTCTTGGCATCCCGAAATACCTCTCTTAAACCGATAATGGCCCGACTGAGAGTTTCTTTACCAAGGATATGTCGGCACGGTGTTGACCAAATACATGAGACCAATCAGCTGCTGTATAAGGTGGGGTCTACATCCTTCTCCTGAGATATCCTCTACCTTCTTCCAATTCGTGATCATAGGAGTAGACATGGCTCTGCAATCCTCCATCTCGAACCTCCTCAAGATTTCGATGCAATATTTCCCTTGTCCAAGGAAAATCTCTCCATCTGTCTGCCATACCTCCATGCCTAGAAAGTAGTGCATAAGCCCCAAATCCTTCATCTCGAACTCTGCTGCGAGGTCCCTCTTGCTTTCCTCTATGAGCCCTAGTGAACCTGTTAAAAACAAGTCATCCACATAAAGAACAAGAATGAGAACCTCACCCCCAACCACCAAGTAGTAGAGGTTAGCATCCGCTTCACTCTTCACGAAGCCCATTCCCTGCAAGTATTTATCAATGCGCTCATACCACGCCCTGGGAGCCTGCTTGAGTCCGTACAAAGCTCTCTTCAATCTACACATGTGGGTTGTACTACTGTGTGCTACAAATCCCTCTGGTTGTTCTATGTATACCTCCTCTTTCAATTCACCATTAAGAAACGTCGTCTTGACATCCATCTGATGGATCTGCCATCCCATCTGTGCTGCAAGAGAGATCACGACTCGTATAGAAGTATACCTGGCCACTGGAGCAAATGTCTCCTCATAGTCAATTCCCTCCTTCTGAGAGAACCCCTTGGCCACAAACCTTGCCTTGTATTTCTCGATGCTACCATCTGCACTGTGCTTGATCTTATAGATCCAGCGTGATCCAACTACTGCCCTATCTGTTGGTCTAGGCACAACCTCCCACACATCGTTCTGCACTATTGAGGTATACTCCTCAACCATTGCATCTTGCCACACTTGTTGTTGTGCGGCCTCCTGATAGCTAGAAGGTTCACTATCTACCAACTGACTAACTAATGCCATATAGTCATCATACTTGGCTGGTTGTCTCCGCTGTCTACTACTCATCCTAGGAGCTCCCACAAACTCTTGAGTATCCCTTTGTGACTGTTGGTTCTTGCTACCAATTGTAGAGGATGAAGTATCAACCTCCATATCACCCTGATGCATCTCTTGGATGTTGCGTACGCTGCTCCGTAATACTCTATTGAATTCTCAGCGCGAGCGTGTACTGAAATAAGCGTACTTTCGAGCTTCCAGCTGTCCTTGCTTTCCGGTTGAAGCGATCCTTAGAGCCACTAATTGCTCACTACGATCATCTGTGAAAATCACGGACCTCTGAATGCCTTGTCCTCCATAGACTTGACATCAGCCTAACTATAATCCTCCTGGCCCCTGGAATAAATATCAAATATGCCTTTGAGATTTCATTGTACCCCACAAAGTACCCTCTCTTTGTAGTATGATCTAACTTGGAATGTGTACACCCTGGAAAGTGAAAAAACACCAAACTCCCAAATATCACGGAAATTAAGGCGACATCGGCTTCTTCCACGAGAGCGCTCTCGGTGTCAACGCGTACATATGTGGAACCCTATTTTGTATGTACACTGTCATACTGCATGCCTCTGCCCATAAGTAGCGTGGCATATCCTGGTCATGCAACATAGCCCTTACCGCCTCTGATATAGATTGATTCTTCCTCTCAGCAACCCCATTCTACTACGGGTTGTAAGGAATAGTCCACTCTCTCTTGATTCCTTCCTTGGTACAGAACTCCCGGAACTCTTTCCCTTTGTACTGCATACTCCATTATGCGGCCAGAAGAACCTTTATCTTCCTCCACAGCCGAATTCTCCACAAGAGCTTTGAACTCTCTTAGGCGGCCGAAAACCATCCTTGGTATTCAAAATTTATATCCAGGTCTTCCTGGAGAAATCATCAATAAAAGTAACAAAGTACTCATATCCTCTGAGAGACTTCGTCGACATTGGTCCACATATGTCTGAATGTACTAGATCAAGAACACCCTTGGATCTAGTGTCACTCCTTGGAAAAGTTTCTTTTGCAAACTTCCCCAACACACATCCCTTGCAAACATCATCATGCTCTGTGCTCACCTCTGGAACACCTGTCACAGCCTCACGAAGCATTTTAAGTGCTCCATGATGTATATGGCCCATCCTCCTATGCCATAGCTCTCCTTGATCTCTATAATTACTGCTGCTCATCAGTGCCTTATGAGTATCAAACTGCAACCTGTAAAGCCGGCCGCTCCTAACTCCAATAGCTATGGGTGATTTCCAATCCTTGTGCTTGATTAACACACTTGCCCCTCTAAAGAGTACATTGTAACCTTTATCTTGAAGGACAGATATGGAAATCAAATTCATACCCAAGCCTGGCACATGCAACACATCATGAATGGGAATCCGCTTACCATTCTCCCTCTGAAATAGAACAGTCCCTTTCCCAACTGGATTGAGTTTGGACATGTTCCCCATAGAAATCTGCATTCTGATGTCCTCCTCTTTATAGCTGGAGAAGTACTCTCTAACTCCTGTCATATGAAATGATGCCCCACTATCTATATACCAAGCACCCTGTGAGGTTGAGCTAGCCATACAAGCTATGAGAGCGAACTCATCCTCCATTCTACTAGAGAGCTCATCTGCACTTGCTGAAGCTGTTGTCTGCTTCTTGCCTTTCTTCCTTTGCGGGCAATCGCTGACATAGTGGCCAAACTCGTGACAGCCATAGCACTTCACTTTGGATAAATCATTCTTCTTCTTCTCACCTTGTGGATTTGATCCTTTACTAGACCCCTTCTTTTCTTTCCTTTTTCCTGCAAGGGCAACGTTCTCCTGTTCCACCTCACTTTGCTGACTCTTGCTGCTGGTACCACTGACAAGACTTAGTCTAAGCTCCTCTTGAGTGAAGTCACTCCAAAGTCGATCCCAACTCGGCAAGGTGTCTCGTCCATTAATAACTTGAACAAAGACATCCCACTGCTTAGTAAACCCATTTAGGGCTATCCGCACTAGCTCGTCATCACCTAGATTATCTCCAACAGCAGCCAACTCATCCTTGACAAGTATGAGTCTAGTGAGGTAACTTGTCACGTCCTCTTCCTTTTTCATCCAAGTAGTCCTCAACTTTTCTCTGAGAATCAGCTTCCGGTTAGTGGTAGCATTCTGGTATAGATTCAGAATGGCATCCCACATCTTCTTCGCTGTATCTAATTCTGTGACATGTGGAACAATATGATCCTTGACACCATTAAGAATCAGCCTCCTCGCCTTGGCATTTTCCTTCTTATATGCTAAGAGCTGTGCTGGATCTGTAGGTACAGGTACAACACTGGTCACATATTCTTTGATTCCATTCTCTTCTAGCAACAAAGAAATTTTGGCTTTCCAGACACCAAAATTTGAGGCTCCATCCAATCTGTCCTGATCTCTTAAACCTGCTGAGGCCATCTCAAAAGATAAAAGAAAACAAATAATAATAATAATTCTGAAGAGGCAGGATCTTTCCTTCCTGTGTTGAGCCTTATCTGCCCTCAGATCTGCTCTGATACCATGTGAAAATTCTATTGCAGTTACTGATTATTAATCTCCTATCTAATACATAGATTATTTGACTCTGAAAATTAATTCTCAGCAAATATCGAAAAATAACACAACTGCAACTTCACCAATAAAACTCACAAAAATAGAGAGGAAAACATTCACAATAATGAACACAATATTTTTGGACAAATTGTCCATGGAAAAACCCCGAAGGGAAAACCACTACTGCAGATGAAGAATTATATTAAACTTCAGCAAATTAAGGAATACAAAAACTCCTTGCCTCTTACTGGCAGAGCTCCGGCAATAATCTTCTTCGGAAATTCTTCCCTCAATTTCTCCTGCTGAAATTCCACAGCTGCTATCCCCAATGTTAACACTGCGCCCTTGCTAACACTGCAAGACTATTTGCTCTCACTGCAAATTTACTTGCTATCACTGCAAGTCTTTCTCAACTCTATACTTGTGTGTTCTTCAAATGCCCATTGATCCCCTTTTATACTTTTCTCATTAGAAAACCAATGGCCATGATTTAATCTCAATCAATGGCTAAGATTAAATAGACTCTAAAAACCCTAACTAACTGGATTCTAGAAGTCTCTAGGGGAATCAATTTATTTAATTACATAATTATCTAGACAACTCAGCCCTTTCTGGAGGTTTCTAGAAATTAAATAATTAAATAACACTACTTGGGAATGGAGACACCTGTCCAAGCTACATAAATTAACATGAGAGCCTGGCATATTTATTGTTGCAGCTACACCATGCTTCATTGTTGGAAGATGAACATGTGATTACATTTAGTTGGATAGTTGGGATTACGGTTTCCAACAGTTTTTAATTCAATCTTCTTTATCCTGTGATTTGAAAAATAAATGTAAATTACAAATTTAAATGTAGAATATAATTATACGTTCAAAACATTTTATATTACTTGTTTAGATACCCATCTAAACTAAACAAAATTTAGAAGAAAAGTGAAAGCTTAAAATCTGTTGTTCAAGTTGACCGATGCAAAATGCAGTTCTACTCCGCACACCAAACTCAATCCATGCTTCGGCCCCGAAATGCACTTTGTATTGCAAATGCAAAATGCGTTTTTACTCTGCGCGCTGAAGACCTCCGAACCCCGAACTGCCGCTACAATGAAGAATTTGAAACGCCAGAGCACATTTATAAACAAAATGGATTTGTGTTTGGCCAAAGGAAAATGGTCGATCTAAACTGCAATGCAGCAAATTTTGCCAGAATTGTGTACGCCAACACCAAAATGAGAGTTCTTGATAATCATGTATGCAGAAGGTGGAACGGCAGACAAGGCATGTGAACTGTTTGACAGAATGCAATGCCATGAAGGCCGTGCTGTGCAATACAGAGAATTGCAAGGCCATGAAACACTCGTTTTTTTATCATATTTGAAGCCTTGCATTCTTCCTTTGAAAGAAGCTGTAGCTTCTGGATTGAAGAAGGCAGAGGAAGTGAAGTTTGAAACATGCTTATGTGTATGTAAAGGCAGGCGAGTTGTACGAATGAAGAAGCTCTTGTTTACTCCATGATTTTTTCCTCCGATGATTTTTCTCAAGACTTTGACAAGAATGATTTTTCTCAATTCTCTGCAATCCCTGATGAAATGTTTTTAAGAATTTGAGGGTTCTGATCGAATAAATTAACAGCCACCAACTAGTTATCATACAAGAGCGCTTTGTAATCTGACCTGAAGCTATCGTTGCCTAGTTAATTAGCGGCACTAAATCCTTCGATTGTTGTGTGAAGATCCTGGCTGGAAATTACTCCGTCAATCAAATATTTCAATTATTTAAAATATTATATTTTACTATATTAACTAATCAAATATTAAATATAATGAAGAGGCTATGAAAGGACTAAGTCTTGTCAATAGATGTCTTTATACTTAAAATAGTCTTTTATGCTAGCATTGTAACATTCAAATGATTGCAAAAAGTTAGTTTTCACTAAATTTTCACTCTTTTTATTCACTTATCTATTTCAAAAAAATATAAGTAGTGTTAAAGAGATTTCCTTGACATTGATAGTTGACACATAGGTCACAACATATTAAGTTCAGTAATAATATAGTTTAATATTCTATGACATCTTTAAATAAATACTGTACATTCTGATCTAATAAAATGTAAGATAAGTGCTATTTGTGTCTATTGTGTTTTTTTAAAGTTGTGATAAAATATCTAACATGGACCTTTATCACTTTGTCCAACACAACATATCATGATCATGTGATCCCATGTACAGTTTAGGGGCATTTAATATGCTATTTTCCCTTCTTTTTTTCATCTTTTGTACATTCAATTGATGTACACTCATGGTAAGCACACCCCAAGTGCCTTTTCTCTTTTTCCTTCATCTTTTGAAAAATGATCATTTTATACAAAAGTGTGCTTAAGATGTACTTTTGACCAATACTTGAATAAAAAATATGTATATACAATGTGAACTTTTTTTTTCTTTCTAGTTTCTTAATCTTTTATTTTTATTTTTTGAAACTTCAAAATTTTCAATAGTTTAAACTTTTTAATGTATTAATCTAATATTTATTAAAAAAAATCATCTAAAACATCATCCAATTAATATGATGAACTCACGAAAAGAGAATGTGAAGAAATAATTGACTTTTAAAGACCATCTAAAATAAAATGACAAGTATAAATATACATCAAATGAATTTAAAATAAAAATATTATACATTTTTTCAAAAAATGCAAATAATTACACACAAAAATATTTAAGTAAATAAATCTTACATTTTAATAAAAATTATAATAATGAAAAAATACTTCAAAAACTATAATATTTTTTTATAATACATATTAAAAAAAATATTAATAACATTATTTATTAGAAAAATAAAAATATTGATACTATAATTTATTGAAAACTAAAAAAAATCCAAATGACAACATTGATAATATTATGTATTTAATAATTGACAAAAGTTTATACTCAACATGCTATTTAAATAGACAATGTTTCTAAAAGAAAACAGTTTTAGAGTTCTTAAGGAAAATAAAATATCTATTTTTATATATTATTTTCAAAGACAACCTCTATACTTAACTACTCTCACTTTTGTAGGAGGTGGATGAATACAAATCAACACTAATAAACAAACACAAACTCAGCGATCCATGAATAAACACACCCAAATAAAACACGAGTTGCTGCTCCAAATACTTGTATTGAATTGCTTGTCCAAAAATGGTTTACATTTGCCTCTTACATAGAGGACTTAGGATACATAGAGGTAATTCTAGAAACTACAAAATACAGTCTAGAAATTACAAAGACTCTTCTAGGACTTAGGCCAACCTGTCTATATTCTAGAACAATCTCTAAATTATCTAGAAAATATCTAACCCTTTCTAAAAAATTCTTATTTGATTTGTCTTTTTCCAATTTAATATTTTTCTTATATTCCCAATGAGTGGGAGAAATTATATTCCAACACTCCTCCCTAATTTCTACCACGCTTTTGTCATTGACAGATGCCTTTTTTCTCTTCTTTGCCTTATGGTTGCAACCAAGTCTTCAAACTTTCTCGAATCCTTTTCTTTGCCATCTTGATGATTTTATGCCTTGACGATGCCTTTGTCCTTGTCCAACTGCGGCAGTAGTCCTTGAACTATTTAACTCTTCGAAACTCGAATCTGAAACTTCCTAGAATCTTGCCTTCTATAGATGTCTTGCCTTGCCATGATTGCTATCATCTTCAAACCTTCCTCAATTGCCATCAACTTTCACATGCGAACTTTTATACTTAAACAAGTTCTTGATCATACCTATAATTTTCTGCCAACTGGATCCATAAACCCATCTACAATCCATTTTCATACAATCTGCCATAGAATCCTTCTTGCACTGCCTGTTCCAACATGTCTTTTCAGAATGACTCTTCAAACCACAAATATTGCAAGGATGTAAGTTCCAACATCTATCCTTCATATTTCCTTTCCTGTTACAATGACAACATTGCACACATTCCATTTCTTTAACAAATTTGATTACACCTGTATTATTTCTTTTACCTATCACATATCCAAGACCTTCATGCTTTGGCCTCATTATTGGCTTAATTGGCTCTCTCATCCCTTGATCATGCCTTCATAAACCTTTACCTTTGTATCCCATTCTTTCCATGATCTTTAAACCAACATTTTTTTCATTGTCATTACATCTATTATCGTTTTGACAGTTTTTATCAAAAATTTCTTCAACAAAAACACATTTATCAAATGAAATATTTAAGTCATCTGTACTACATGCAACATCATGAACCAATTTTGATTTCAAACATTCATTCAATTTTATAATCTTTCATTTGCAAACTATTTGCTTCTTCTAATTTCTTTAATTTCTCTTCTAAATCATCAACCAATTTCACTCTTTGTTCCAATTCCTCATTCTTTTCCTTGATCTCCTCAAACAATTTTAGCTTTTCTTCAAGCTTATTATTCTTCTTTTTAAGTTTGCACGATTCCTTCACCTGCCAATTATGTACTTGTTCCACAAACTTTAACCTATCCTCTAGCTCTTCAATTGCCTCTTTAGAATCACTAATTACATTTAAAAGGCTACATTTTTCTGCTCCCATTTCTTTTCTTAATTTTGCCAATTCTTTTTCTAAAAAATCCTTTTCACATTGTAAATTTGTATTTTCTTTCTTCACCTTTATTAATTCTTCTTCTAAATCTTTTGTTTTCTCTTTCTTTACTCTATCAACTTTTCCTATTGAATCAAACAAATAATCTTACCTTGCCTTTATTTTGATTATGATTTCTTTCCGATAATCTCAATACTAACACTCCACCAAAATCTTCTTGCTCCTTCCTTCCTGCAGCTATATGGCCAGTTTATAATTCACAGAATGATAACTTTTCAAGCACAAATCTCATTGAACACAACCATTCTTTATATTTGTCTCTATACTGATGTATAAAAATGTTACCAGCAAAAAATGAGAAAAGAAACTAACGGCTCACTTATCAGAATGATCTATGCACAAAATAAAACATATTACTTAGACAGATTTAAATCATAAAGCGATAAGTTGAGTTGTGACAACCTTCTAAAGTCTGTGATCTCTTATCCTTGTAATCTTCTTGATGATAACAACTTCTGCAGCTAGTATGGGCAGCTTCCCTATCTGTGGCTTCTTTGTCATATAATCAACGCCTTTAAATCTGTAAAACACAAACAAAAATCCTCCAAAGATCTCCAACAGCGACACTGCAACAATCTCTCTGTGATAGTCTTGAATCTGCTTCTTTTGCAATTTAGGCGACACCACATATAACATCATCAACAATGACCTCCTTTTCGTTGACTGCCGACTTTCTTCTTGTGTCTTCTATAGCGACTACACCAATCTCCTCAAGTTATCAACATGTTGCTGCAAATGTGGTGTCCCATCTCACAGCCTACGCAGTTCATAGAGGGCAGCTCAGATGCAGAACCCACGCCCAAGGTTTGCAACCTCAGAAATCTGCACACCACTAGACATCATCATCCTGGAGCTTCACCATCGGCTCTGATACCACTTGTAGGAGGTGGATGAACACAGATCAACACTAATAAACAAACACAAACTCAGCAATCCATGAATAAACACACCCAAATAAAACACGAGCTGCTGCTCCAAATACTTGTATTGAATTGCTTGTCTAAAAATGGTTTACATCTGCCTCTTATATAGAGGACTTAGGATACATATAGATAATTCTAGAAACTACAAAATACAGTGTAGAAATTACAAAGACTCTTCTAGGACTTAGGCCAACCTGTCTATATTCTAGAACAATCTCTAACTTATCTAAAAAATATCTAACCCTTTCTAAAAAAAATTCTTATTTGATTTGTCTTTTTCCAATTTAATATTTTTCTTATATTCCCAATGAGTGAGAGAAATTATATTCCAACAACTTTGATCTGTGCTGCTATTTGGATGGCCTGCTTCGTTGCCTACACTCAACAGATTCTGGACTGATGACTGCTCTTCTAAGTTGCCATATGCCCTGCCATGCATCATCTTTTCCAGTATACCCCCCACTTCTCTCATTGTTGGTCTATCCCCTGGATTTTCGCTTGTGCATTGCACTCCTAATCCAATGAAACTAAGCAGGCAACTACCATGCTCAGAGGATTCCAATTCTTCAGCAGTGGTTTCAAGTGTAGCACTACTAGACTCGCCTACAGTTCGTTGATCAACCAGCAGCTCTCTGTCCATCACTCTCTCCACTGCCTCAGGGAATGCTCTTCTCACCCATCTGGGCAAAGTGTTATCTCCAGAAAACATACCATCAGTAGGCCTCTTTTTAGTCACCATTTCAAGGATGAGCATCCCAAAGCTGTAAACATCTCCCTTCGTACTCACTTCTCCTCCCAATCCATATTCTTGTAACAGTAAAAGGTGATTTCATTGATAAAAAGTAAACTAATAATATAAAGGGAAAGAAAAAGACAGACACAAAAAATGGAAAATATGTCAGGATTGGGTCTTTACCTGGAGCAAGGTAGCCTACTGTTCCCTTCAGTCTGGATGTGCTGCTACTTGCAGAAACACGGGATGTCAACTGACGGGAAATTCCAAAATCAGCCACATGGGTTGTCATGGTCTCGTCCATTAACACATTTGAGGGTTTCAAGTCGCAGTGAACAACAGGGAAAGAACAATCGTGGTGTAAATATGCCATCCCGTGTGCCACATCAAGTGCAATGTTCACTCTCATCTTCAAACTCAAGCTACACTGCATTTCATCTGTGTGGAGGTGTTGTTCTAGGCTCCCCTTTGACATAAATTCCAGTACCAGAGCCCTAACATCTCCAGCAGAGGAAGCGGACAACACTTTGACAAGATTGCGGTGCCTGATTTCTCTGAGTACTCTGCATTCCCTAACGAAATGCTTGTATGAATTTTGAGGGTCCTGATCGAATAACTTAATAGCCACCAACTTGTTATCAGACAAGATTCCTTTGTAAACTGACCCGAAGCTACCATAGCCTAGTAAATTAGTAGCACTAAATCCTTGGGTTGCTGCGTGAAGTTCCTGGCTAGAAATTTGCATGAAACCTTGCCCCAGCAAACTATTTGTAATTGGTGCCCTTTTAATTCTTCTGTAGAAAATGCAAAATACCCCCAAAATGCAACACAACGCCAAGAACGTGCAAATTGAAACAACCAATACAATGTTCCTGTTCAACGCATCATGATTTTTGGCAGAGCTGGTACAATTTGGTAAATTCATCCAGCCTGACGCTGCACATAATTCCGGATTGGCCAAAAATGATGTTGCGCTTAGGTTCCTGAAAGCTCCTTGGTTTGGGACTGATCCATTCAAGTTGTTGTATGAGAAATTTAAATGCTGGAGCATAGTGAGATTTGCAATTGAGCGTGGCACTGGCCCAGACAACTCATTGAAAGACATGTCAATGCTTTCAAGGTTCTTAAGCTGCCCTATTGATATTGGCACCATTCCCTCTAATTTGTTTTTGGCAAGGTTCAGGTATTGCAACCCCGAGCAACTGCCAATATAGCCAGGGATAGGTCCTGACAGTTTATTAGCCGAGATATCTATGGCTTGAATCTGTTGCATTCCTCCCAGCGAAGGCAATCTTCCTGTCAAAGAATTGTGTGAAAAATTGAGGTAAAACGCCAATGAATGGAGGCTTGAGATCTCCGTAGGGATATTTCCTGTGAGGCTGTTGTATGAGAGGTCAATCATCTCCAAGCGGAAACATTGCACGATGGCATTCGGTATCCTTCTTCTGAGCTCATTATAACTCAAGTCAAGTTTCCTCAGCTGTTGCAGACTGCCCAAATACGAAGGAATTTCTCCAGAAATACGATTTAGCTGAAGGTATAGATATTCCAGGTTTAGCAGCATGTTAAACTCTGATGGAATACTGCCTTGCAATTTGTTGGAGCTCAATACCAACAACTGTAGATTCTTCAGACGGCCTATTGCACTCGGAACCTGCCCAATTACATTGTTAGAAGCGAGAGAGAAAATGATCAACTCAGTAAGGTTGCCGATCTCTTCTGGTATGTTGCCAGTGATATTGTTGGTATCCAAGTACAGCTTTGATAGCCTGGGAGAGAGGTTTCCTATGCCCCTTGACAAATTGCCACTGAAATTGTTCACCGCTAGATTCACCACTTCAAGAATGGAGCAGTTAGAAAGTACATCTAATACACACATCGTAGCACAACGTCCATTTGACAGGCTATTATAACCAAGGTTCAATCTCTGCAGAGCAGTTAGCATTCCCAATTCTTGAGGCACCACACCACTTAACAGATTATTTCCAAATCAAGAAGCCGGAGCTGAGAACAATTTGCCAGAGACTTTGGAATACCCCCACGAAATTGATTACCTCCCGCATTAATAATTTGTAAGTTGGGGAGCTTCAGGCCAATATCTGCAGGAATGGAGCCCACGAACCTGTTGAATGCCAGGACAAGTGTCTGCAATTGTGTACAGTTCAGCAGATTAGGAAAAACATTTCCCTCGAAGTTGTTTGCTCCTACTGAAAAAACATACAGCGCGGAACAATTTCCTAGAAATTTTGGGATGCTGCCGCTTAACTTATTCCACAGCAATTCCACGATTTGCAATTTGGGTAGGTTAGAGCATATATTATCTGGAATTGTACCTACAAACTTGTTGTTCCCTAGCGACAATGTTTTCAATTCAGTATAGTTCATGACAAAATAAATTGATCCTCCAAGGCTATTATTAGTGAACCACAGTCCCTGCAGTCGGGTAAGTGAAGACAATTCTGCTGGAACGGTGCCATGCAAGAAATTGGTAAACAAATACAGCCACTCCAGAGACGAACAGTTCGCCAGGGCCCCTGGAATGTTACCTGTAAGACTATTGTCAGAAAAGTCAATCACCCTCAGTCTCCATAATTTGCCTATCTCCATGGAGATGCTACCGTTGAGTTTGTTGGAACGCAGATACAGATATTGTAATCTGGTCAATGCTGTTAATATCACAGATGGAATTGGTCCTTCAAGCGCATTCTCGCACAGAGATAAGAAACGCAATTTTGTGCAGTTACTCATCGACCTGGGGATAGTCCCTGTTAAAAGATTATGCTCAAGATTTAGGTATTTTATCGCAGTGCAATTTGCCAAGCCTTGAGGGATGATACCACTCAACTTATTGAAGGAGATGTTGAGTTTCTTCAAGTTATACAAGGAACTCAACTCTGGTGGAATTCTTCCGCTCAACAGATTATTGTTTAATCGGAGTTCTAAAAGATCTATGCAGGCAAACAGACTAACTGGAATTGGACCTTCTAAGCTGTTTTTATAGAGCTTAATTGACTGCAGCTTTTGCAATTTACCAAGCTCTTGGGGAATGAGGGCAGAGAAACGATTATGAGAGAGGTCGAGCATTGTAAGGAAGGAGAGGTTGCCTAAGTGAGGGGGTATCGTAGCAGCCAATCCCTTGTATTTGAGAACCACACTCACAACCCTTTGATTAGGATCGCAGGTTATTCCAGTCCAGTTGCAAATATTGTTTCCATTTACCCAGTTGGACAAAGAGAGACTTGGATCCATTTTTACAGACTTTTTTAATTCGAGCAAAGCTTCTGCATCAATCTGATTCTGGTATTGCAACTCATTGGATGAAAATGTAACAAAGATAAAAGTAGCGAAGATAAGTAAAAGAATGAACTGACCTTTACAATCCATGGACTCTTCCAAATTATTCATGATCTGAAAGCAAAATCAATCCGTGCCTGCTATTGCTATTGATTATCTCTTCTTGTAAATACGTTTAACTCAGGTACGTCGGTCAATATATAACAGCTTTATCGTGTAAAATAGGACAATTACTCAACAGAAATTGGAAAATTAAATCAAACATAAAGTGTCAAATATTAAGGTTATAGTATCAAATGACTCTGAAGTCTAATTTGGCAATCAATAGATACTCAAATTTTAAGAGTATTTTGTGGATTTATTAGTCTCATGATTTTTTAATTTATCTTTCTTTTTTTTTTTTTTTTTTTGATAAATGATAGATCAAAGATCACATCCTTTATTTTAGAATATTAATCAAAACTACACAACATCTTAACATCAGTTATGGGTAGTTTCAAAATGTCCACATATGTATGCTATTAAGAGTTAAACAAAAACAATCTATTTTAAACTATTTTCTATTATCCTAAGTAGTGTTTATAATGTATATAATACAAAATCTTTGTTGAACAAACTATGCCATAGAAAAGAGTATAGGAGCATAACATTTCCACCTCATAATTAGATCTATCAAAAGTGAGAGTGTTGAGCCATGGAATACCTTATTTGATGACCAATCCCATTATTGTTTAAGAGAGTTCAAGCCCTAGGATGTCTTCCATTGCCTATGAGCCTTTTTCTACGGAAGTTTTGTGATGATGTTTACTAGCAAAGTCACATTTAGTGGTGGCATTCTAGAACCATAAACTACAACGAGAATTACATTAGCCAATCTTCATAGAAAGAAAATCTTTATTAGAGATCCCACCATCTTCTTGATCATATCTTTTGCTTGTTCAATGATAGCTCAATTGGATACCATGAATTCTTAACATAAAACCCTTTGAATCTCATATGTAAAATTAGTCACTCTTTATTTTAAAAACCTTTTTCAACCTCTTCTTAGTTATTCTACCCAAGAGGGTCATCCATCAATGATTGAAAATTAATCTTATAAGTGTGTCCATGGTAGATAACCAAGGGTTTACATGCCTCAATAAAGAAGCCTCTTAATTTTAGTAAAAAATTACCACTCAGTAATAATTTATTTTGTCCTATTGATTTAATCATTAATCCTAACCTATATTGTCCCTCGTCACATAAGACTAAGTCTTTTCAATTTATGGAATATAAACTGCCACATTTAGAATCTACATTGCACTACTGGTAATGAAATTACCTTTCATTTATGATTGATTGACAGTGTTTTGCCTAAGATGTTGACTTTTAATTGTCTCATTGAGAGATCTATATTATGCATAAGATTTGGTCATGAATTGGTCATGGTATTAATAAGAAATTATTCATTCATTTCTATTGCAGAGCTCACTAGCATATTAACCTCTTCATTTATCTCCCTATATATGTGTTTGAGTGTCCACAAAGGACCATAAATTTTGAAGGACGTTAATGATTTTCTAAGATTCCAATTTTATCTTTTTGATTTTATTGAATATCACCAAGGAATTACCCTTGATTTTAGATTTTTTCCTATCATATAGGATGCATAATTGCAAGCCTAAGATGAAAGCTTGAGCTTCAAGGCCCTTCATTATTTTTCCCCTTGAGTTTCTTTGAAGTTGCATTGATCATATATCCTCTCTCATCTCTTATTATTTATCATTCTCCTAGAATTCCAAGATCTCCTTTTGATGCTCTCTTCAACATTGATTATCCATTGGGGGACTCCATTGTAATCTTTCTCTAATGTTTCAAGAATTAACTCTTCCATCCTGACTAATAGAAGGGACTTTGAGCCCATGGTTATTCCTAAACATATCATTATCCCAAGAGGTGAAAATTTTCTATTCGTTGTATTGTGTCATCATCTTATTTTTCACCACTTCTATCATTTCTATCTCTAATTGATTGGAAATGATGTCTCAATCATTAATTTATCTTGGAAAATTTTCTAATTTCTTTCTTTCCCAATTTCCCATATCATTTTCAATACACTTAGAATCCATATACTTGAAAACATAGACCGCTTCTTCAAAATGGGCCATGATTGATTGAGGTTGAGTATCCCATTTGATCTACCACATAACCATTGTTGACATTTTTGTGAGAAACAATAATTAAGAAATAGTTGATTTAAAGATTCTTCACATTTTATACATGAAATAAACCTTAAAGATCTTTTGAAGCTAAATTTGTGAAAATTATTAGTTTTTAGGATTTTCTTTTATAGGGCTACCCTTATGAAGACTTTGAATTTGGGAAGATGCATTTTGTTCTAGCATAGATATAGTAGGATGTTGGTTTCCACCTTGATTGATTCCTCCATAATAAATCCTATTTTTCAAATATTCCTTAATTTTAGAGAAGCTCCATATAATTGAATGATTTCCTTCTATGAGAAAATTTTTCCTTTTATTATAGATTTATTGAAAAAATCACTTGGATATTTGAAAAATGTATATTTTTTATATTCCTTTCCAATCCCTCTCTTTTATCCCCTATTAGAACACTAGGGTTCCATAGTCTACCACCTTTTTCCCCTAAAGATCTATGAGGAAAGGTTTTATCACACTAGAGTCCTTATTTTCTTCTACCAAACGGTAGCCATCTATGAGTCTTCATAAAAAAAATTCACTCTTTTCATTTGTAATTTCCCAAGTGAGGTGATTCATAACAATATGCCTAGAAGACAAGAGTAAGTTCCATTTGTGTAAATCTTTAGGAGTATTAGATATTGTCAAAATTTTGGAAGGGAATGAAGAGTCCACTTATTATTTTACAATAATTTAGTCCATTTTAAAATTGGAATTTACATATATGTTCCCGAACCATAGATTTTTGGCACCCATAAGACTCCCTAACTCTTTTAGGGTTTTTCACCTAAAAGGAGAGAGTAGGGCCAAAAATTCTAAGGGTTTCATGCAAATTATGTTATGTATGAAGTTACTTTGGTTAAATGAAATGAACTACGCAAAATTAAGTGATCTATTTGATTGATTATGAATGCAAAATCTAGGATTTATGCTATGTTTGAAAACACATTATGTAATGCAACAATGAACTAGAAACAAATACAAAGTTAAACAAAAATGAATGAAACTTGAAGTGTTCACCTGAACGCTTGAAGGACACTAAAAATTGCTTCTAAAACACTATTGATGCTGATTTTTAGGCCTAGTAGGACTCATTTACCATTTTGGGTGAATCAGTCCCAGTTCTAGTAAACTGAGCTGGAACTTGTTTCTGACAAAAGGGTACTCAAAAATGCAGAAAACTCAAAATTGACCCTGGAGTGGGACTCATTCACTACCCATGGTGAATGAGTCCACTTTTTAATTTCTAGATTTTCAAAAGTGTATTTTGGAGCTTCCAATCTGCACTTTGACTTCCTATAGGTGTCTGCTTCCAAAACTCTAGTTTACAGGTTTGAAAATAAGTTTTTTGTTGATATTTTGACTTGTTGAGTGAAGAAAAGACTTGAACAACCTTGCAACTTGATTTTCAATGATTTCCAAGCTTCCAAGAGTCTTAAATCTACAAACAAACAAGACAAAAGAGAGAAAAGTTTGATGTTAGGGCATGGGGGTTTGCCTTGGTCAAACCCCGTTTAGGTAATTAAACCAAAATTATGAAAGAATAGAATGAAACATGCGATAATGGAATAAATTACCTTTTCATGAAGTTGATCTTGAATTTCTATAGCAATGGAAGAAGATTCAACCCTTGAATGTCTTTAAGAGCTTTCTTGATGTCTTGCAATGATAAAACCCTAAGTTGCTTGACTTGAGATGAAAGATTGGTGGATCAATAATGAAGAATGGATGTGAATTAAGTTCATGGATGTAAAAATGAGTTTAGAGAGGTTATTTTATAGGAAATTCACCTATTTTACCTATTAATACCTCATCACAGGCTGACATGAAGTAATGTTAAACTCAAATTTCACTTTTTCTCGCTCAAATGTGAAAAGTGGGCCAAATGGGACTCATTCGCCACACATGGAAAATGGGTCCCACTTGGATGGGATTGATTCACCAGACCCATAGGGGCCAATTTGACAACTCAGATGCCAAGAGATAAGGAAATAAGGTCTAAAATGCAACTTTGTTGGGTATTTCATCAATTTGAGCCTCAAGATGCACAATATGGGTAAATATGGAGCTATTGGTGATGATGTGAATGTATAATAGGGCTTGGGACACATAAATCAATGTGAAAGTGTAATTAAATACACTTTCCAACACTAAAATGAGGTCCACATAGCCTAGGAAGGCACAACAACCAATGTGAATGTGCAAGACACATTACAATACTAGTTTAACATTAAGTTTAAGTTAAAAACCTTCTATATTGATGTAATAATGTTATTAAACACATTTTATAATGTTGAATTAGGCAGAAATAGGTTCATTAAGTCTAGAAAAGTGTGAAAGTATCTAACAACACTTTACAACACCTTTACAAGACATTGTTAAAAGCATGTTATTCAACTTGCAAGGGCCCAAGACCTAGTGTGGATCCAGAAAATGTCTCACAACACCTAAATCAAGGCCTCATTAAGTCCAATTTATCATGAATTAATCCCATGTCAAGCAAAGGGTACTTTTTTCTACGACACAGTTCCAAACCAATCTAACCCTTAATTCCTTATTTTGAGTGGTCAAACTACATAGTATTGTTCATCTTTTATTTTGGTCTACATATGGATTATAATGCAATAAGTGGAGTATTATTTTCTTTTTATTTACCTTGCTAGAAGAATTTCCTCATGTTCCAAGTGTGTTTGGAATTAGTTTTTGATGGGATATTTGGGAAATACATCATAAAAACTAGAATGGATGAAATGGCATATTTTATCATAAGTATGCTTCCTTCCCAAGACAATCATCTTCCATTCCATGTAGACATTATCTTTTTGCATGCTTCCATTAATGGATCCCATATTTTTGTTGAGAAATACATATTGAAGAGGGGAATACCTAAGTATTTTCTTAGGAGACTTCAAATTTTGGATCCCAAATTTTCCATTATTTCCTTCTAAAATAATGATCTATGAAAAAGAAAAAAAATGATTAAGAGGTATTTACCTCTTTTCCAAAGGCTTTCATGTCATTGTTCATGGTTGTTTTTATTATTATTGTCTCTTTTATTCTACAAAATCCAAAGTTTAGTGTATCATCTATGAATTGTTAATGGGAGAGGGGATTATCATCCTTGGTAATTATTTTAGCAGGAGTAACTTCATCTAGCAAGGTACTTAAAAAGAAAAGAACACTCCACTTATTGTATGAAAATCCATATGAAAACCAAAAGAAACAAGAGGAACAATACTATGTAATTTTACCACCCAAAATAAAGAATTAAGGGCTAGATTTGTTCCAAACATATATATTATTGGAGTTAAGGGTTATGGTTTTTCTAGTGGGAGTTGTTTGAGGTCTTGACTAAGACATATTTACCTTTTGAAAACTCCTATGAATAATATTATTAGAATAAATAGATTGGGTTGTGAGGTTCATAAAATGTATATGATTGATAACAAGCAACCAAAAGTGTTGATGAAGATTATTTTTGTTGTTTATTATTTTTTTTTTGTAATTTTAGTTTTAGAAAGAATTTTTCCTAGTTGTAGGTCCACTGAAATGTAATAATTTTTTTTTATCTTACTAATTTTTTTTATTTTTTCTTTAAATCAAATAATTCTCCCATACTACCCTAGAATGAATCTAATGTTTTTGTTTGAAAGATATGCTTAAGTGTTTTTGTTAGTATTTTTGAAACAAGAGAAAAAAAGGAATAGATTATCCTATAATTTTGTTTTAAAATTGGAAATATAAATTCACAGAGCTAAAAAAAAGAGAGTTGAACAAAAAATTATAATTATCTACTTATGGAAATAAAAATTTACTACATTAATGCTAAACAAAAAATAGAAAGGAAAATAGAACCAAGAGCCCAACATTAGAGCTCTCTAGTTAAGATTCTTGTGTGATGTGTAGATATATGTTCAATTATATGTAATCCATATGGTTATATAGTGATAATACACTAAAATAATTCATGGATGTTTGCACCAAGATGAGGGATTGAAAAGTTGTTACATCCATTTTTTGGTCCATTAAAGGAAAAATGTGAAGTTGTTATAATTTTATTGTGTTATGGACAAACCTTGGGCCAATCCCTATTGATCCATAAAGCAGGTGTGTTATAAAGTGCTCACATTTTGGGTCCAATAAAATTTAAAAAATTAGAGGCTAAGCTCATTTTAGCAGTGATTCCATTTCTTCTAAATTCCTAAAAATGATAGAGGAATAATGTGAGAAATTTTACAAAGAAATGAAGTGGATTCAACCCAACATAGTGTCATCATGATTTTCATGAGGTTGAGGAGGTAAGATTTGTATATTTTGGTGGTTAAAAGAAAAATGTAAATTGTTTTATGATTTTTTGATTCAATTTTATTTAATTTTTAGGAATTCAAAATCCTTCAACATTCTCAAACCTTTACTCAATAAACTATGTACATGAGGGAAATATTGTTGAAAATAAAGAACAACCTAACCCTCTTGAAAATCTTGCATTTATTAGTCACCATCCTTAGAAAACATGAGAAAATATATTAGGTCAAATTAAAACCAAATAAAAAAAACTCGAAACATTGGTTGACATATAAAAAGTATAAATGAAACTAGTTCACATCAAAGAGCCCTTATCACATCCTTGGAATCTATTATTTCTCATATAAGTTATATTAGTGGTCAAGGTATGTGCAAGATCATTGGGGTCCAAACTAGGCCTCTAAGTGGTGATAAAAATTTAGAAAATTAGAGTTAGATAGCTTGACATAAAAATTTGAATAGGTTATTAACATAATTTAAAAAATACATAAGAACAAAAGTCAAATTGAATGTAGTTTCTAGGCTACTAGTTAGTTTTTGGAAAAAAGTAAAACTGCTTTGAGAAAAAATGAAATTTCAATGCAGTGGTACTAAATTTTCAAGAAAAAGATAAGAAGCAGGTACATGTCTGACCACCCTAAGTACAACAAAAAAATAATTTTTTTTTTCTGAATCTTTCAATATAAGTAGAGGACACATGCTTGGATGTGCTAGATTTTTTTGTAATTTTTTTCTATGTAAATAATTAGTTATGATTTTCTTATTAGAACTATTCAGAATTATTAAAACATATGTGTCTAACCACCATAACTTGGTCAAAAATTTATGAAATTCATTTCTTTTTTATCCTATAGTATGCGAAGAATAGAATGTGGTGCATCTCGTAGGTTCAAAAAATGTTAAGTAGTTTGAAAGTTATAGAATTTTTTCAATCAACCTATCAATCAAGACTTTAGTTCTAATGTATGTACAAAATAAATAATAATTATTTATTAAATTCAAAATAAGGAAAAACTTATATTGGTGGAAAGCTGACAATTTTTTCTATAAACCTTTTCATTTGATGAAATTCAAATAAAAAAAAGTCGTCAACCACAAGGGAAAACTTCAAAAAACTAAAAAAAAATTCAAAACATATTTTTTGGGTTAACTTTCTAGGTCAAGTAATCTCGAACCAAATCCTGAGCCACTCTCCATTTTGGTTTGGTAATACCAAACTGAAACAGATATCCATTTATAATGGATATCCATTTATAATGGATATCCATTTTAAAATGGATATCCGTTTCAAAATGGATATTTGTTTTGAAAAGCGGGAAACCATTTTTTTGAAAAACATAACGGATATCCATTTTGAAGACTTAAAAAACCCTCTTTAGTAAAATGGGCATAACTTTTGTGTTTCTTATCAAAATTTAGACTTTTCATAGGCATTGGAAAGGTGATTGAGAGTTCTATGCAATAGACTAGGTGGTGTTTCTATATTGTACACAAAAAATAATTATAATCATTTGAACTTCATATTTCATTTTTGAAACATCAAATGCTCACTACTTTCGAATGAAAAGTCTCATTTTCATGAATTTTTTGTAACACTCATCTCAAAATACTTGAAACTTTAGTAAAAGTAATGAATAATGAAATATTTATAGTTTTTTAGTAAAGAGATGAAAAAATATTCATAAATCATCATATCTCTCTATCCCTTTCTCTACCGCTCTATATATCACTATGTCTTCACTTGAACTCTGGACCTATCCCTCCCTCCTTTCTTCTCTCTTTTCCCCTCTTTGTACCTATCTTTCTCACTCTCTCACCTTGAGCTCTAGACCTATCTTTCTACCTCTATTTGCATCCTTCCTTCTCTCTCTCTCTCTCTCTCAAGTCCTTCCCACTCCCACTCCCTCTCCCTCTTTCTCTCTCCCTCCCCATCTCCTTCTCACTCTCCATCTCCCCTCTCCATCCCTCTCTCCCTCCATTTGAAGTGTCTCTTCCTCTTAAGTCTCTCTCCCTCTTAGGTTTCTTTGACTCCCTCTATCCCTCTTAGGTCTCTCTCTATCAAGTCTCTGCCACTCCCTCTCTCTTTGTTCTCTCACACTCCCTCTCTCTCTCTCTCAATCTCTCACTCACACTCACACTCTCTCCCTCTCAGGTCTCTCTCTCCCACTCTCTTTCTCTCTCTTCCTCCCTCTCTCCCTCTCCCTCCCTCTCCCTCCCTCTCTCCCTCTCTCCCTCTCAAGTCTCTCTCCCTCCTTCCCTCTATCTCTCTCCCTCTCTCCCTCCCAAGTCTCTCTCTCTCTCTCACTCTCTCTCTAGTCCCACTCCCTCTCCCTCTCTCTCCCTCTCCATCTCCCTCATACTCTCCATCTCCTTCTCTCCCTCTCTTCCTCCCTCTCCCTCTCAAGTCTCTCTCTCTCTCCCTCTCTCTCTCAGGTCTCTCCCACTCCCTCCTCTCTCATTCTTTCCTCCCTTTTCTCTCTCTATCTCTTAGGTCTCTCCCAATCCCTCTCTGTCTTCTCTCATGTCTCTCTCTTAGTCACACTCTCCATCTCCTTCTCAGGTCTCTCTCTCCCACACTCTCTTTGAAGTCTCTCTCTCTCTCTCTCTCTCACACACACACACACACACACACACACTATCTCTCTCTCACTCACTTTACACCTCCCTCTCAAGTCTATCTCTCCCACTTCCTCTCTCTCTCAGTTGTCTCCTTCCCACCTTACCTAGATAACTCTCTCTCTCTCTTCCCCTCTCTCTCCCTTTCTCTCCCCTCTCTCCCTCTCAATTCTCTCTCTCCCTCTACCTCCCTCTATCTCTCTCTCCCTCTCAAGTCTCTCTCTCCCTCCCTCCCTCTATCTCTCTATCTTTCTCTCAAACACACACATACACTCAATCTCCCTCTTAGGTCTCTCTCTCTCCCTCTCCCTCCCTCTCTCTCTCTCTATCTCTCTCTTTCTCTCACTCTCCAAATCTCTCTCTCTCTCAAGTCTCTCTCTCCCTCCTTGTCTCTCCCTCTCAGGTCTCTCTCGCTCCTCTATTTCTCCTCTCTCCCTCTCCATATCCCTCTCTCTCTCTCTTGGGTCTCTCCCCTCCATCTCTCTTGGCTCTCTCTCTCTCTCTCTCTCTCTCTCTCTCTCTCTCTCTCTCTCTCTCTCTCCTCTCTCTCTCTCTCTCTCTCTCTCTCTCTCTCTCTCTCTCTCTCTCTCTCTCTCTCTCTCTCTCTCTCTCCCCCCCTCTCTCTCTCCAGTCCCTCCCAATCCCTCTCCCTCCCTCTCCCTCTCCCTCTCCCTCTCACTCTCACTCTCCATCTCCCTCTCTATCCCTCTTAGGCCTCCCACTACCCCTCTCTCTCTCTCACTCACTCACTCACTCAATCACTTACCACCTCCCTCTCAGGTCTCTCTCTCTCTCCCACTCCCTCTCTCTTAAGTGTCTCCTTCCCACCCTAACTAGATAACTCTTTCTCTCAAGTGTCTCCTTCCCACCCTAACTATATAAATCTCTCTATTCCCTCCTTCTCTCCCTCTCTCTCCCCTCTCTCCCTCCCTCCCTTCCTCCCTCCCTCTCAATTTTGTTTCCATCTCCCTCCCTCCCTCTATCTCTCCCTCTCTCCCTCTCAAGTCTCCCTCTCTCCCTCCCTCCCTCTATCTCTCTCTCTCTCTACTTCTCTCTCTCTCTCCCTCAGAAGTAACTTGAGATGTGGAGAGAGAGAAAGAGAGGGAGAGTGACTTGAGATGGAGAGAGGGAAGAGGGATAAGGGAAGAAGAAAGGGATCGAAGGGAGATGGAAGAGATAGAGAGAGTAGTGAGAGAGAGACATGAGTGAAGAGAGTGAGGAAGTGGGAGAGACCTAAGAGAGAGAGAGAGAGAGAGGGGAGAGGAAGAGAGAGAGGAGGGAGTGGGAGAGACCTAAGAGAGAGACCTAAAGGGTAAAAGTATAGACCTGTGTCACCCTTTGGGTTAATCGTATAGATTCTATCAAAATTGTTTTAGCCGAAAGGGATTTAGCTAAGTAGGTTTCAGCTGAACCCATGTGGCGATGACGTGGCACCTACGTGGCTTGAACACTTTGGCTGAGTGGGTTTTGGCTGAAACCTACTTGGCTAAATCCCTTCCGGTCGAAGGGGATTACTATAAAAGAAAAAAAAAAGGCGAGTGAGGGTATTTTGCATGTTCACTCGAAGAGATCGCGATCGAAGGGTGCTCAAGCGAATAACACCTCTACAAAAAGGGATCCAACCCAGGTTTTTCTGCATTCATTTCATTCAATTTGGTTAATAAACCAATTGTTTTGCATGATATCATGTAGTGTTTTAGTGTTTGTTCTCAATGTTTCAATTTGTTGCAAGTGAAAGTTAGGGTTTCATGTAGTTGTTTTTCTATTTGTAGTTTTCATTGGAAATCTTTGTCTGCACTTATTGAAAAGGTTGTAATACTAAACTACTAGTGATGTTTTTGTTATTGATTTGGTTTAGAATTTTTGGGCTTTTCCATCATAGAAGTATTCAGTGGAAATTTTTCTTTTCATGTATGTTGTAATTTAAAGGATGTATAATGAACAACAATTTATGGGTTTTTTGTATGTGATTTTAAGGGTTTATTTATAAACCCTTAAAATCACATGTGAATGTGTGAAAACCCTACATAGACACCTCTTCTTGAATGGGTGGTTTAAATTTTAAATGATAATAGTATGAACATATCACTCTAATCTAAAAGCTTGTTACATACAATCCACCTAAATGAAATTTGAGAGCAATTTCTAGAATTATTAAAATCTACTAATTATTGTTACTTATTTCTCTCTCTCTCTCTATCATGCATTAAAGATTCCCTTAAAGGTGTTTTTCTATAATATAATGAAAATATATTGATATTACTACAAAATAAGTATACTATTATACATTTGCACAAATTCAGAACTACAAGTGCAAATATACTTGTATTGAAATGTGGTAAACAAAAACCTGATAGACATTACAGTAAATGTCACTGAAACATTATTATTTGATTTGCATAACATATAATAGTTGAAGTTACATGAACATAAACTAGAATGATGCCTCCATCAATGTGTTCCAAGCTGGAAAAATTATTGATGATTCCTTTATAAGAAATGTATTAGATAATGATTTTGTTTGCAGCTTTTTAATCCAATTCTAATAGGCTTAAGTTGGGAGGATTGATAGTCTATTGAGCTTTAAACAAATGGTGTGCATAAGAATTTTGACCCTTTCAAGCTATTTCTCTTTCAGTTGTCATTGACATACAATTGTTTCCAAGATTGGCCTTAATGGGTTGATAAGCAATTACATTGACAAATGAGTATGTGTTACATAAATTTTTAAAAGTTGATTGATACCTACTATGTAATGAGAAAAGAACAAAGAGATAAATACATGACAGATTTTACAGACCAAGTAGCATAGAAGTTAGTTGAAATATTGTATTTAATTTATTAAAAGATATATGATAAATTTTACATATCAAATAGCATAGTAGTTAGTTGAGATATTGTATTCAATTTATAAGAAAATACTATGATCAAGTAGTATAGTAGTTAGTTGAAACATTGTAAATTCAATTTTTAACAAATTACATGGGGAAAGTTCCCAGGTGAAAGTCACTAACATCACTAGTGGCTTCAAATTCATGCCTAGTGAGCCTTCTGTAACTTGTAGTTGTTATCATGTAAAGATTTTGTGACTTACAAGAGTGTGGTTATTAATATTATCATGTGATGTGATTTGCAAGTTTCTTCTATCCTCTAAGTTTCTTCATTTTTCTATAGTAGTTTGGTAGTTGTATTTTGTGAACCTTCTATAGCTCGTGTCTATTCTAATGTGATGTAATTTACTAGGTTCTTCTATCCTCTTCAAGTACAAACATGCCTAGTAGTTTCAGAGTAAAGCCTTTTTAGTCTTAAATTCTAGCTTTGCGATTGTTATCATGTGATGTATACAGAATCTCTAGTATTCTACTATTTAAAACCTTTTACTAACCTCTCCTACATAACGAGTAGTTTTAGAGACAAATCTTGTGAACCTTCTAGCTAGTGGGTATGTGTAGGATCATGATGGGCCAAAAAGTGGCGATATGATGGGTATGTGTACGGTATGTGGCTGACAACTTTTTTTTAACCCAAAATTGATGAAACAAAAAGGGTTTTTAAAGGATATTCTTAGCTTTCCATCAATATAAATTAATCTTTACTTTGAATTTAATAAATAATTACTATTCAATCAATGTTATTAGATTTCCACAATCCATAAGAATATTAGAGAAGCTATTTATGGATTAGATTGTGTAAGCTTTTTTGGATCAACGTTTCGGATCACACTCCGTGATCCATCATCAGGATAGAGAGCTCAAGGAGATGAAAGTGACTTTCATCTCCTTGAGCTCTCTATCCTGATGATGGATCACAGAGTGTGATCCGAAACGTTGATCCAAAAAAGCTTACACAATCTAATCCAGAAATAGCTTCTCTAAAATTATTATTCATTTTCTATTTGAATTACAACTAAAGTCCTGATTGATAGGCTGATTGAAACACATCTATAGCTTTCAAACAGTATCATATTTTTTAAATCTAAAACATGCGTCACATTCTATACTTCACATACTATAAGATTTTAAAAAAAAAAATTCATGAAGTTTTGACCAAGTTAAGGTGGTTAGACATACAAGTTTTTATGTTTTTTAAAAGTTTTAATAAAAAATTCATATTTAATTACTTGGAAAAAAATTACAAAAAATATGCATTACATTGGGACATGAGTCCTCTACTTATATCTAAAATCTTATAAAAAAATATTATCATTTTATTGTGGTTAGGGTGGTTAGACAAACACCTACTTGTTTTTCCTAAAATTTAAGTACTACTGCATTGAAATTTCAAATTTTCACCAAATAGATTTAAAAAAAACCTAGTAGTTTAGAAACTACATTCAATTTGCTATAGATTCTATTCTTACATATTTTTGAAATAATATAGATAACTTATTCAAATTTTTATTTCAAGTAGCCTAACTTTGATATTTTTGAATTCTTCACCACGTAAGGGCCTATTTTTTCCATGATGATCTTGCACATACCCTAGTGGTAGTTACCATGTGAGCATATAGATAAATTGCTAAATGTGCCAAATGGTTAGCTTCTAGATAAATTACTAGGATGAGAAAACTCTACACTTCCAGATAATTATAATTTTTTTTTGTCAAAACCTTCTATAATTTTTAATAACATTTTCTTTCATATAATGTTTAATACAACAAGGAAGACTATCTCAGAATTAGATGCATTACTTCATCAATGTTATACATGATTTATTTAAAGTAATTTTTACCTTTTGTAATAAATATTTCTTAGCTAGTTTTATCAATCATGTTGCAGATACTTAAAGAAGAATAGCTGACATATAGCCCTTAAATTGCTATTGCTCAAAACTAGATGTAAAAAAATTAAGACTTTTAAGCATTATTAAACTCGGGCTATAGCTAACCACTAATGAGATCTTGATATCTTGAAAATATACAAGTGAAATACCAATTTTTAAGTTGTCCTTTTGCATGAAAGCTAATTCTAATGAGAATTAGATAGAAGATAACCATAAACTTCTATTTTGAGTCAGACACCAAGCAAAAAATGGGTAAATTCTATCATCTTTGAAAATATTATGGAATATATGAATAATTGTGTTGTGACTCAATACATCTACAAAACATTCATCAATTCCTAGACCACTCATACAAAATGAATGAGTTTGGATTTATTAATGAATCTCATGCATTCTTTGTCTGGTTTGGTAAGACCACATGTGCCATCCTAGGCTACTCTTAGTGAATCTAGACAGGTCAAAATTAACATAAATTATAATGGATAGTCTTATTTTTAGAAAATATTTTTTTGGAAGCATTTTGTAGAAAACAAGAATAATATGCATATTTTGAATCCACTTGATGAGTTAAAATATTGACACTAAATTCTTAGCTACTAAACTATAATTGCAAAACAAATGCCCTAAATTATTCTAAATGTGCTAAATGGTTAGCATCTAGATAAATTACTAGAAAACTCTACACTTCTAGATAATTGTAATTTCACTCCTTGTGAGCATCACCTATATGTATTATAAAATCATTTAAAATATTATAATTTACACATAGTTATTCCCATGTGTAATTGAAGGCTAAGGCCTCATACTATAAAAACTTACAATATAATTCAATTCTAATTGTGAATAAAAAATATTATATTATTGTTGAATCATTTCTTTCTACTCTATGTTTTTCTTTTGGCTACATAGTTGGATAATCCTTCATTTGTATCTTTCATCCTTGTCCATATTACAAAATAATTTGGAGACCACATAACATCAAAGAATTATACCAAACCTAATATTTCTAAGCCTCTTTTCTTTCCTTTTCTGTGATCCACATGAGTCATTCTAGGATAGATCTCAAGCTAGGTTATCTTATTTCCCTTTCCTATAGTATCCATAACTTATGAGTAGGGTTGAGATGAGCTTGCTCCTCCAAGAAAATTAGAATATAGAGTATCTCATGAAATAACAAAGAAATATGGCATGGTCAATAAGAGGGCATTAGTTGGTCCAAACCTTTTGGTTCTTCCAAAACGTTTGGAACTAGCAGCAACACAAGGAGGTGGTTTTTCTAAAACATTTGGACCAACTAATGTTATCTTGTTGACCATACCAATAAAAGTAGAAATATGTGGCAATATGAACCAATTTAATATTTAAAAAAAATAGAAGAATCTATGAGACATTAGATTTAAAAATGAAACCCTTTTTTACACAACCCTAAACCATATAACCTATGCTACTCAAAATCTATGAGAGATTTAGATTAAGCAAGAGTTAGTAAAAATTGATGAAAATATGAAAGCTCACAAACACCAACCCTAAGTGAAGCTAGTTATAGTAGAAATTTTGGTGTCTATTCAATTTATTTTAGGATGTGGGCCTAGTAAAAATTATAGATATGACTTACAATTCTATAATTTTATGCATTATGAAATTATAGAGTTGTAAGTCATCGTAAAATACATTGTGTTAGACAACAAATTTTTTATTATAACTAATTTTTCATTTAATCCATTCACATAACTCCAATTACTTTAAGGTACCTAGTAATTGGAGTTATTGAATTGAAGTTATGTAAATGGGTAAGTGAAACTAGTTAAAGTAAAAAATTTGGTGCCTACAATGTAATTTAGAATATGACTTACAACTAGATATAATTTCATTTAAATGCATGATATTTTTATAAATATATTTAAGTGCTACATTTAAATATTTAAATGAAATTATAGTCATACTTTTACATTAAGTTGTAAGTCATATCCTAAAATACATTGTGTTAGACAACAAAATTTCTACTATAACTAGTTTCACTTATCTATTCACATAACTCCATTTAATAACCTTCAAAGATTATTTCAATAAAGTATTTGATTGATCATTTATTGTATTCAACGTATACCATCATCGAGAATGGTGAAAAGGGCCAATTATTACTCTTCCAAATTATTTTAATAAATTGTTATTTAATATTATGATCATTTAATGTATTGAATGTGGGAAAACTTGGGTTAAAATTTTATTTGTGGAATCTCTCTTTGACATATCAGCCTTCGAACGTAGTCAATTCACTTGAACATGCAAAATTCCAATCAAATATAGAAGAATGTTAAATAATTAATTTATTGAAATAATTTGGAAGGGTAACAATTGACCTTTTTAGATACATCATACTAAATGAAAATGAATGTTTAATAGGTCATGTTTGGTGATGGTGTACATTCAATACAATAATTGATCAATCAAATACTTTATTGAAATAATCTTGGAAGGGTACCTATTAGTTAGAGTTTATGTGAATGGATAAATGAAACTAGTTATAGTAGAAATTTTTGTGCCTACAATGTATTTTAGGATATGACTTACAACTAGATATAATTTCATTTAAATGCATGATTTTATGAATATATTTAAGTAGTGCATTTAAATGAAACTATAGTCATACGCTTACATTAAGTTGTAAGTCATATCCTAAAATACATTGTGTTAGGCAACAAAATTTCTACTATAACTAGTTTCACTTATCTATTCACATAACTCAAGTTAATACCCTTTGAAGATTATTTCAATAAAGTATTTGATTGATCATTTATTGTTATTTAATATTCTTTTGTATTTGATTGATCATTTATTTTATTGAATGTACGCCATCACCAAAAATGGTATTATATATTCACTTAGTGAGGAATCCAAAAAGGCCTAGATGTGTGTAATGACAAAAGGATAAAGAATTTTAAGACCTCAATCATAATAGAATATCTCCTTCTCTAACATGAAGTAGAATTGCACCACACATAATTATAGGGTAGAAGTTCATTCAAGATTTATGTATTTATATGCTTACTTGTTACTTTTACATGTGAATGTTTCATTAGGATATTTTAGTACCACTTATTTTATAGGAATTTTTTTATAATCCTACTTTCTCCCTTTCTCCCTCTTTTTCATAGATAGTTGAATGAACTTAAAATTGTTCTTATTAAATTACTTCATGATGTTCAAGCCACTCATTGCTCATATTTCCTATAGAGAATCTTACTAGAAAAATGGTTATTGCATATTTTACTAAATTAGAGAAATAAAATAAGTGTGCATGTTTGTAATTTTTTTGTTTTAATTAAATTTGCAGATTTTTACATATTTATATAGATATGGTTGATGATCAGGGATCACATCATTCCACTCAGTCTCAACAGCAAGTTGAGGCTAGTTCTAATTTATATAATGATAACATTAGGAGATTAGAGAATTCCTTGAGATGTTTGGACCAAACAATACTTAACTTCCCTAATCTCCCTAATAGAGATAGATTAGTTAGCATTCAACAAGAGGTCCATCGTATAATTCACATGATTCGATCTTATAATCCTTATGATGAGGTAAGCACATAGGAGTTTTATAGGTCCCTTTCCAACAGTGTTATTGGCATAGAGAAAATTGATTATATTACTAGTAGAGTTTCAACACATAATGTGTGCAACATGTTCCCTTATTATATGGGAAAAAAGAAAGTTAGAGGATATGTTGTTACTAGATGTACATATGAGCTTGTTGCTCTGTTTATATATCCCAAATGGTTGGAAACCCATCAAAAATGGCCTCATAATGATGAGTTGCCACTTTATTTTTGCAAACAACTATATGATGAGTTTCATTTAGGGTTAGCAGTGTACTACACATCTATTCCTTCACATACTAGATAGTGAAAAGGGAAGTTTGCTGACAAACCTCAATTTAGATGTGTAGATTTGCCACCACCTATCAACAAGAAGGCATTAGTTGGTCCAAACTTGTAGGTTCTTCTAAAATGTTTGGAACTAGAAATAGCAAGAGGTGTAATAGCAACACCTACCTGATATGACCTTTTTGACAATATTGTCATGATTGCTATCATGCCGATCAGATATCATCTGATTGTGTAGGTAGATACTTATTACATCAGCGGATTATCCTTCCTCCCACTGAGGCTACATCTTCCAATTATGATCCCTACATTCAAGTAGAGCTACCATCACCATGTGGCACAGATGAGCGAAGCCACTATACGTAATGTTGCTTCAGTTTCCATTGCTAATTTACTATCATCATACCAGTTTATTAGTGATGAGTATGGGATTCCTTTAGATGGTGTAGTAGCTCATATTAGACAAAATTTTGGTAGACAGTTGGGTCAGGGTGAGGTGGCTTCACAAGATGATCAACGTATTCTAGACTAGCCTATAGTCCCTGAGGTTACTACACACGATGTACATGGCACATATATCTCACTTCTCTTTGGCACTAGTCCTCTACCAAATAAAGTGTCCCTGATTTGTCTATGCATTCTCTTGACTTTAGTGACATTGGTAGAGTGCTCCAGGGTGAGACATAAGTACTTTCAAATAATCAGATATATTTTTCATTCTAAAAATTCACATACATATATAAAATAAAATTGACTTTAAAGTATTTCTCACTCTTCATTTAAATATTGTATTTTTAAATTTGTAGCAAAACAAGCATTTTTCATGCTTTGTAGATTTAGAGTATGCAAATGATCCTATTGTGGCATAAAAAAATGGACCTCCTACTTGATATGGGAATAAATCATGATAAATTGGACTTAATGAGGTTTTGATTTGGTGTTGTGAGGAATTTTATGCATCCACACTAGGTTTTGGACCCTTTCACATGTATTTAATGATGTCTTGTAAAGGTGTTGTAAAGTTGTGATATAGGGGGATTCGCTACTCATGAGTTCTCTTCACTTAGAGATCCTCATGGGGCGAATTGCCCTATATTACCTCAATGGAACAACGATGAGAGTTCTAGAATCTGAAAGAGTAGGTCATAGAGGTTCTCTGGACAAACTGACAGGCTCTCAGCTAAGGATCTTAGCGTAGAAAGCAGATGATAGTGCAACATTGGAGTCTCAGAGGTGTGTTGGTGTCTTGTATGAACCACAGAACGAGTTTATCACAGAAAATTCCTAAATGACTACTAGAAAATAGATTACTAAGAATTGAAAGAATGTAGGAAAATGAAAGAATGTGATAAAGTGACAAAAATGAAATAGAATGAAGTGGAACTGATGAAGATAAGGAAAAGAGAGAAAGTACTTACAACCGTGCGAGTGATGAAGCTTCCACCAAATGAATGTCTCCAAAAATTGCACACAAGAGGAAGAGAGAAATTTTTGGGGTTGTATAGGGGCCTACCTCAGTTAGACCCCCGTTTTGGTGTTCCCACCTCCATAGATAGCCAGATAGATAGAGGAAAAGTAGAAAGGAAGTAAAGAGCACTAAAGCACTACAAGACAATGTTATGCTACTCAACCAAGTAATAGAGGAAAGGAGTGAAAGCTTACCACCTCCACCAAGAGCGCTCAAGGCTAATGGGGGAGAAAATGAGAGGAACTCAAGCCTTTACTTCAATGGTGTTTTGTTCCAGAATTTCTCTACTGATGTGATGGAGTGTGATATTGCTGCTATGGAATGCTTGGAATGTTGGAATGTGAGTGCAAAAATGAGCTTGAAGTGGTGTAGAGTTCTTCAAATCTTCATCCAACCTCCTAATGCAAGTTCCAAGACTTGATTATGAAGGAATGAGGAAAGAAATGACCATATTCAGATCAGGTGGTCAAAGGAGGCATTACAACTTCATTGCCAATGGGAAGAGTAACGTCTCTAATGGCTCAGCCGCAGGAATTTTCCAGGGACGTAAGAGCACCACATGGATGTTTGTGTGCCGTGCAGGTGTCCTCGACAAAAATTCCTCCACCGACACATAAAATAGGTGCTAAGTGGACTACCATCACCAGGCTTAAGTGAATTAAGCCTCTGACTTAGGTTTTCTAAAGTGTAATAATGCAAAAAGGGGAATTGCACCTAGGGTGCAAATTCGCTCTTATACATTTTTCCCCCACTTTAGCGAGCACAAGTACTAATGAGTGATCCATAAGGTATATCAAGAAGAGAGTAAGGTTAGAAAAGTATACTTGAACCGTCAAGGATGCAAAATGCAATTTGGAAAACCCGAAGATGCACGGAGAACAAAAGGATTCCATAGCTACTTGAAACTATAAAGTTGGAACAATAAAGCGCCTTACAAGCCCGCAAACCTACAAGGAGGCAACCCCCAAGATCTCTCACATGGAGGAAGCACCAAGGAAATGGACTTTGCAGAGTCAGGAAGCAGTGACATGTTTACCCGCAGATAGAGAATTTCAGAAGTGGCGACATGTCCACCCGCAGATAGAGCATGTCTAAAGTGTCGATGCATCTACCTATAGATAGAATGCATCTAAAAGTGGTGACATGTCTAGCCATAGATAGAACATGTCTGAAGCGTCAATGTGTCTACCCACAGATAGAACACATCTAAAAGCGGTGACACATCTACCTGCAGATAAAACATGTCTAAAGCGGTCAATCACACAAACCAAGAATCTTTCAAAGGGGCTCCCTCGAGAACCCTTCAAAAGGAGAGGGGTCCACTCAAGGGACACATTGTTTGAAACAACAAGGTCTAGTTAGGCTTTCCCCAAGCTAGATGCAAAAGGATGAATGGAACGAGTTTAGTTGGGTTGCCCCTAGGCTAGACGTGCAAGAGTCCATTCGTTACAAAGACTTTTTGAAGAAAGGGTCCTTGAGGAACTCGTCATGAAAGAGGGGGTCCACTCAAGGGACACATAATTCAAAAGTTGCCACCTTAGAGTGATTCGTCATCAAGGGATCCTTTTGAAATATGTTCACTTCATCAAGGAATTCGAAAGGAAGGTAATGCCCCCTTGTGAGGGGGAGTCAAAGCAGTTTCTACTTTGGAGGAAGGTGTCCAAGTCCTTTCTTTATGAACCTGTGATGAAGGAAACACATTCTGTTAGGGTTCCAAGTTTAGAATGCACTTCCAAGGAAAAGGTGTTGTGAGGAATTTCAAGAAAAGATTCGTTGGCAACAATTTTTTTTTTTGAAAGGCGAAGTGTTAAAGAAAGTTGTTGCACATAGGAGGGACAACTCAAGCAAGGAAGAGAGAAAGATAAAGAGGAAGCAAAAATCACTAACAAAAGGGTACAGGGGGATCTAGTTTAGTAGGGTCAAATCTATCTGAGCTCATATAATGGTAGGTAACCGCAATGCAAGGCAAAAGATCATCAATCCCCAACCAGATCAAGAAGAATGCATGGAAAACAAAGTAAAAAAATTGGGTCAACATGGAAGGGGAGCCTAAGTGCCCCCGATGCTTTGCATCGTCCCTAATTTATCAAAAAACAAGCACAAATATGGAAGAATGAAGGTACAAATAGAAGAAGGTTTATGACACAAAAACCATGCCTATATCCAAGCACTAACAAGGGTGATGAGGGTCATCCAGGAACACATAGAACTGGTATGGGGGAACACATCACAAGACACACACACACACACACACACAAGATTAAGAAAAAAGGGGGGCCTCCTCTTAACATTGCTCAGCTAAGAGGTCATTCACTTCCTAGTCCAAATCCTCATAAGGAGAAGGAGGATGAGTTTTCAAAGGAAAAATGTTAAGAGGAGGGGCATCCGACCCTCTCACAACAAGGGCCAAGGAAGCGGGCCCCTCAAGGTCCTCTCCACCGAGCTCTTGGGAGTCAAAGTCAGCAATTTTACAAAGATCTATGATAGGGTTGGGACTTCATCTATAGAGTTAAACATGCACCCCATGGGAGTGCTATGTCTTACTTTAGTAGATGGGATGGGATGTGCTTGAGATCCACTACTAGGCTCATCAAGTGATTTGGGAGTGGTGACAAACTCAGGAGAGGCCGGGACTAGTTTTGTCATGAGGATAGAATAGGTCATCATAGGGCCACCTTGTGAAGGTGGTCTCCTCTTATGTCCTTTATCATGAGAAGGACTAGCCCTTGCTTTCTTCTTTGTAGGAGGAGATGAACTCCCCGTGGACATAGCTAGAGGTGCAAAGGAGGAGGAGAGGACCGCAACGGATATGACTGAAGTGTTAACCATATCCATGGGTTTTGAGAAGGGATAAATATCTAGAATGGAAATCAGCAAGGCGGCTCCGCCAAAGGACCGATAAACACTTATAACCGATTAGGGTTAGGTGCTTTTGTGTTCACAACGGAAGCCAGGAATGGATCGGGAAAAAGAGACACAATAGGAGAAGAGGAAGATGATGCTATAGAGGGCCCTGAAGTGGGGGTGGTCATTTCTTCTTCCTTCTATTGCAAAGCGGCTTGCTCAACTAGGAGAGCCTTTCATCAGTGCTTGTGCTCTCGTGCAAGGAAGTTCCTACAATTTTTAGTGTTAGAAGCCACATCTTGCGAAGGGACAAGAGTTTCCTGCTTGACCATAGGGACGTCCACTATGGCCATTTTGGGCAGAGGAACGGGTTCCTATGTAGGAGTAGGCTGAGGAGTGACAAGAGGAGTTGACTTGAGAGCCTCGGTAGTAGGCCTCTTTCCACTCACTGCCTTAGGAGCAGGAGTAGTAGGAGGCCATGGTGGTCAGGACAAGGAGGACTCTCTTCAAGGGATCTTCTTCCTTTCATACCAAACGGGTCTAGGTTTTGTTGGTAGAATAGGAAGCTCAAATGCAGGACGCTTGGGCTTTTGCCAAGTGGGCACTCAAGGGTTCTCTTGCAAATGAGTAGAACTTGATGGAGTCATAACCGAGCAATAAGAAGTGTTAGGCTAGGTAGTGGAAGAGGAAGAAGGAGGATCACAAGACCGCTTTTCTTGTTTCCTCATTCAATCCTTAACAACATCACTGTCAACCTTTAAGCAGGCCCTATGTGAAATATCATAAGGCAAGGGAGGGTACCTCACTTTCGGCCTCAGACATCCTTTCTTATAATTCTGATGTCTTATGTAAAAGGTCCACCTAGGTGGAAGGGGACCCACAGACATAGGCCACGAGTGATCCAGGGAGTAGTTGCCACATGCGACTAGTAGTTGATAGCCAGTGTCATGGATCACATGTACGAAACCTCCGTGGATAAATTTTAGACACTTATGCACAATGGAGGGTACCACATTTATCGCTACTAACCAGGGGATACCCAACTTGACATGGAAGAGTTCAGAGCCAAGAATGATATCAAACGAGAGCTTCACGGTCTTAGGTTCAACTAAGACTGATAGTATAATGCTACCTAAAGGGGTATGGAAAGGTCGTCGTGTGTGCGAATGAAACTTTCAGAAGCATCATATCCATCCTTATGTAAAAAATTTATAAGCATGATCTCTTCCGTTATTATGTTCACCTGTGATCACAGATCAACGAGAACACCGGCTACGATGTTTCCATTGATCCATGTAGGAATATAGAGAGGAGATGGTTCCTTATTAAAGCCCATTTGAAAGTCCTATGAAGTAAAGGTTATGCCAACACTTTTCTCTACAAGTTGCATGGAGGGGATGGTTTGATGCAGGAATGAAGCCATTACGCACACTAGATAGTGCTTTCATAAAATCCCTAAAGGTTGATGGATAAGACAGTAACCCAATTAAGGTTTCATCATGCAATACCTTTGGATCCTTCCAACTACGCCACCTAGGGGTCATAGGTTGGGTTGCAAGGCGACAACCTCACAACACTCACACCTTCAACACTCCTAGACTACGAGGAAAGGAACTGTTAGTATCACAAAAAAGGAACCAAAATGGTTCACGTCAGGTTCACCAAAAATGTAAGAGAGGGGGACCACCACATGCAAGACCCTAGGTCATGGAGGGTCGAGACGTGAGAGGCTGCCCTAACTTACCTTAGCTAAGTGTATGTTTTGGGTATAAGGATGAGAATGATGAGGCTTTTTAGGGTCCTACAATCACTCTGCAATCTCGAGTTTCAAGGTGGGGCTAGGTGAGTTGATCTTTAGGTCCAACTCTATGCCTCAGGGAGCTCTCTACTCGAGGACATTAGCACGGACTTCGGATGACAGCGCAGAGTGCTGGCATCTCATAAATGGGTTGTAGTCCGTACTACTAGACAACAGTTGAGATGAGGTTAAACACACCAAGATGACTAACAGCCTAGCTTAATGACTTCTAAGAGGACAAAATAACACTATGAAATATGAAAAGTATAAGCGAAGGTGATAGAGTAGATATATCAAAGCCAAGGTGATTAAAAAAATGTCATAGAAGACCCTGTTCGCCAGCTAGCTCCTCAAAGTGCTCACACCTACACATAGCAAGAGAGAGAATGTTGAGGGGTGGTTGTATAGGGGTTTGCCTCAGTCAAACCCCTATTTAGGTGTTCCCACCTCCACGAACAACGAATGGAAAAGATAAAAAAGTGATAAAACACAAGCACTACAAAAATAGTACTATGCTAGTCAACAAAATGATAGAGGAGAGGAGAGGGAAGCTTATCACCTCCAACAAGAACACTCAAGGTTGCTTGGAGGAGAAATGAGAGGAACTCAAGCCTCTGCTGCAATGGCGTGGTCCCAAAATTGCTCTACCAATGTGATGGAGTGTGATATTGCTACTATGGAATTCTTGGAATGTGAGTGTAAAAATGAGCTTGAAGTGGTGTAGAGTTCTTCTAGTCTTCATCCAACCTCCTAATGCAAGTTCCAAGACTTGATTATGAAGGAATGAGAAAAGCAATGGCCATATTCAGGTCGGGTGGCTGAACGAGGCGTTACAGCTTCGCTGCCAATGGAAAGAGTAATGCCTTTGCTGGCTCAGTTGTAGGAATCTGCCAGCGATGTAAGCACACCACACAGATGTTTGCACACCATGTAGGTGTCCCCGATAGAAACGCTTCCACCAACACACAAAGCAAGTGCCAAGTGGACTTCCATCAGCGGGCTTAAGTGAATTAAGCCTCTGACTTAGGTTTTCTAAAGTGTAATAAGGAAAAAAGGGGAATTGCACCTAGGGTGCAAATTCGCTCTTACACAAAAGTGTTGTAAGATACTTTTATGCTTTTCTAGACCTAATAAACCCATTTCTCCCTAATTTAACATTATAAAATGTATTCAAATGTATTATCACATCAATCTAGAAGGTTTTTGAATTAAACTTAATGATAAACTAGTGTTCTAATGTGTCTTGCACATTCACATTGGTTCTTGTGCCTTCCTAGGCCATGTGGACCTCATTTTAGTGTTGTAAAGTGCATTTAATCACACTTTCACATTGAATTCTATGTCTGAAGCCCTAATTGACCTTTACATCATCACTAATATGCCCCTATTAACACATATTATGCATCCTAAGGCTTAAATTGATCAAATAATTGACAAAGTTGCAATTTAAACCTTATTTCCTTATCTCCTGGCATCCTAGTTGTCAAAATGGCCCATGTGGGACCCATTCACCATCCATGGTAAATCAGTCCCATCTAGGTGGGACCCATTCCCCATGGGTGGTGAATGAGTCCCATTTGGCTCATTTATGACCTTTGAGTGGGAAAAATTGAAATTTAAGTTTGTTATTTTCACATTTCGGCCTTAGGGATCCAATTTTTGAGCTAATAAGGTGGATTTCATATAAAATCAAGTCTCTAAACCCTATATCACAAGAATTATTCACTCTTCCATCTCAATTCAAGCAACTTAGGGTTTCATCATTTCAAGTCACCAAGACATCAATCTTTATACCTTCAAGGGTAGATCCTTCATTTTTTGTTGCAGAATTTCAAGATGAAACATCATGGCAAGGTGATCAATTCCATTATTGCATTCTTTCATCATTTTGGTTTGATTAACCAAAAGGGGTTTGACCAAGGCAAACCCCCATGCCTTAACATCCAAATTTTCTCTCTCTTGTCTTGTGTGTTTGCAGATTTAGACAATTTGGAAGCTTGGAAATCATTAAAGATAAAGTTGTAAAGTTTTTTAGGTCTTCTCTTCATTCAAAAAATCAAAATATCAACAAAAACTCACTTTCAGGTTCAAAAATCAGAGTTTTGGAAGCAAACACCTATAGAGAATCAAAGTGCAAACTAAGAGCTCTAGATTCCATTTTTGAATATTTAGAAATTTAAAAGTGGACTCATTTTCCATGAGTAGTGAATGAGTCCCACTTCCAGGTCAATTTTTATTTTTCTGCATTTTTAGATACCCTTTTGTCTGAAACAGGTTCTAGCACAGTTTTGCAGAATTGGGACTAATTCGCCCAAAATGGAAAATGAGTGCTACTAGGCCTAAAAATTAGCATCAGTAGCATTCCAAAAGCCATTTCCAATCTTCATCCACATTCCAGGGGCACACTTTCAATTTGGTTCATTTTTGATCATTTTTGTTTAGTTTTGCATTCATGGAAAACAAGTTGCATTTCTCTAGTTTTCATTCAATAGACAACATCTTTCTTTACTTTTCTATATTTATTTTATCTCATCTAGGTATATTGTATCCATATTCTATCCATATTACATTGACTTTGAGTGTAACATTGTGCATTTTGGCCCTTCTTTCTCCTTTTAGGTGAAAAACCCTAGAAGTGTTAGAAAGAAAGATGGAAGCCAAAATATATGTTACATTTTGGTGAACCTTCTTTTTCAAATTCTTTCTTGTCTGATTTGGATTCCTTCATCATACATCTAGCTTGCATTGATCTTGCATTATGACTTGCATGAATTCATTTGCATGCTAGGTTTCAAATTTTTCATTCATAGAAAAGTGCATTTAGGTTGCATTTTTGGTCTCTACATTCATTTAAATTTTTTGAAATTCTACATTCTAAAATTAGGTTTGTATCATAGCACTCAGAAAGCATAAAAATCACTCAAAAATTTCTAAAAACACTAAAAAATGTCCATACTGGGACTCATTCACCACCCTGGGCGAATTAGTACCTTTTGACCCCTGAAACTGCCTTTTACAGAGCTGAAAACCCTATTTTTAGGCTTCTGTTTGGTGCCATTTCCTACCTATATCAGTTAGCTAAGTTTTTGTAACATGCATTTCATCACATCTAGCCTAAAATATCTCATTTCATGCATTGTTTAATTTCACATTTACATCTCCCACATTTCATTTTTTAGATTATTGCATATTGTAATCAACAACTTACTTTGTTTTACATCTGAAAATTACATATAACTCATTGCATTGCACTTCATTTACTGTTGCATAACATGTTCTTTAGATTTTCCTTTGATTTGATTAAACATGGATTTTATAAGCTATTGGATTTTTTGGTTTTGTTGTTGATATGTGGTTGTCATTGATGTCAACACTATTAGCATTAATGCATTTGAAGCTGTATATGTCAAAGATATTGAGAAAATTGTAAAGAAATGAGTTGCAGGTTGTCAGTGGTGAAGTGAAGTTCAATATGTTGGTATTTTTTGTACATTGATAATCAGAGGTTGTGGACTAAAGGGTTTGTTTCTGAGTGTATCTAGTTTATCCATGTCGAGTTTTATAGATCCACGTGAAGATTTGATTGAGTTATGAAGATTTTCATTCTGACAGTATTTTTGTTTCTTTAGTTGGTATTCTTGATTGAAGATGATGCTATTTCAGTTAGTAAAGTTGTTTTGAATGCTTCTCTAGTGATTCGTGTTGTTTGTGGATGTTTCTAGATCGTGCTCTATCTTTGTTGCATGTCTACATTGATCATTGTGATCATGGTTGGCGATTTTCTCTTGCATGTTCATGTTTTTATTGTTCTTGGCCGACATAGTGTTTGTAGCGTGTTGTGGATCTTCGAGGAGAAATTAATTGAAGTGTTTTCATGCTGGAAATGTTGATTTGGGTCCTCACTAAGTTGTGGCTAACCTTGGTTGATTTGCATTGTTAATCTTTAATGTTTTGGGCCGATAGTTTATATTCATTTTATTATTTCTTTGTGGCTAATTTGTAGCAATGAAATTTCTTGTTGCAGATATAAGAGTGATTGGTTATTTGAATTAAAGTGAGAAAAAGAGATCAAAAGAGTGTAAGAGAGTGTAAGAGGGTGCAAGAGTGTGAGATTGTACATGCCAAAGTGTGCTTGTATGTGCAAATATCATTCGAAGGCAGAGCAGAGTGTGAAGAAGTGTGTAGAAGAGTGAAGAATTGTTAATGTGCTTAACTAGAACTATTTCAACCATTAGCAAATGATATTCTCTTAGTTCAAAATCCAAATGGTTGTAATCCAATTCTTTTTGTAAGATAGTGTCTTCCTTTGTAATTGAGCAGTGAGCTCTAGGTAGTGTGCCTGAATTCCACATATTTCATTTTCATTATACTTTTAACAGGGTATAATCTTGTGGACTGACCTCCACCGTGGTTTTTTCCCTAACATGGTTTCCACGTAAAAAGTCTTGGTTTTATATGTGTTTCTGATGTGTTGATGATTACTTTATGCTCTCATGGTTAATTATCAAATCTGAGAATAAATTAATAAGTTGAATAAGTTTTGATTTTCTGTGACAACTAATTCACCCCCCCTCTTAGTTGGCTGCCCTTGTGTTGCCAACAATTGGTATCAGATCTTGTTCCTTGGATGAAGTTTAAGAGATTAAGGTGATCCGGGATGGAAAGTTACAAGAAGGATAGTTTGAGATTTGATGGAACAAATTATTCTTTGTGGAAGAATTGAATGGAGTGCCATCTAAGATGCATTGGTGAACCCTATTGGAGCATCATAAATAATATGTATATTATTCCACAGAATGGCCCTAATACTTCTGTTGAGATCAAAGATGCTGAGTATAATATCTGGTCTAAGGAAGCTTTGTTGAGTACTTTGACTAATTCTGATATGAAAAATGTTATGGATCTGAAAACTGCTCATGAGATCTGGAAAAAGTTGGAAACCATGTATGAAGGTGATGCTAATGTGAAGATTGCTAAGTTGTATAGTTTGAAAGGGAAATATGAAAGGTTGAGAATGGGTGATGATGAGAACATTAATACTTTCATGCAAAGAGTGAATGAGCTTGTGTGTGGTATTATATGTGTTGGTGGAAAGATAGACAAATCTAAGATCATTGCTAAAGTGCTTAGATTCGTACCTAATTCTTACAAATTCAAAGCTAGTGTTATTGAAGAGCTCCAGACTTTAACAAACATAACTAGAGATATGTTGGTTGGTAAGCTGACTTCTTTTGAGTTGAGTGAATTTGGTGATGCCCTTCCTAAGGTTGAATCTACATTTAAGGATACTACTTATGGAAGAGATAGACAAAGACATGATCTAGGTGAGAGTTCATCTAGAAATACATTCAAGTATGATGATGAAATCAAACAAATTGAAGAATAAGAAAGAGATCTAGAAGAGCTGGAAGCACTTATTGTCAAAAGAGTACCGAGAGGAAAAGGTAAGTATGAAGGAAAATTTCCTTTGAAATTTTTTTCTTGCAATAAGATAGGTCCTTTTGCATCAAGATGTCCAGAAAGAGATCCTAAACCAAGAAATAACAAGCCTAGATTTCATAAGAAGTGCTACTATAATGTTGATGAAGGTGTAACAGATGATGAATTTGATAAAGGAAATACAAGTGATGATGAATGGGTATTTATTGCTATCAAGGAAAATAATCATGTATCTACTGAATCTGCTAGTTGTACAAATGTGGAGAAAGCCCTAGCTACTCGAGTTGAAGAGAAAGATGAATGGGTGATTGATAGTGGATGTTCACATAATATGACATGAGACAAAAGTAAGTTTGTAAGCTTGGAAAAGTATGATGGTTTGGTGATAATATAGTTGGTGTGATCCATGGAAGAGGATGCATTTCTCTTGATGGTAAGTATAATACTGATGATATGTGGAAGGCTTGAAGCATAATATTTTGAGTGTTGGTCAAATGGTTGATAAGGGATAAAATATTTAGTTCAAGGATGGAAAGTGCAAAATATTGAGTTCCAGAAATGAAATTGCATTAGGAACAAAAATAAAAGGTAATATCTTTCACTTGAGTGCTGATAGTAAAAGTTGTTTGATTGCTCAAGTTGATGAAAGTTGGTTATGGCATAGGAGATTGTGTCATGTTAACTTTGATAATATTGTCAAGATAAGTTCCACTAAGGCTGTGAGAGATCTACCTAAGTTGGTGAAACCTACTAATGCAATATGCAAGGAATGTTAGTTGGGAAAGTAAACTAGGATTTCATTTCAGAGTAAAAAGCATTGTTCAAATGAATTGTTAGAGCTTGTGCATACTAATTTGTGTAGTCCCTCTAAGGTCAGAAGTTTACGAGGTTACAGGTATTTCATGTTACTCATTGATGATTATTCTAGAATGGTATGGGTTACTTTCTTAAGGGAGAAATCTGAAGCACTGGAAAAGTTTAAAATCTTTAAAGCTATGGTTGAGACAGATAGGTTTGAAGATTAAATGTCTGAGATTAGATAGAGGTGGTGAATTCATTTCCAGTGAATTTAATTCTCTTTGTGAAGAACATGAAATAAAGAGAAAATTATTTGCACCATGGACCCCTTAGCAAAATAGAGCTGTGGAAAGGAAGAACAAAACAATTGAAGATGTTGCTAGAACTATGATGCTGGAAGGAAATGTTCCTCATATCTATTGGAGAGAAGCTATGAGTACTACTGTGCACACACTCAACCGGGTACAAATCAAAGGTGATATTGGTAAAACCCCTTTTGAGCTATGGACTTGTCAAAAGGGTGTTGGCAAGAAGTTGAGTCCACTTTTTGGCCAAAAAGTGGAAGTGTTTTCCTTGATTTTCAGCATTTGACACATTTGACCTTAAAATTTGAAGCACTTAGAGATGGAATTTTCGAAAAAGTCACTAATCATAAAATGTAGTACTTGGAGTCTAGTTTTGAAATATGTAATTTATTTCAATACCTAGATTGTACACATTGAGTTTCAATAGGCGTTTCTAAAAACCACTGTTTAAAAGTCACTTTTTTTATACCATACCATGCATGTGTACAACATCCATATTTTGACCTAAATTATCGTAATTTTCTAAATCCTTCTGGGAAAATATTTGTGACTCACTAAAGCTTGTTTTCGATTTTTTTTGTAAATTTTTATTGAATTTTTTTTTTGTTAATTTTTTATTAGGCATAGTTGTCGTTCTGAAAAATCATGTACGACACGCATAAGATGACCTTAACTTATCATTTTTTATTTTTTTTTTAAATTGAAAAGAATTGTCTAAAGTTTGTTCTTGTGCAATCCGTTCATCAAAATGTTCTGTTGATCAAAAGTTACTAAAATATTAAAAATCCCTGATATTTAAAGTTGATGGACCTGTTTCATAAAAAATTATTGAAAAATAGAAAAAATAATCCAATTGAAAAAAAAATACATATTTAGAATCTGCATTGTCTCATTTAAAATGGGTTTTAATTTCATCAAAAAATTCTACAAAAAAAGTCATCAGCCATATGTCTAAACTTGGTATTTTTCTTTGACATTGTTAGGACCTTCAACTTGCAGGTCAAACCAGGTTGAAGGCCTAGGTTCGGATTCCCAATGCTTTTCCTGAACCAAAATACAAAGAAAAAACCCGACCATAAAGAAAATTCAAATTCAAATTTTTAGAAACATGATCCTGTTTTATAATCGGGATCCCGTTTCCCACTATTAAATAGTGTGACCGTTTACAGGGAAACGAGATCCCATCTTATAAACGGGACCTCGTTCCTTTGTCAATGGTACCCACATTAAATATTAGGAATGGGATCCTGATTATAAAATGGGATCCTATTTATTTTTTAACTGTTTTATTTAAATTCACTGTCAAAAATTATTGTGAAGTCTGCAACTTCACATGTACAGCCGTGAGCAGTAAAATTGGGCTATTTTTCATCAACTATTGTATTTACAGGTGGTGAATTTGGATTTTGGATTAATTTTTTCAAAGGATGCATTGTGTAAACCATTTTTGAAGTGGAATTTTGTTAGTTTTGTACTTGTTTTGAGGAACAAAAGGTCTTCAACTTGCAATATGGATTGATTTTTTCAAAGGAGGCATGAAGAAAATAGTTTTTAAAGTGGAATTGTGCTAGTTTTCTACTTGTTTTGAGGAACACAAAAGGAAGAATTTTGTCCTTATAGGTCTTCAGCTTCCAATTTGGATTAAATTTTTTGAAGAATTTCACTATTGACATTTATTTGTGCTTGAGAATTTTATAATCATGGGAGATAAAGCTCATAATAAGAGGAGGAAGACATTGAATCCTGAAGAAATTGAAGCAAAAAAAGAGGAGAGACAGAAAAAGAGAAAGAAGAATGAGAATTGAATCAATGAATGATGGGGGAGCATCCAATTCCACAACTATTGAAGATGAAAACATTGAGGAGACCATGGTTGTAGATGAAGCTAATTTCCAAGAAGTCAATTTGGAGAAGAATATGATTATACAAGAAAGTCCTGTTGAAACTATCAAAATCTGATGATTTTTTTTCATATCCTCATATTCCCTGAGTCTCTATGTGATATTTACCTAAGCCACATTTCCACTATTTTCATGGTGCTTTATCCACATTCTACCCCTTCTGCCCCATAGATTTCATCCACGTTTGCATTTTTTACACTTTGGAATGTATTGGCATAGGTCCCCATTTGTCTCCCCGACCCACTATGTTTTTTCTGCTAAATTCTTCTGTTTCAGGTGGTCGGCGGGACATTCTTATTGTCACAACGACTGGCAACTGTGGATGGGGTATATCGACAGAGGTCTGGGGTATCAGCATCATGTCTTAGGGATTTCATTTTGTTTTACTGACTGGCAGTGCATGGAGCGGCTCAGTGGGAGATATGGCTATCATTGTAAGGTCTTGGCAAGTGACCTTCGGTCTCACCACCCTTACACATAGTTTCTTTTTGAATATACTTTCGGCAAAACTTTATATCTGTCTCGGTGACATAGGACATCGGCAAAGGCATGTGTTTGCGGCAGGAGGTCATGGCGAAAGGCTTGGGTCTTGGCGAGCACATTGGGTGTCCTTTCGGTGAGAGAATCTTGCGGTCTTGGGGAAGTTGAATGGAGTTAGGAGTGGCTCGTTGTGACTTATGTGTTTTGGTATTTGGTCTCCCCGAGAGCAATGGGCTATGGTGATAATTCTTGTGTTCGGTGTAATGATGGTCTGGTCATGACGACATGAAGTTAGATGTAGGCTCTCAGTGAAACTTAAAATGATCTATGTGGCCTCTTACTGACCCAGATGAGCTACGGTGACAGTGAATAGAACAAGGGGAGTTCGTCGGTGTGAACTTTGCTCGTGTCTCAGCGACTTAATGTAAGTGAAGATCTTTGGCAAAACAAGTTCCAATCTATATGAGGTCTCTCTGAAGTCATGTGGTCATGATGATAGTGGACAAAACATGTATGCTTTTTGGTATGACTCTCGCTGTGTCTTGGCGATTGTGAAAATAGTATGGGCTCTTGGTGAAACTTAATACATTCTGTGTGAGGTCTCTACGATACCTATGAGTTATAGTGAAGCAGAGTGCAAACAAAGGAACATTATTTGATCTCGATATGACTAACGGGTAGCTACGGCGAATGCGATTAAAATAGGGATGCAAGTGGAGCGATAAGCGAATGAATTGCCTTCAGTAGGATGATATGTTGTGTCTGGCCGACTGTTCTACTGGTAAAAATAGAATTTCAAAATCTTGCAACCGACATGTTGAATGCTTGGAGACCGTTGCCTGCCAGCTCGATTGGAACCCGAATCTTGTGGAGGGCCAACATAATATTTTATTTTGATATCTTTCTCATGCTGGTGTATAAATAAGCATGTTGTAGTTGCTAATAAAAAAGGACATCAGATTCCCTATACACTGCAAGTAGATACAGTAGAATAAAATTATTAGACCAGAGGCTATTATTACATGATTTCATAATGGAGGTATTTATGAGATTCAATTGATGTTGCTACATTTCTCTGGTGTCATTTATCTGTTGAATTGAAATGAAAAATACTGCTAAGTTGTCTCCATGAATGATTTTTCTGGTTGTTTAAATTAACATAGCAAGTTTATGTTTGATTTATCGATACACATTTGTTGCATTTGTGTGATCAATCAACTGGTTCTTTCAAGCAAAGATTAAATACTCTTATTGATCACAGTAACCAGAGAAACTCATTTTGGATTATTGAAGTAGAACTTAGTAGTTACATGGTTGCATGCTTATACAAGTTGTAAACAAAGCATATGCCAGACAATTTGTGTCTTCTCCAGAAAGTGTTGCTTATCTTGATCTCATTTGACTCTGCATACCCAACAAGGCACTAGTCTCTGCACCTCATCATTATAAACTCATTCTGTTACTTTTAATTGAGTATTTAGGACTTAGAGTAGAATATTGTCACTATTTTCAAATTGAATTTCATCTGTTCACTCCCATGTGCCATTGTGAACAAGTGTTGTAACTGGATTGATCGCAAGTTAAGTCTGCATTATTTAGAGAAGTACACCTACCTTGGTCTTGCAGCACCTAAAGAGTAGAAGGTTTAATTGTTTCAAACCTTGTTCTGTTACCCTGAAACGTTGTGAAAGCTTGGCAACCTTTTGTGGTTAAAACCTGCATTTTTGAGAGCTAATAAATTGGCGACTCTGCTGGGGAACAATCAGAATCAAGGCCTTAATCATAGAGTCAAAAATCTAACACAAACTCTGCTGGGAACTAGAAATATCAGATATTTTTCTCACTTTTTGATAAAAGTGAGTGGCGACTCTAATAGAAAATTTTGCAGCTGTTCATCATGAATGGAAGAAGATCTCAGTACAGGGGAGGTCATATTGGAGCTCCTGTTGGTGGCAGTAAGTGGACACATAAAGATGACAGAGTTGATAAGGGAAAAGAAAAAGGTGAGGACATGTGCATAACAAACAAAGGTAAAGCACCATGAGCACATTGTGAAACATATAATGGCTATGATACATGGAGAGATGAATCAAGTGCAGAACATTGTACCCCTAAAGATCAAAGAAATCCTTTCTCCTCTTGATTCTTAGCAAATGGCTGAGTTTAGAGCTGAACAAGGGGCTGAATAGATTAGAATTCAGCATGAATACAATCAGAGGATGGAAGGTAATCATGAAACTCCTAAAAGAAACCATGAGCTCTCAATTTCTGATGAAGCAAAAGCACTGTTGGAACTGAAAGAGAAGAAAATAAAGGAACTAGAGGCTAAATTACAGAAAGCCCATATTGTTGATCAGACAACTGGTGGCCCGAAGTATATTCCACCTCACAAGTAGGGTGATCATGGTGCGAGGCCTTCCAATCAACAAAATGCTCCTCACAATCAGATAGGAAACCACCACAAGCAGCCAAGTCGTCCACCTCACATTCCTACACAACATACAGGTATATATCCACCTCCTGGTAAGAATTATATTCCACATTATAATGTACAATACAATAATCACATGCCTCAGTATCAGCATCCACCTATCCCTCCCCCTCACAAGCAAGCAACCATGATTAGACAGTTTGATTTAGCTAGTTTTTAGTTGTATCCTTACCCTATGGATGGCAGTTGGAGGAATATGGTGCCCAAATTTACAGGAAGTAATGCAATCACAGCTGAAGAACATTTGAGGAGTTTTAATATTTTCATTTAGGACATAGATATGCCTTATGAAGATTTACACATGAAGTTGTTCATGATGTCACTTCTTGAAGATGCCAGGGATTGGTTCAACAGCCTGCCAACATTCTCAATTAATTCTCTCCAAGCATTTCAGGACAAACTCTTAGAGTAATATGGGAATCAAAATGCTCCAGAAGCAGCTCTTCATGAATTAATGAGAATTCAAAAAAATCAAAATGATTCAATTTATGATTTCAACAGAAAATTCAACAAGTTGCATAGTAAAGTTCCTCCTGGATCAAGGTTGCCAGATTCTGTTGCATTGAGTATCTATTTAAATGCATTTGATCCTAAGATAGGGTATGAACTGAGATGTAGATCTCGAAGAAATTTGGTTGAAACATAGAAAATTGCATTGACAATTGAAAATAATAGGAAGGCTGCTAGTATAACTAATAAAAGAGACAACCCGAGGCCTCCTCAGCAAAATAATTATCAATACAGACAAGAGAATACATACAGAAATGAAAGGTCGAGGCTGCATGATATGCCATACAATACAAATTGGAAAGATGGGAAACCTATGGTAGCTAGGCCCAAAAATAAAGAAACTCTAGATCCATTGAGCAAGAAAGGGACTTACATGGTGAGTAATAATTACTTTTGTGAAGTTTGTAATCAGCCACATTCTCCAGACTATTGTGTTTTAGCTCAATGGATGCATAAAGAGGGAATGTTGATGGAGAATGATGGAGAAGATCAAAAGGTGTATCTAACTTCAAATGTTTTTCACCATGTTGAGGAAAGAAATTCATATTCAGAGGATGAGGGTTATGAATATGATGTCTCCAATCAGAAGTATAATGTCCATATGGTTGAGCAACAGATTTTTTATGATTCTGATGAAGATTACATAGAGCCACATTTTGTTGCAACGCCTGCTCAATGCAATGTGAGGAGACTTACTGAGGATGAAATAGAAAGGATCACTGCTGCTGTAGTTGAGAAAGCCAAAAGTCAATACTGGTTGAGAAATAGAAAAATAAATGAGCAAGATGGGATTCCTGGGGGAATCTTTATAAAAGATCAAAAGGCAACACAGGAAATTGTAAAGAAGCCAGAGAACAAGCAGCATGATAAAACTGAACAAAAACCAGGCCAAAAGGAGGAAGTAAAGGAATTAAATAAAGAAATACAGATGCTTGACCAGTCTAGTAAAAAAGAAAAAGAAGAAAACAAGAGAGAAGTGCTAGAATTAAAGAAGACTGCCAAGGTGGAGAGTTCCTCTTTTGATTTCACTCAGGCATTGTCCCAGGTAAAAATGTCTGTTCCACTTCTTGAGATGATGAAAATTAAAGAGTATAGGGATACTGTTGTTCAATTGATAACGAATGGAGAACATGTGAATGCTAAAAATAAAATAACTGTTAAAGCAATCAATAGGCAGGAGAAGATGAATAATTCTGAAGTTTGCTTGAGTGATATATTATCAACTCCTCCTCAAGTTGATCCCTTTTTTACTATGTTACTTGTTAATAAAAAAATGTTAAGGAACTGCATGATAGATTCTGGTGCTGCTATAAACATAATGCCTATTGGAGTTATGAAACAACTTGGTACGTGGGTTGATATCACTAGAGGCAAGTGTTATGCAATGGATAACAGACCTGTTCCTGTGGTTGGTATTATGAAAGATGTTGAAGTCAAGCTGGCTACTTATCCATAGGTGGCTTATAATATAGATATCATAATGATTGACACTCCTTCGTAGTTTGGTATGCTTTTGTCAAGACAATGGACATCAACAGTTGGAGGAAATGTTTAGTTTGATTTGTCTTATGCTACTATTCCAATGAATGGTCAAGATGTGAAGTTATACAGAGAGCCAAGAATGAATCAACTTGTTGAATGTGTACCACAGGATTAGATTAATTATTTTTGTGATATTGATCTTGGGAGTTTTAAGATTGAACTAGCCCAGCCAGAATTAACAAATAGTGATCCAATTAAAAAACATGATGCATAGAATTGTAATGGCATATGGAAGATGTACTTTGATGGAGCCTACAGTCAAGAAGGTAATGGCGCTGGGATTGTTTTTGTTTCCCCTGAAGGTACTACTTTTAAATATTCATTCTTTTTGGCATTTGAATGTACAAACAATGTGGCAGAGTATGAAGCTTTATTGACAGGTTTGACCATAGCTGTGAAACACAAGATTAAATTGCTAACTATTATTGGTGATTTTGAGTTGGTTGTTTCACAAATTAAATCCAAGTATGCAGCAAAGCACAAAAGATTAAAGCAATATAGGAATGTTGCATGGGACACAATTGAACTATTTGATGCTTTCTCAATTGAGTGGATTGATAGGTCGAAGAATATAATGGCTGATTTTTTAGCAAATGTGGCGCTGAAAAGAGATGATATCACAATGGCTTGGGTGTCACAGATTGAGTTCAAGACAAGGCTTGTTGTTCCTGATAACGTTTATAGCTGGCAAGTTTTCAATGATGATACATACCTTTTGAAATTCCTCAGTTGTATAGATCAGTATGAAGCCCAGGAGATTGATTTCAACGCCTTTGTTGAGGAAGTAGATGGGAAACAAACTGTGTTTGGCAAGGAGATCTTACAGCTCAAAAAAAACAAGCTTCCTAAAGGATTAGTGGTGCTAGAAAGGGTGTATGATGGAAATGATAGATCCCTAATGAAGCAAACACCAGTCAAAAAGGAAGATGTTGAAGAGATTAACTTGAGGACTGAAATAGCACCGAGAAAGGTATACATCGGGAAGAAAATAAGCCCAACAATTAGAAGAATGTTGATTGAACTGTTGAGAAAGTACAAGCACGTGTTTTCCTGGTCATATGAAGATCTGAAAGCATACATGGAGGATTTATTTCAGCATGAAATACCATTAAAGCTAGATGCCAAGCCTTTTAGACAGAAGGAGAGACCTATAAATCCAACATTGGAGCCTAAAATGCAAAAAGAACTGACAAAGCTTAGAGATGGAGGAATTATCAAACCAATCAGACATTCTACATGGGTTTCAAATCTGGTTCTTGTGAGAAAGAAGAATGGTGACATCAGATTATGTGTGGATTTCAGGAATTTAAATATGGCATCTCTCAAAGATAATTATCCTTTACCAAATATGGAAATTATACTGCATAAGGTGATAGGTTGTGAGCTGTTGTCCATGATGGATGGGTTTTCTGAATACAATCAGGTTAAAGTCAAGGAATCTAAGCAATACAAAATAGCATTCACAACTCCTTGGGGAACATATGTATACATAAGAATGCCATTTGGTCTCACTAATGCTGGAGTGACTTTCCAAAGAGCTATGGATGTAGCATTTGCTGATTTGATTAATGTTATCATGGTGGTGTATCAAGATGACTTGACTGCTTATTCGAAGAGGGTTGAAGATCATGTGCAACATCTTGAAAAGGTATTAGTTTAAATCCAAAGAAATGTCATTTTGTAGTCACAGAGGGTAAGCTCTTGGGGCATATTGTTTCAAAAGAGGGAATTAGAATAGATCCTGAGAGGGTTGAAGCTATTGATAAAATTCCTATTCCTAAAACTGTCAAAGCAATACAATCTTTTTTTGGGAAAATTAATTTTGTCAGAAGATTTGTCTCTAATTTTGCTGAGATCGTTAAGCCCATATCTAAAATGTTGAAGAAAGGACAAAAAATGGACTGGACTGTTGAAGCTTTAGATGCTTTCATGTCTATCAAAAAGGCTATCAAAGAGGCTCCTGTTCTTAAATCTCCATATTTTACAAAGCCCTTTCAGATTTTTTCATTTGCCTCAATGCATACTATTGTTGCTATTATGCTACAGAAAAATGAAGGTGGTTATGAATAGCCTGTATCTTTCTTTAGTAAATCGTTACAAGGGTCTGAATTGAAGTATGACATAATGGAAAAATAGGCCTTTACTCTTGTTAAGGCTACTAAAGCCTTCATACCATATCTTGTTGGAACGAAAGTGATTGCTTATGTCCCTCATGCTATTGTCAAAGACATTTTAACACAATACGAAGTCACAGGGAAAAGATGCAGATGGATCAACAAGATTCAAGAATTTGACATGGAAATACAAATTACTAAGCTGGTATGAGGCCAAGGCTTGGCTAAGCTGATGGCAGAAACTAATATTGAGGCAAATCAAATCTGCAATGTTGAAGAAGGGATTGCAGTTGCGAGCATTGAACACACTCCTTGGTATACTGATGTTATGCATTATCTTAAATATATGAAGTGTCCAGATGGATTGAGTGACAGCCAAAGGAGAACTTTGAAGTTGCAGGCATCCAAATATGTTTTTATGGATGGCAATCTATTTTGGAAAAACAGATATGGTATATTGTTGTTATGTTTGGATGAGTCGCAGGCTAAGCATGTTTTGAAGGAAATGCATGAAGGAGTTTGTGGAGGTCATTATTCAGCAAAGACAACTACACACAAAATTATCAGGGTTGGGTATTTTTGGCCAAAGGTTTTTAATGATTCCTTTACACATGTGAGAAAATGTGAGGCTTGCCAAAAGTTTTCTGGAAGGTTGAAGTATCAGGGTGCTTTGCCACTTCAACCTTTGTAGGCTGATGCCCCTTTTCATCAATGGGGAATTGATTTCATTGGAGAGATACAAGAGAAGTCAAGTGGAGGACATAGGTGGATATTAGTTGCCACTGATTATTTTACAAAATGGGTGGAGGCGATCCCAACCAAGCAGGCTACAAGTAAAGTTGTAACAAATTTCTTGATGGACAACATTATCACTAGATTTGGTACACCATTAAGGATAATCACAGATAATGGGATGTGTTTCAAGTCAGATGAATTCAAAAGCTTTTGTGATAGGTATGGCATTACCATTTCTTATGCAGCTCCTTATCATCCACAAGCCAATGGTCAAGCAGAGTCCAACAATAAGAGTCTCTTGAAGATTATAAAGAGGATGCTGGGACAAAATAAGAAGGCTTGGGATTCCAAGTTAAAACTAGCTGTGTGGGCTGAAAAAATCACTATGAAAAAGGAAATTGGAAAATATCCATTTGAATTAGTGTATGGAGCACAGGATAGGATGCCTCTGCAGAATTTGTTACCAGTCTATAGGTTCATCTTATAGGAAGATTTGGAAGTTCTTGAACCCATGGAAGACATAATGGAGCAACTTGCTAAACTTGATGAAGGAGGGAGGCCCAGAATCAAAACATGAAGTTACAGGCACAAATGAAGTATCTATTTGACAAGAAGGCAAAGAATAGAAAATTTGAAGAAATTGATTTGGTGTTGATGTGGAATGCAAGGTACCAGGAGAAGGTAAAGCATGGTAAATTCAAAGCTTTGTGGCTAGGACCTTTTGTTGTTGTTGGAAAAAGGGGTGAAGACTCATATTATCTACAGAACATGGCTAGTGAATGGGAAATTCTTGAAGCTTTTCTTCTCTTGAGCAACACAGAGGATTAAGGGTTGCCAGTGCATGGACAACTCTTGTGTATCCTCTTGAAAATTATTTTCCATGCACAGTAGTTTTAGGTTTGCATCCACCTCTATTCCACTCTCATTTTCCATTCACTTCCATCTTGCATTCACTTTGCATTCACTCCCACTTCGCATTCATTTCCATTACCATTCATTCCATTTCTGCTCATTGGTTCTTTATCTATCTAGCCTGCTCTCCCAAAGATTCTAGATCCTTGCAATGATCTGACTATCATTCATCCCTAGACAGAGCCACTTTTGAAACTATCAAAATCTGATGACTATTTTTCATATCCTCATATCCCCTGAGTCTCTATGTGATATTTACCTAAGCCACATTTCCACTATTTTCATGGTGCTTTATCCACATTCTACCCCTTCTGCCCCATAGATTTCATCCACGTTTGCATTTTTTACACTTTGGAATGTATCAGCATAGGTCCCCATTTGTCTCCCTGACCCACTATGTTTTTTCTGCTAAATTCTTCTGTTTCAGGTGGTCGGCGGGACATTCTTATTGTCACGACGACTGGCAACTATGGATGGGGTATATCGGCAGAGGTCTGGGGTATCAGCATCATGTCCTGGCAATTTCATTTTGTTTTACCAACCGACAGTGGATGGAGCGGCTTGGTGGGAGATATGGCTATCATTGTAAGGTCTTGGTGAGTGACCTTTGGTCTCGCTGACCTTACACATAGTTTCTCTTTGAATATACTTTTGATAGAACTTTATATCTGTCTCGGTGACATAGGACATCGACAAAGGCATGTGTTTGCGGTAGGAGGTCATGGCGAAAGGCTTGGGTCTTGGCGAGCATGTTGGGTGTCCTTTCGGTGAGAGAATCTTGCGGTTTTGGGGAAGTTGAATGGAGTTAGGAGTGGCTCATTGTGACTTATGTGTTTCAGTATTTGGTCTCCCCGAGAGCAATGAGCTATGGTGATACTTCTTGTGTTCGGCGTAACGATGGTCTAGTCACGATGACATGAAGTTGGATGTAGGCTCTTGGTGAAACTTAAAATGATCTATGTGACCTCTTACCAACCCGGATGAGCTACGACGATAGTGAATAGAACAAGGGGAGTTCATCGGTGTGAACTTTGCTCATGTCTCGGCAACTTAATGTAAGTGAAGATCTTCGGCAAAACAAGTTCCAATCTATATGAGGTCTCTCTGAAGTCATGTGGTCATAGTGATAGTGAAAAAAACATGTATGCTTTTCGGTATGACTCTCCCTATGTCTTGGCGACTGTGAAAATAGTATGGGCTCTCAGTGAAACTTAATACATTTTGTGTGAGGTCTCTGCGATACCTATGAGTTATAGCGAAGCAGAGTGCAAACAAAGGAACATTATTTGATCTCGATATGACTAAGGGGTAGCTATGGCAAATGCGATTAAAACAGAGATGCAAGTGGAGCGATAAGAAAATGAATTGCCTTCAGTAGGATGATATGTTGTGTCTGGCTGACTGCTCTACTAGTAAAAATAGAATTTCAAAATCTTGTGGCCGACATGTTGAATGCTTGGAGACCATTGCATGCTAGCTCGATTGGAGCCCGAATCTCGTAGAGGTCCGACATAATATTTTATTTTGATATCTTTCTCATGCTGGTGTATAAATAAGCATGTTGTAGTTGCTAATAAAAAAAGACATCAGATTCTGGATACACTGCAAGTAGATACAGTAGAATAAAATTATCAGACTAGAGGCTATTATTGCATGATTTCACAATGGAGGTATTTATGAGATTCAGTTGATGTTGCTGCATTTCTCTGGTGTCAATTATTTGTTGAATTGAAATGAAAAATACTACTAAGTTGTCTCCATGAATTATTTTTCTGGTTGTTTAAATTAACATCTAGCAAGTTTATGTTTGATTTATCGATACACATTTGCTGTATTTGTGTGATCAATCAACTGGTTCTTTCAAGCAAAGATTAAATCCTCTTATTGATCACAGTAACCAGAGAAACTCATTTTGGATTATTGAAGTAGAACTTAGTAGTTACATGGTTGCATGTTTATACAAGTTGTAGACAAAGCATATGCCAGACAATTTGTGTCTTCTCCAGAAAGTGTTGCTTATCTTGATCTTATTTGACTCCACATACCCAACAAGGCACTAGTCTTTGCACCTCATCATTATAAACTCATTATGTTACTTTTAATTGAGTATTTAGGACTTAGAGCAAAATATTGTCACTGTTTTCAAATTGAATTTCATTTGTTCACTCCCATGTGCCATTGTGAACAAGTGTTGTAACTGGATTGATTGCAAGTTAAGTCTGCATTATTTAGAGAGGTGCACCCACCTTGGTCTTGCAGCACCTAAAGAGTAGAAGGTTTGATTGTTTCAAACCTTGTTCTGTTACCCTGAAACATTGTGAAAGCTTGGCAACCTTTTGTGGTTAAAACCTGCGTTTTTGAGAGCTAACAAGTCCTACTATGTCTTCAAATCCCTCTTTCAATTCTATGGAGAATGTTTCAATATGCATAATTCTAGGTATGTCTTCAAATCCACATGTTAGTGAAATGGAAAATTCGTATGTAGAAGTTTTACAAGATGCTGGACTTAACGATGTTGACATTTATAATATTTAGGGAGATGAAACTTTTATAGAATTTGTTGAAAATGAAAATGAGAATGATCCTTTTGTTGAAAATGAAAAATAAAAACCTTTTTGTTGATGTACATGAAAATGAAAACCATTTTGTTGATGAAAATGAAGATGAAAATGTAAATTGTTTTGAAGTTGAAAATGAAAATGATAATGAAGATGAAGATGAAAATCTAGAATGTGATGTTGAATTTAATGGAAATACTTTTTTAAAATTGAAAGTGTTGTTTTCAATAATCTTCTTGGTCAAATTTCTTGGAGGCAAAGAAGAACACATGTGAATAAAATATACAACAAATTCTTTTATTGTAAAAAAATTGCAATTCAATATCAACTAATGATGCAATTGATGAGAATGCAAACAATGAGTAAAATAATGAAAAGGTTAGGATTTTGTGTTAAACCAAAAAGAAAAGATTAATCATTAAAACATGTTATGTCTATTGTTGCTAGTGCCATTCAATCTATTGGGAAAAATAGTCGATCTAAAGATAAAAATGTAGCAAGAAGAGCTATAACAACTATTATTGTTAATAAAGCAAGTTTGAATAAAAGAATGGTAAGCAATATTAGTGAAGTTTTAAAAATACATCCTAAAACATTGCTAAGAGTGGCAAAAAGAAGAGGAAGTATTCAAAATGATCCTATCAACCAATGTTGGAGTTTCAATGGTCGAATCTCAAGGCCTGATATGAAATTGAATGTTGAAATTAAATCTTTGATCAAAAAATATTGGCATGATAATACTAGGGTTTCATCTAATGCTAGAGATGTTTTAAAATTAAGGGTGGGGTCCAAAGTTCGTGATCCTCACACAAAACACCTATTAGATACAACACAAACTGAATTTTATAGAAAATTTTGTAGTGATTCAGTGTTACCTATTAATATTAAAATAAGTCAAATGTCTTTTAAAAAATGTAAACCCTGGTATGTAAAAATTATACGCAACAAATATCTAGTTGTTGTAAAACGCATGTTTAATTTCATTATTTTTATGATGTTTTTCTATATATATGTTGTACCTTGCATACTAACATGATTATACAAGAGTGTGGTATTGATATGACACTTGAAGAAATAAGATAGTTTATTTCAGGTTTGTTTTGTGAAAGATCTAATGATAATTTTTTTTATTTAAGTTCTTGTATTTCTAGACAATGCATTAATTGTGGAAATCTTTCATTTTTAAGAATTTGTATGCATGAAAGTGTTGATAATGATTTTGGACAACAATTAGTAGATGTTAAAATATTTAGGAATGTTCACTATTCTTTAAAAGATGGAAAAATAGGAAAGCAATGTGATTTAGTTACAAAAAACGTTAGTGTGCATGCATTCATGAGTGAATTTAAGAATAAAATTGTATCAAAATATGTCATGCACTCTGAACATGCTTGATGGCTTGATGGCCAATTTTGGACATGTAGAAACACATTTCCAATTGGTACTATACTTTTAGTGGTTGATTTTGTGGAGAATTATACTCTCGCTTTGCAAGAGGAAATTCAATCACAGTATTATAATTCAGTGCAAGTAGCTATGTTTGTCCATATTGTTTATAGACATGCAGATGATAGCACTGAGGATGATAGAAATTTTTTGAGGGAGTATCATTTTTATTTGAGTGATAATCGGTTACACTCATCAAAGTATGTTCAATATTGTTTCAGTATATTTTTTAGAAATTTAAGAGAAAGATGAATCCAGATGAAAGAACACCTCATATGGTTAGATAATTGTATGGGGCAGTTCAAGAATGTTTAAATGTTCTATTGGTTAAGTAGGGTTCACAAGGAACTTAATTTCCAACATATATGGAGTTTTTTTTAAGCTGAGCATGGTAAAGGAGAACTTGATGGAGTTGGTGCCTGTGTCAAAAGAATTCTTGCCAGAGAACAATTAAAATTTGAGGATTCAGTAAAATTTAAAGATGCACGTAGGATTGTGGATTGGTGTAATACAATATTATTTGCACCTGGTTCGAGTGAGTACTCTATAGTTCATCGATTCTTTTGGTTGGTTGAAGAAGACAACATTGTACCTAGAGTTGATTGTGAGACAATCAATGGATATACTAAATGGAATTCATTTAGGAGTGTGACAACAAGCAGATGGAATATTTGGACAAGGGAGCTCGCATTTGTTTTCTAGTTTTATATCTCAGGAGATTGGGAAGCATGTGAAAATACAAAATGGGTTGAACAATGGGAGCAAAGATCATTGACACCTGCACAAGCACATGATTAATATGAAATAAATATTGAAGAAAATGATCAAATGTTTGCATTTGAAGATTATGACTATGTTTCAAACCTTGTTCAAGAAGGTAATTTTAATTCAATTTATTTCATTTTATTTCACTTTATTAAGTTATTTTGTAATACTAAATTATTTATATATGGATATGCACAAGTTATTAAATCAAATTTTGTTTCTAGGACATGTGTATGTTGTTGTTGCAACTGAGGGGAATGAAGAGCAAACAAAATATTGGTTGGCTCGTTGTGTGGAAACTAAACATAAGTTAATATCACCTCAAGAAGATGATGATGGCTTTCATTATCCAATAGGTACGGTGATCCCCTTAAGACATCCCCTTAAGCAAATTTTGATAACAAGTTTTTGATCCCCTTAAGCAATTTTAGAGAACAAGTATTTGATCCCCTTAAGAAAATTTTGGGAACTTATTTGATGATGGTTTACATGTTTTCCAATAGGATCGGTGATGGTTGTTGGCACTTGGCTATGAAAATACCTAACAAGGAAGAATGGTCTACCTGCATTCAAAGACTATGAAACACATAAAAAGATTATGCATTATTCACATTTGGTGGTAGCAACAAATATAAAACTAAAGCGGTATCATGGAAGACCTTCAAAAAAAAATTTATGGTCATTTTCTATGGAAGAGCATGAGGCAATCATATATGCATTACAAAAAAGAGAGGATGTAGATGGTACAATGGAATAAGTAAATACAGGTAAATGTAGTTTTAATTTTATTTTTTCCTTTTAAATACATTAAATACATGTTTTGATATTGGTCAAGTGTGTTATTAGTTGAAATTGATTTAAATTGTCCTTTTATAGATCCTTAAGGAATAATCACAAAAAGGATCTAGTCCATGCAGATTCAACCTAGACAACATGAAATACTTGGTAAAAATAGGTAATTATTAGTTAAATTATATTTAAATGCATGTTTTGATTACATATTGGTATTGCTTGTACATTAATAGTTAAAATTTATTTATTGTCCTTTTTTTGTATCCTTAAGCCATCATTGCATTGATCTCATACTTTAAAACAAAAAGGAGATGTCTAGATTCAACCTACACACATGTGTGGAATACTTTTAAATGAAGGTACTTGAGTTGTGTACATATAGATAGTTTTATATAAATTAAAATATGTATGTTTTTATGATTTCATTGATATTGCTTGTACCTTTTTGATATCAGGTGGTGTGAAGACCTACTACATTCTAGGCATGAGTTTGAGATGTTCTTGAGATGGCATATCCAAATTTTGCAAACATTGTTTTGATATAACATATATGTACATACATACTTACATAATTAAACATTTTGTACAAATTAAAAATACATGTACATACACAATTATGTACTCTGTGTACTTTTATGTATCAAAATTGATATTCTGGATATTTTGTTTATTAAATGTGCATGTTTTCCTACTTTGAAACTTTATATTTTATTGTATAATCACTAAATATCATGCATACATTATTGTTAAACCCCCTAAACCATAACCCTAAACCCCTAAAGACATCCCCTTAAGACATTGCATTATGACCCCTTAAGACATTATATTATGACCCCTTAAGATATCCCCTTAAGACATCCCCTCAAGACGTCATATTAGGAGCCCTTAAGACATCCCCTTAAGATAGTTTATTAGGACCCCATAAGACATCCCCTTAAGATGTCGTATTAGGACCCCTTAAGACATCCACTTAAGACCTCATATTAGGACCCCTTAAGACATCCCCTTAAGACCTCGTATTAGGACCCCTTAAGAAATCCCCTTAAGACGTCATATTAGGACCCCTTAAGACATCCCCTTAAGACAACCTATACTTAGTGTTGGATGCTATTATTTGTTTTGACAGCTTATAAATTAGTATTGGATGCCATTATTTGTTTTGGCAACTTATAAATATTTTTGGATGCCATTATTTGTTTTGACAACTTATAAATATTGTTGGATGCCATTATTTGTTTTTACAGCTTATAAATTAGTATTGGATGCCATTATTTGTTTTGATAGCTTATAATATTGTCGGATGCCATTATTTGTTTTGACAACTTATAAATTAGTGTTGGATGCTATTATTTATAGAATTTATTAATGCTTTTGTTCTCTAATCATGTATGGTATTGTTTATTTCTTAAATTGTTATCCTTTGTGGTATAGAAACAAATTGCTTTTGTTTGTTAATTATGATTTATTGACTAATTATTGATTGGTGTGAATTGAATTGACTAATTATTGTTTGTAAATTATGATGTATTGACTAATTATTTAATTTCACATTAATGTCTTGACTATGAACATAAAATACATAAATGTACATGTGTAAATTGAAATTTACAAAAAATAATAAAGTCCATAATTTATGTAAATATATTAAGTGCATGAAACCAATATATTAAGCACATGAAATAATGTCCATCAGAGTACAACTCATGAACTAAATTCCAACTAAGTATTTGAGCCATGAAATATAAATTCCAATAGAGTACATGAGAAACCAGAAATATAGTCCATGAAATAAACAAATATAACCCATAAAATCATGTTTCTAGGTCATGTATTGTCTCTATAATCAAGAGACCTCTTCACGCCATGTGGACTATGTGGATGACCTGAAACACTCTGTAGAAGAGAAAGATGAAATCAAATGTAAGAAAATGAAAAATGATTTAATGAAAATTTAATTTATAATTTATCATAACATTAAATTACCATCATATCTGGGTTTGGATGCTCGGGTGCACTTGAAGCAACCTCTAAATTCTCTGAATCAATCTACATAAACAAGACAAAGGAAGTTGAAATTAGATGTACAAGTCTACAATTAAAAATGATTTAATTAGATTAAATTTATAATTTATCATATTTTAATTGTACCATATTCTAAGGTTGTGCACCCTCTTCTCCAAGACCTATTTGTACATGCTCAACTATAAGATGTGTCTCATGCTATAAAAGAAAAAAAAACTAAAACATGTATTAGCTCATATTAAATATATATATTCAATTTGAAATTTAAAATTAAAGTAATATTCAAAATATATAATTTATAATTGACTTTAAATATAATAGAAAATTTAATTTACCATTTGATCTGGAGCCTGCTCTGCATGTCCTCCTGGAGGTGTAACTATGTCTGGGTCAGGGCTGAAAGTCGCACTAACAAAGTCTTACAAGATCAAAATTAAAGCATGTATACTTGAATTAGGTTAATATATATATTCAAGTTTGCACATTTTGTGTAGAAAATATTTTAAACAACCTAAAAATTAGAGGTCTCACGAGTAGCCACAACATCTAATGTTTTCCTGATGCCCATTCTCATTATGGTATCAACCTAGACATACATGTAGATATTTAACACTTATAATATTTACAAGTCTACATGCCAATTTCATATATAGTGAATTCAAAATTCATAATTGTAACTATAGTAATGTAATTTAAACAATTTACAATATAAATGCACTTGCCCCTGATCTATGATGGTTGATAGTGGAGGAGTGTTGGAACACCCCTTAGGTGGAATCGATGCAAAAGTTGATTGACTCACCTAAACCAACATAAATATTTCAATCATATATGTGATTCAATTATAAATTTAAAACTAAAGTTAAAAATCATTTAATATATAATTTAAAAAATTGAAATCAAAATACCCCATAAGGGTTGCTGAGTAGGACTAGTGTCGATGTATTTGTAACTCATGGAACGAATGATTTCCCCATAGTTAGTGTCATCTGCACACCAAAAATTTTGATTGTTAAAATGTATTGCAAACTTTTCTTTGACCTATACATTCATCAAAATCCTTATAAAATGAACGTGTAGATGCATATTTATACCTGTGTCGCAGTGTCCTCATTATGATGGTTTGCTATAAGAAACTCTACAAATGAATTGATGTGACTAGATGAACCACCAGAATCTCCATGTCCACCTGAACTAGGTGTGCCCTGATCAGGTCCATAGCATACTTGATGGAAACTAGTACATACATGTGGGATGGGCCTCGACACTCTTGGAGTGGTACTTAGACTAACTCCATAAAACACTCCTCCAAAACCATCATCTCTATGGTCCCCACCCACTATCGCAGAAGCATGTTGATCAAGGTCTCCTACTAGTGTACTAAGAGAACCTATTGTCGAGACCACAGCTCGATGATGCACAGGTGCGAGAATGGGATGACCAGGAGCAACAACAAGGGGTTGCACATGCATGGGGCGTTGGGGATCAACCCTTGCCCCTAACCTTTGTTGTGGCATGCCCCCACCAACACCCTGAAATGATTTAAAATCAAAATAATTGGGCTTTTTCCCCAAAACAAAGTCCACATATAGTTTCCTTAAAAAATACAATGGGCACTCCCAATTAGTGTGTGGGGGACTATCAAAAACCATATACCATCAATCCCAAAAATGTGCACTCACCTGTGGATGTATGCACCACCTCATGGATATTCTAGATTTGTTGTGAGGAATGCGTTGTTGAGTAACAGGGTCAAGAAAATAGTGGGCTAGGTGGGATTTTTTTTATTTTAAGGTCCAAAATTTGTTTGTAAGAGAGACCGTCAGCGTAAAATTGTCTCATCTGATCTTTATCTCGTCGATGCCTATCTAGATCAGAATCAATGGTCTTGATGGCATCCACAAAAATTTTGCATCGCAGATGCAAAACGTGTCACATGGAGTGGAATCACTACTTGACTCTACATAGCATTAATTTGATTTTGGATGGATGCAACCTAATCGTTTATGAGTGCTCGCAAGCAAGCCCCATCAGATGCAATAGGTGTTGGAGGTGGCATATTAGGTGGAGGGGGAGGTGGTTGAGGTGGTGGATTGATGATGTCATCAATGTTAAAAACATCCATGATATGAGATATAAGTGTGCACCTGTACATTAAATTATACAAAATTAACATACAAACTTAAAAAATGACAATTTAAATAGTTAAATTTGAAACACACATGCAAATTTGTTTAAATAGGATGTTCATAAATATATTAAGATCATAGAAAATTGAAACACACATATACATTGATTGAAGTTGAGCATGTGCATACAAAATTCAAAATTTAACATGTAAATACATTTAAAATAAAAAATCAGACGCATAATTTGCATGCATACATCATTAAACTAAACTATGTACATACATACAAATTTCAAAATATAAGAACTATATGCAATTTTAATACATGTGTACATACTAGAAACAATAAACTTGAAACATTCACAAAAAAGCTCATTTTATGTCTAACACACACACACACACACATATATATATATATATATATATATATATATATATATATATATATTACAATTTTCCAACATGAGAAATCATTCAATCTAGTAGTTAGTCATAAAATATATACTATTATAAATTCATCATTATAAGTTCATAAATTCCATCAAATTCATAAATTCATGTCACTAAAAATATCCATCTAGAACCAAAATCATAAATTCACGTCACTAAAAATATCCATGTAGAACCAAAATAATAAATTCACATCAATAAAATTATCTATCCAACCAATTTTATAAATTCATCGCACAAAATATCCATCGTTCACCAAATTCATAAATTCATAACTATTTAAGATGAGTGTCTTAATTTAGAAACTATTGTGGCTCTCTACTGCATCTCTTCATTTCTTTGCATTTTCCTTTTGAGAATCGAAATCTCTCCTCTCCTCTAGCCATTGCCGATGCTCATCTAAGATCCCATCCATAGCCCTGATAGCATCAACAATGGTTTGCATCCTAGATGCAATCATACTCATAAGTGGTGCAACACATTCTTCATTTTGAATAATGTTGATTTGATCTTGCATGGTTCTAACATTGGAATTGATTCATGCTTGCAAATGAGCCCCATCGATTTCAGGTGGTGGAGGTGGGGGGTTATGAGGTGGAGTGGGTGGAGGTGGAGGTGAAGGTGGTGGAGATGGATGGCGCAGAGGTGGATTGTGATTATTATTGAGTCGATCCATGTGATTTCTAAGATATGAGTGAACCTGCATTAGATTTGTAATTTCAAAATGTAAGATACATGTTTAGGAAATACCCTAAAACCATTCAATATTAATGGCCTAATTGAATAAAAATGATAAAATATGCAAGCCTCATTTATGTCTAAGGCATGTTACCTGAATGAAAATACAATTAAATATTAATATAGGACAATTTATGAATGCTATAGGGTTTAGAGTTTAGAGTTTAGGATTTAGGTTTTAGGGTAATAGAATGCCTTGAGTGGACCTATGTAGTAAGGTCATAGTACAAAATGACATGGCTTTTAAGTGAATAAAATTTGGTGAAGATGCCTAAGGCAACCAAATTTCATTACGGTTCGAGGCAACTTCACCAAATTATATTCACTTGAGCCATGTCATTTTTTCCTAAGAACTTAGTAGACATAGACCCCCTTAAGCCATCTTATCACCCTAAACCATAAATTGATCAACCTAGATCATGATTTATCTCATTCATATTATAATTTTGCACAATCTTATTATTGTTAAATTTGGTTTCCTTGGGAAACTTCACCAAATTTTGAGAGCTTATTTGATCCCCTTAAGAAATGTCATATTAGGACCCCTTAAGAAATTGATTTATGGTTTAGGGTGATAGGATGGCTTAAGGGGATCTATGTCTAGTAGGTCCTAGGACAAAATGACATGGTTCAACTGAATAAAATTTGGTGAAGTTGCCCAAGGCAACCAAATTTCATTAAGAGCCTAAGAAAAAATGATGGCTTTAGGGTTTACAGTTTAGAGTTTAGAGTTAAGGGTTTAGGGTTTAGGGTAATAGGATAGCTTAAGGGGATCTATGTAGTAAGATTCTATGACAAAATGAAATAGCTTAAGTGAATAAAATTTGGTGGAGTTGCCTAAGGCAACCAAATTTCATTTTAAGGTCCTAGGACAAAATGAATGCTTTAGTGTTTAGGGTTTAGATTTTAGAGTTCAGGATTTAGGGTTTACGAAACTTAGGGTGAAGTTTGGGTGGCCCTTGGAATATAATGAACTTGCAAGTTAGTGAATAACGCTTTCTTGTGGAAAAATTGATTGAGATAGCTCTTGTTTCAATTGACCAACCTAGATCATGAAATCTCATTCATATTATAATCTTGCACGATCTTATTATTGTTAAATTTGGTTGCCTTGGGAAACTTCACCAAATTTTGAGAACTTCTTTGATCCCCTTAAGACATCGATTTACAATTTAGGGTGATAGGATGGAAAGTAAGGGGATTTATGTCTAGTGAGGTCCTTGGAAAAAATGAAAAAAATGGCATGCCTTAAGTGAATAAAATTTGGTGATGTTGCCCAAGGCAACCAAATTTAATTAAGGGCCTAGGAAAAAATTAATGTCTTTAGGGTTTAGGGTTTAGAGTTTAAAGTTTAGGGTGTAGGGTAATTTTGGATGGCTTAAGGGGATCTTTGTAGTAAGGTCCTATGACAAAATGGCATGGCTTAAGGGAATGAAATTTGGTGGAGTTGCCTAAGGCAACCAAATTTCATTTTAAGGTCCTAGGACAAAATGAATTCTTTAGTGTTAAGGGTTTAGATTTTAGAGTTAAGGGTTTAGGGTTTAGCGAACTTAGGGTGAAGTTTGGGTGGCACTTGGAATATTGGACTTGTAAGTTAGTGCCTAGTGTATGAATAGATTGACTATTTGCATAATTGAAACACATAATTATATATTATTAAGATTGAGTTTGATGTATATTTTAACTAGATATTTTTTAAATTGAATATAAGATTTATTTTATTTAACATTTTTTTCATTAAAATTTCCCACTTAAATGAATTTTATGATATAAAATGTATAGTATAAAATTAGTTAATGTTGAATCAAGTATTTTATTTTTGATTGTTTGGAATTGAAAGAACCTAAAAGAAAGAAAATAAAAATATTTAGATTCTTTTAGCGTCTAGGTAACTAGTGCAAAAATTGAGATTTTAGACTAAACTAGAAGCTTAATTAACAAGTAATTGACAACAAGAAATGGAAACAAGGCATGACTAAGAGAGATCAAAACATAAAATAGAAATGAATGTTGAATACTATGTAATTAAGTGACAATTGGAAATCGATTGTACACTTGGATTTACGAATTTGCTAACTAAATTTGCAAACAAACATTGATAAAATTTATGAATTGTAACTATTCTTTAACATATTGTTTTCCAATCTAATTATAATTTAACATTGAAATTAAAGTTTAACATATCGTTTTCTCCATACAATGCAAATGAAATTTAAAACATTTAATCAATGCAAATGTATTTTCTTGAGCTCGAAATTAGGGTTTTCAAAATCAAAATGATTTGTTTGATTTCAATTTAGGGTTTTAGCAATTCTTTTTGTTTCAATTCAATTTAGGGTTTCAATTTCTAAGCAATTAGGGTTTTGAATGCAATTTTTTCATTTCATTTCAAACTAGGGTTTTGAAATTCATTTTTTTTTGTTTGATTTGAATTGAGGGTTTCAAAAAGGTTGATTAGGGTTTCTAAATGCATTTTTTTATTTCATTTCAATTTCTAGGGTTTTGAAATGCATTTTTTTTTGTTTCGTTTCAATTAGGGTTTTCAAATACAATTTTTTTTGGTTTGATCAAACAATTTAGGTTTCAAAAGCTAAATTATGTTTCTAAAATACAATTCAAGGTTCATTTTTTCATTTCCATTGAGAAATCTTCAAGTTTCATTGCATTTTTTCATCTATTTCTACAATTCCTCATTTCTACTATAACAGGAAATAAAATGCTTAAAACATGAAATAAATTTAAAAAAACATGCTAAAAATAGTTATTCTATTGACAATTTCAATAAAAAATGAAAAAATGCAAAAAAATGGGGATGGACGAGTACTTGGAGACTGTTTGTGGAGATTGTTGTTGCTTGAATTTAGGATCCCATGTGCAAGTAAAATGTAGTTTTTTTTTTTTTAAATACCATTAGAAACAGGATCCTGATTTGTACAAAATGGGATTCCAATTTTTATAAATTGGGATCCTGTTTCGTACTAATCAGGATCTCGTTCCCTTTCCATCGGTTTGGGACCCTTTAGCAAACAAGATCCCGATTTTTAAAAAGTAGGATCCTGTATTGCATTTAGGCTCAAGATCCCATTTTTGCAATGCCGATTTCATTTTTTTGGCTAAGGAAAAAACTTCCACATTTCATGGACTCAACTTTGTGCACTTACCCAAAAGCCTACTATTAAATAATTCAAGATATTTGGAAGCAAATGTTATATTAAGAGAGATGAAGACATAGGAAAGTTTGATGTGGAGTGATGAAGGTATCTTTCCAGGTTATTCTACTAAAAGAAAGGCCTACCGGTGTTACAATAAAAGATTGAAGAAAATAGTTGAAAGTGCAAATGTTAAGGTTGATGAAGACTTTGGTACACCATCCAAAACCTATGGATATGACTCTAATGATCAGGATGACAGTATAAACAAAGGAAAGAAAGTTCAGACTACAAATCAAGTGCAAATCAATCCGGTAAATCAAGAAAATGAAGAAGGAGAAACTGGTGAAAGAACAAAAGAGAGATCAGAAGAGCCTGAAGTTGAAGAACATCCTAAGAAGACTCCAAGGTATGTAAAATTGAATCATTCAGAAGATCAGATTATAGGTGATAAGAACAAAGGTGTCCAAACTAGGAGAAAGATTGGAGAATAATATTGCTTGATTTCAAAGATAGCCTACTATTGTGAATAAAGAATGTAAAGATGAGCATTGGGTTGAAGCAATAAAAGAACAGTTAAAATGGATTGAAAAGAATGATACATGGATTCTGGTTCCCAGACCTAAGGATAAGAATGTCATTGGAACTAAATGGGTCTTTAGAAACAAACTGAATGAGCAAGGTGAAGTGGTTAGAAACAAAGCAAGACTGGTATGTAAAGGATATTCACAGATGGAAGGAATTGATTTTGAAGAGACCTTTTCCCCTGTTGCTAGAATTGAAGCTATAAGATTATTTCTTGCCTATGCTGCTCACAAGAATTCCAAAGTTTATTAGACGGTTGTCAAATCAACTTTTCTAAATGGTGAATTGGAAGAAGAAGTGTATGCTGAGCAACCTAATGGATTCCCGTTGAATGATAAGGAGGATATGGTGTCAGTTGCAGAAAGCACTACATGGACTCAAGCAAGACCCTAGAGCATGGTATGCCAGATTGGATAAGTTTGCTAAAGCTAGGATTTAAAAAAGGTACTGTTGATAGTAATCTGTATTTCAAGATTGATCATATTAAAGATTTGGTTTTTGAAGTCTTTTCTGATGATATCATTTTTGGAGGAGATGATGGTTTGTGCATGAAGTTTTCTAATGAGATGCAGAATGAATTTGAGATGTCTATGATTGGAGAGATGAAATTATTTTTGGGATTGCAAATTACTCAGTTAGATAAAGGAATTTTTATATCTCAATCCAAGTATGTGAAGGAATTGTTGAAGAATTTTGGTATGGAAGATTCAAAGCTAGTTGGTACACCCATGGTGACTAGATGCAAGTTGACAACAAAAGATGATTCTCTGAAAGAAAATCATACAAGATACAAATAAATGATTGGTGGATTGTTGTATTTAACTCAAACTAGGCCTGATATCATGAATGTTGGATGTATTGATGCAATATTTCAAGCTAATCCAAATGAATCTCATGTGATTGTTGTGAAGATAATTTTTAGATATTTGAAGGGAACTATTGATCTTAGCCTATGGTATCCTAAAGATGATGATCTTACCTTGATTTCCTTTACTGATGTTGATTGGGAAAGAGATGTGAATGACAAAAAAATTACTAGTGGTGGAGCATTTTTCTTGGGTAAGAAGCTAATTTTATGGTTAAGCAAGAAGCAGAATGCCATTTCCTTTTCTATTGTAGAGGCCAAATACATTGTTGTTGCTAACAATTGTACTCAAGTCCTATGGATGAAGCAGATGTTGAAGGATATCAAAATTGTATATGATGAGCCTATTGCTATATTCTATGATAATTCAAGTGTTGTTAACATTTCCAAGAATTTGGTGATGCATTAAAAAGAAAAGCATATATCTATCAAGTTTCACTTTTTGAGGGAGAAGGTAAGTGAAAAGGAAGTCAGATTGGAGTATGTGCCTACTAAGGAGTAGATTGTAGACATCTTTACCAAGCCATTGCTTAAGGATACTTTTGAGTATCTTAGAGGGAAGTTAGGGGTGATTACCCCTCCTAATCAGAACTAAGTATGCATTGCATTGCATCAGTTCATCCATTTCATAATCATATCTTGCTTTGGATTGATGTTGTGGTGGCTACTACTCAGGGTGAGTAGTCAGATGGTTCAGGAATTTAGATATGTGGTTCAAAGCTTAGAGATATTTGTCATTGATGTCAAAGGGGGAGAAGATTCATATGAAAAACTAGTGATTATCTAGGGAGAAGAGCCTTGTGGGGAGAAATATTTTGTGAAAGTATTGAGGAGAAGATGAGTCAAATCCTAAGGGGGAGTAAGTTTCAAGAGTTAGTTGCATTGATGGTGTTTTTCACATCATGTGTTTCCATCAATTCCAAAGAGGGAGATTGTTAGATTTCATGGTTGTGTTGCTAATATGTGGTTGCCATTGATGTCAACACTATTAGTATTAATGCATTTGAAGTTGTATATGTTGAGGATATTGAGAAAATTGTAAAGAAATGAGTTGTAGGTTGTTAGTGGTGAAGTGAAGTTTAGTATGTGGGTATGTTTTATATGTTGATGATCAGAGGTTGTGGACTAAAGGGTTTATTTATGAGTGTATCTAGTTTATCCACATCAATTTTTCAAGGTCTGTGTGAAGATTTGATTGAGTTATGAAGATTTTCATTCTGACAGTTTTTTTGTTTCTTCAGTTGGTGTTCTTGATTGAAGATGATGCTCTTTCAATTAGTACAGCTGTTGCAGATGCTTCTCTAGTGATTCATGTTGTTTTTGTATGTTCTATATCATGCTCTATCTTTTTTGCACATCTGCATTGATCATTGTGCTCATGGTTGACAATTTTCTCTTGCATCTTCATGTTTTTCTTGTTCTTGACCGACATAGTGTTTGTAGCGTGTTGTGGATCTTTGACCTCGGATAAATTAATTGATGCTTTTTCATGCTGGAGATGTTGATTTGGATCCTCACTAAGTTATTTCCGACCATGGTTGATTCACATTGTTAATATTTAATGTTTTGTCCTAACAGTTTATATTCATTTTATTATTTCTTTGTGGCCAACTTGTAGTGATGAAATTTCTTGTTGTGAATATATGAGTGATTGGTTATTAGAATTGAAGTGAGAAAAAGATAGAAAAAGAGTTTAAGAGAGTGAAATAAAGTGTAAGAGGGTGCAAGGGTGTGTGAGTGTATGCCAGAGTGTCCTTGTATGTTTGAATATCATTCGAAGGCTGAGCAGAGTGTGAAGAAGTGTGTAGAAGAGTGAAGAATTGTTAATGTGCTTAACTGGATCTGTAATCAGGCATTAGAAAATTCTATTCTCTCAGTTCAAAATTCAGATGGTTGTAATCTGATTCTTTCTGTAAGATAGTGTGTCTTCCTTTGTAATTGAGCAGTGAGCTCTAGGCAGTGTGCCTGAATGCATGTGCATTCCCCATATTTCATTTTCACTATACTTTTAATAGGGTATAATCTTGTGGACTAACCTCCACTGTGGTTTTTCCCCTAATAGGGTTTCCACATAAAAAATCTTCATGTTATGTTTGTTTCTGATTTGGTTATGATTTATGCTCTCATGGCTAATTATCAGATTTGAGAATAAAGTTAATAAGTTGAATAAGTTTTTAATTTTTGTGACAACTGATTCACCCCCCCTCTCAATTTTCTAGACTTGTGTTGCCAACAATAAGCATCACATCCCTTCTTATTGGTGCAAATAGAAGTCTAGGCAATCAACACACACATACTTGTTCTTCTCCCGATACCTCTCCTATTAGTGAGGAAGGTATCTTGGTGAAGGAGGTTACAAGTATTGAGGGTCTTTATTTTCCATCTACTTATTCCCATTTGGAAAATGTTAGACAACAAGAACATGAGATCATAGACACATTCCTAAACATCACCTTACCAAGTCTCTATGGTCATGACAATCAAACTTGTCCATCTCCTAATATCCCTTCTCGATGTAAAGAGGATAGGTTGGTGTTAGAAGAAATCCCTATTACAAATCATGAAACCCTTGATCCTCATGTCCCTAATGCCCCTCCCATTTAGAAAAATCTATTTGAACACCAAACTTGTGATGAAGCTACCTCAAACTTGGATAAACATATTACAAGCTCTCCTAGCTGAGTAGATAATATGGTACAAGAGAATGAGACCTTAGAAACAACTGACAATCAAATAGAGTCTTCTTCTCCTCTCCCCACTATCAATCATCAAACACATTCAACCAATAATAATTCCCTTCTATTGTGATGAAGTTAGTTTGGATGAACCAAGCCTTAATTGTACAGAACATGAGGTTTGTTGTTCTCCTAAACACTTTCCTTCTATGGAGAATATCATCATACAAGGAAAAGATAACATTGATACTAATATTATGCCCTTCAAAGGAGATGAAAAATCTATGTTAGACTCTCATTCGACAAGGGATGTTAATATTATTCAACCTTAACTCATCCTTTACCCACTATCACATAAACCTTCACCTACACTCAATTTTATTCTCTACCCACCTTCACACAAACAACAAAATCAAAATAAACCTAAACTTATCCTCTACCTACCTCAGAATAATGTATCACAGCAGTTGAGTTACAATACCATTGCTCATACATATAACACTCAAAATAATCTACAACCGCCACAACCAACCCCAACCCCTTTACCTTTTCCTAATCCTATCCCATCTAATCATATCTTACCAAGTCTTCCTAGTGGCAAGGAGTACAGTCTTGTTGAACAATTAAAGAATACTCCAGCTAAAATCTCATTATGGGACCTTATTCAAGCCTCCCCTCACTGTCACAACATGATCCAATCAGCCTTGCAACAAGTTATTTTACCTTCTAATGCGCAACCAACTGACATCATAGCCATGATCCAAGGAATAAATGCTAACATTGTTTTCCACCAAAGTAAACTCCCCCCTTTCGAAGTGTAAAAACAAAATGAAGCTTTCATGATCATTGCTCAATATAATCCAATAGGGATAAAGTGAACCCTTATTGATAATGGTTCTACCCTCACTACAACAAATCCTTGTGAGTTGCTCCATTTTTTGCTTCCACCCACTACTTTAATGCATTTTTTACCAATTTTTTGAAAATGTTGGCACTATTTATCGAGATGGCACTATTTTTGGTGTTTATTTGTGTTGATCAAGACAAGTCGGTGCTAATTTTGGCACTCCTTTAGCACTGCCTTTAGTGCCAATATTGGCTTCAATTGTGGCACCACTGTTAGCGCTGCATTTGGCTCCGAGTTTAGCTTCGAGTTTAGTGCCACTTTTTAGCTCCGACTTTAGCTTCGGGTTTAGCTTCGAGGGCTTAGCATTAGTTTGGACACTCCTATGTCAAAGAGACTTATTTATATGTCTCATCATTGATGTATAAAAGTGAAATTTCAACAAGATATGGGCATATCGAGGAGAGAATCACTTACGTCACATTGATAAGGTATATCTACAAGTGCTCGGCGAAACACAACTCTTGGATATAACAAAGTAATGTTGATGAGACATTGAGATATCGATAACACAAATAAGATTGTCTCATCGATACTCCTTAAGTAATGATCAAAAGCATACACCGCTATACCACCGGCAAGGTGAGCAACACATGCGATAGAGTGGTATACACCACAACCTCCAGCAAGAAGCCTTGAGCAAGGCGGTAGTGCAGTAAATAGTAGAAGGGAAGGGAAAAACAACGCCATACTGTAGCGATAATCACAAGTCTCCCCAACATGGTAGAGTTACATTGATATATAAAGAAATACTGCCAAAGGAAAATATTGATGAGATAGTGGCATATCGACAAGAGATATTAACTTGTCTCATCGACACCGACAACCAATATTAGAGGAACATAAGATCTAATGTTGATGAGACATTGAGATATCGGTAAGAAAAATAAGATTGTCTCATCGACACTCTACACGTAATGATCAAAAGCATACACCACTGGGAAGGTAAGCAACATATGTGGTAGAGCGGTATACACCGCAATCATTTGAATATAGCTCGTCAAAATATTCTAAAACTCTAATAAACATCCTCTAAAAATTTCATCAAAATCTTATTTTCAGGCATAGCCCGCCAGAATGGAGTTTTCATTTTAATAAACATACAATAAAAAAATTGTTGAAACCTTATTTTTAGGCGTATCCCACCAAAATGGTGAAGCGTTTCAGTAAAGAATGACATAAAATGGTAAGGAGATGTGCGTGATAGGAGGCATATGATTCATTACTGTTTATCTCATTCCTGCTCTTATCAACAAGGGTTACAATGTTCGCACTACTATTTGTAATCCAAGTATTTAATTGACATATGTTTGCATAATATCAAATTCCTTTAGATGCTTTTGAAGTATCAATGTATCCTATACAGGGTTTAGGATGACTTATTTTAATTTAAAAAAATTAATCAGATACCTTTGAAGTATCAATGTGTCTATAGGGTTTAGAATAATTTTTTTTAATTTTAAAAAATAAATAAATGATGCATTTTCCTCTATTTAGATAATGTGGAGATCTCTTAAATCTTCCCTAGCACACTGTACTCATTTGCACTATGTTCATTACTCCAACTACTAGGGTTTTGCATTTGACATCTTTAATATCTTCCTGATAGTGGCTTTTAAATAGATCTCAGTCTTTTCTTTAATCTTTATCATGGTAACCCTTGAGTTCCATAATCCACCTTCAATCTCTTCTAAGAACGTTGTCTTAAGCTAGACTGCATAGTATGCATATAAAGCAACTCCTTCATACCTACCATTGTTCCAAACCACCACTCACCGCCTTCCTTAAAATGTTGCCTCCATAAGCACAATAACATGTTTTAAAATCATGGTTGCTAGTGATTGACCATTAATGTCACTACTTTCATCAAGATACAATGAGTTTTTTGTCTTCAAACTTAAGGAATTATGCAAGATAACATTGTGAATTGTTTGTTGTGTACAATATTATTTTCTTGCACATTTACTGCTTTGCTAACTGCCTTTAAGACTAGATATTGCATCATCAGCTGCAATCTCAAACAACTCACTCACTGTCACTTGAAGATTCCTTTCATGAGCATCCTTGTATAAAATAAAACTATGCCCTATAGATTGCCTACTTACTAATATAGGGGACTCATGGTTTCATGGTATTTTGAGTTTTATTTAGAAGGGGTTAATATGTGGCATTTTTATGTGTAGGAAGAATAAATTGTGATGCAATGTTTGGGCATGGACAGTTCAGGAAAAATTGGATTGCTATCAGTGTCATAACTAGATTGGAGAGTACCTTGAGCCGGTGTGAAACACTTCCAGGTGCTTCGGTTGGAAGCAGAACCTAACTGTAGAATTTTTTGAATATCCGACAGAGGAAGTTCCTACATTCTAAAGATAAAATCATAAATCTGCTTATATAGTTTTTGATCCAACCTGTCTTCTTTAATATTCGATAGAGAAATTTTGTACATTCTAAGATAAAATCATAAATCTTTTTGTCTTTGTACAATCACTCGTTTGCATTTTTTCTTTAACAGTTTTAGGGCCATGCCCATGTACTATTGGTGTAATTAAATGTCTTGTACCTTGTCCTAGGTCATAATTACACCTTAGTTAAGTTTACTTAGGGACCACATAGGAGGTTGTTGGAGATTTTCCACTTTTGGTGGACTTGACATGTCATTACCTCATCATTTCCACCTTTTGAGGACACATCATGTGATTATCTCTCCACCTTTTGTGGAGTGATAGGTTTTCCTAGTTGTCTCATGTCATAAGATTACGACACTTGTCATAATCTTATGCCCTTCTATGTTCTCACCTTGGCTATATAACCAAGGGATATCTCTCATTGTAAATGAATCATAATCAGAATCATATCATATTAATGACATTGAATACAGTCTATTCTTGTCATGTCATATTCTCTCTCTCTTTTCTTGTGCTTTCCATTTGATCAATAGATCTTGGGTGGCAGCCATAGCCAATTCTAACATGTACATATCATCTTCTTTTGCTAGTTGAGTGCTCAAGCTTTGCATTTACTCCAATCTCCATCTAAAATAATCAACAACATGCATTAATTTATGATTGTACCTTGAGCCGGTGTGAAACACTTCTGTGTGTTTTCACTCTAAAGAAAAACTTGTGTGTAGGAATTTCCAAATATTTGACAGAGGAAGTTCCTACATTCTAAAGATATATTCTATGAAATATTCCTTATTTTCCATGAAAAAATGTATATATTCTTGTCCCTGTAAGTATTCTCTTACTATTATGTCTATTAAAGAAAATAGAATTTGAATAAAAAATGCTTCACACTTTTTTGTAAGTGAGTATGTAAATTATTGTTTAAGGAAAAATCTTAGAATGTTTACATTTTCAGTTTACTAGTTTCAAATCTTCATTTGCTATGTATATAAAATTGTATGTGCTCTTTATCTTTAATCACATAAAACAATAATGTCATCAAAATCAGGGTTTTCAATTTCAACACCATCATTGTCCACACTTTTCATATCCTATTCACTTTTAAGTACAATCATCAAAATTTTATTTTTATTTCTTGTCCCAGTTAATCTTGATTCCTTTCAGCACAACATTGTAGGTTGCATGTTAAATTTCAAACATTTTCTTTGCATTTTTTTTGTATATATTATTTTCTCGGTGCATCATTATGTAACAACAATTTCACTTCTAAGATATACAGTAAAAATAAATGAAAGAACATGTTTTCTTTTTCAAGGGAAATGTATGGTGAATACCCTATGTCTTTCAAATAAGTGTGCAAGCAAAATAAGACATAATTGATTGAATCTAATTTTCTACTGTATAATTTTTTTTTATGTGAAGGTTGCAATGGCTTATCATGGATTAGTTTTGGCTAAGAAACAAGGTGTTTCTAAACTATGGCTAGAGGGGGACTCTCTTAATGTGATTAATTGTCTCATGATGAAATGTCATCCTTCATGGTCAATTGCCAATTTTATTAATGACTTGATATCTATTATTAACTCTTTTGAGGAGATCAAAATCACACCTATTTTTCATGAAGTAAACATGATGGCTGATAGGGTTTCCAACATGGGAGTGGCTGAGAGATCTGAGTAGGATTCTTTTGAATCGCTACCTCTTAATCTGAAGTGTATTTCTAATGATGACGAACTGGCTTGTTTCTAGGAGAGATGTTCTTAGGGAAAGGTTTTTCATTATGATTTTAAGTTGGGTTTTGCATGTGGACCGTTTTCTCTTTCAGTTTCATTATTCTTTCCTCAGTTTTCATAGAAGGATGGACTGGTAGTTTGGCAGGGTTACTTGGAATGATAAGCCCACACATATTTGTGGGTGTTTATTGTATTGTTTTGAGTAGCGCCTAGTTCATTTTACTTTTTCATTGCTTATAGGTGTTCTTGGGTTTTTGTTTGTTTCCTATCACTATGGGTGGTGACTGTTACAAAATTGAGTCGTGTTCCTATGAAGATTTTCAGAAAAATGCTATTGTGTGGGAGCACTTGGAATTGGGGGGGGGTTACTCAATTTATGTTGAGAATTCAAGGCTTGAACCCTAATGTAATGGATTTCTTTGTGAAAGGATGGAATGGGAGGTCTATGTGTTACCGGGGCATTGTGTTTTGAATTGAAGAGGATTTTATTATGAAGGTAACTGGTCTTTTAGTTGCTAGGAGAAAGTTTTTCAGAGATGGGGGAGCGACTAAGAAGGCTTTTGCGAATTTCTTTAAATATGACGAGAGGAAGAAGTTTAAGGAAATTGGAAGTGGAGGTTATGCTAGGAAGTCCTTGAAGCCGCTTTGGAGGGTACTTGTGTTGGCCATTATGCACTACTTCACCCTTGAAGGTAGATTCTCTATGGTTTACACTCACCATTTTATGCTCTTAAATCATTTTAGGCATAATGTTTCAGTCTCATTTCCTTTATACTTGTTACATTCTATGGAGAAGAGTATTGAAGACCACATAAATAACCCTAAGAAGGTGGTTCTTCATCAAGGGCTTATGTGTTTAATTTTTGCTCATATCAAGCTAAAGTTGATCTCGGTCTCCCCTAAAACTCCTGGTAAGAAGGAAGTTAAAAATGATGGGTATGAAATAGGGGACTCTACTGGTGAATGGGTCAGTAGTTTGAAGGAGGAAGAGTTGGAACATGAGGATATGTTTTTTGATGAAGGGGGCTCTGAGGAAAGGGATGAGGAATTGGAAGAATGGGGTAAGGGCTATGAGACTGATGTGGAGTTGTGGGAGACTATGGCTTATTCTATTAGAAAATCTTTGAAGGGGAAAACCAAAGGCATGAAGAAAGTTAAAGCTTCTGCCAAAAGGAAAATTGAGGTGGTTGCCCCTAGTTCAAATGTGAATCCCACGTTGTCTTCTAGAAAAGAGGGTTTGAAGGGTTGTCATCTTGTGGGTGATGAGGGTTTGAAGGGTTATCATCCTGTGGCTGATGTGGATCCTTCAAATTTTGATTGTGTTCAGAATGCTTCATTGGGGAACCCTATTCCTAGTAAGGATGGTTTGCTAGAGAGCTCCCTAGTGCAAGGGCTCAAGGTGTCAATTAATTTGGGTGGTCAGTTTAGTGGCCTTGCTGACAAGGGAAACTCTATGATGGAGGTGAAGCCTAATGAGATTGGCTCCATGGATATGCAAGGGATTGATGCAGTTAATTGTTCTCAGGATTTTTTGTTGTGGAGAAGGAAGTGAAGAAGGAATGTCTGGAGGCGTTAGATGATTTGGAGAATCTTCCAGATAAGGAGAGGATAAAGGTGGATGTTGTGTATGTTGAGGATTCCCTAGCTGAAGAAGAGGATGAAAAAAATAGGGATTGTTCTGATGCCCCTATTGACTTGGAGTAGAAGGGCCAGCCTCTGGTTAACTAGGATGAAATTGACATGAATATGTTTTATAGAATGGTCGAAGATGGGACGAGAAAACTGCTTTCCCTGGTTAAGTGATTATTTTTTGAGGTTAAGGAGATCAATCTTTAGATGAAAAATTGGCAGGATGTTTGTGTTGCTATGCTAAGAGGTAACCAAAAGGAGTGGGAAATAAAAGTCAAAGTGAAATCAATGCATATTAAGCTTGATAAACTACTAGCCGATGCTGATCATTTGGGGGTTTCTCATGAGGAAAGAATTTCCTCTTTGGAAGTTATTATTAATAAAATGTTAGAGGACAGAGTGGAAAGTCTAGAGGATAAAATGGGAAAGATGTCAGAGGACTTGAAAATGGTGGTCAATATTAACAATAACTCTTTGAAGACCTCTGCTATGGGTCTTTCTGTTCTTAATGAGAACGCATTGAATTGGACCGTAAAACTGCTTGACTTGGGTAATATGGAGGAAAGGATTGAAGAGATTAGTGGCTCTTACCTGGTGGAGAAAGCGGAAGCTTCTACTCCTATGCTAGAGAAGGACATGCAGTTTGGTCCCTGCCTTAGTATGAGGAGCAAGATGAAAAAAAGGGTTGTTGTTACTGTTGAGGAGCTGAAGGATGTTATCAGTATCCATGAGGAGGTCATCAAGGAGAACATAGCCTCAGCTAATGTTTTAGATAATTTGTTGTAGTTGGTGCTTCCTCTTTTTGTTCAGTAGGTTTTCCAAAAAAAATTTGCTTTTAGGTTTGCTAACGGGTTGCTAATGTTCCATCTTATGTCAGCTTTTTGGTTTTTTGGGCTACTAGGCTTAGTGGTTTAATTTCTCTTGCAACTTGGCATCATTGTAAAGGGTTTCGGGGCCCCTTCAAAACCTATTTTTCCGTATCAAAAATTGATTCAATCCGATTTTCTATTGTACAATTATTTTTTATGTGCTTTCTACCTTTTGCATGTGGATTACCCTCAGAAAGAGACTACTTATCTTTTCTTCAATGAAGCCTTTACATTTCTTGTCTATGAAAGGAATTTACTGCTTGACAATAGGTTCATGAAATTCATACAAATTAAGATTGGTGTAAAAGGCCATCCCCGCAAATGTTGTTTGGTCTAGAATTATAATGGAAAATAAAAAAGCTTGCCAGGAGAATAAAATAGGTTTTTAATTGTCCAAGTACAACATAATTTCATTGAAGCATTTCAAAGTTTAGGCATTTGAGATTCATGGAAAAATTAAACACATTTATGAAAATTAATAACATTCGAATTTCACAGTCCATGATAGTTATGTAAAAATTTGCACAGTTTATCCATGATTAATAACATTCGATTTTCATAGTCCATGATAGTTACAAAGATAAAAGTATACAAGGAAGAGGTGGGGATAGGAGTTTCCTCTTTTAGAATTGAGGTTCAGAAATATGTTTATATAGGATATATCTCATATTCACATATATACATTTTTTTAAACGTGAATAAAATTATTGTATATATAATTATTATAAAAAATGTAGTATTTTAAATCTATTAAAATTCTATTTTTTAATGCGAATTTCTAGTTTGAGTGGAGTCTATTGATATTTTAGATCTTAACATCCATGCATCATCACAAAAAATAAAATTATTAGAACTAAATCTTTAATTTAATCTATTAGAGCTAAACTCTTTCTCATCTAAAATTTTGAATATGGTATTATCCATGATCCCAACATGAACACACTTTGGAAAGAATTGTTTGAATAGAAATACACTTCTTGGTAAAATTTTAGTTTCTATCATGAAAGGGGTAAGTTACTAAGTGTTGCAATACCTTAACAACCATAAGTAGGGTGTAAGTTTGAATGTCATTCTATCCAATATTCTCATTATTGCAGGTGTATTTATTTAAATATAATTTTAGGATAAACTCTTATTACAATTTGAATTGTTAAGGTGTTAATTATTTTTTTCAAAAGTGATCTTCAACCTTTTTAAAGATTCCTATAGATGACATTTTTCACATGGGAAGAATTTAAAGTTATCCTAAAACTTGTAAATAAAAGAAGAGCCAAATAGAAGTGTAGAAAATAGAGTATAAAATAGATAAGGAAAACAATAAAGATGTGACACCAATATTTATTGTGGTTCACAAAAAAATATCAAAATAAATTACCTAGTATTTTTACGCTGTCCACGTCCTCTCTCCATGGCCTCCTCTATGAATAAAAATGCTTCCATATATGCTTTCACCACACTATCACCAAGAACGAAGAAGCAAATTGTTGGACCACGGTAAAAACCACTCTACCGCATTGAGCTGATGAAGGAGCCATAGGATGGCGGTGGTCACCGCACACCAAAGGTAGAAGACTTGCAGGACCACGTTAAAATGTACAATGATAGGAACTCAATTAGGCACACTTGGAACCTCCTTAGGTGCCCTAAACTGATTACATTAATGACCAAAATTCAGTGCTCAAGCTGGCGTTAAGGAAAAAATCAAATGACAAAAAAGGGCAACAAAGGGAAAAACACCACACGAAGGAAGAAATCAAAATAAAAAATTTAACAATTTCCCACGTGAAGGAGGAAATCAAACAAAATAAAAGGGAAAAATGTCGTGTGAAGGAAGAGAGCAGGGCCCTACCAACAACTGAAGAGATCATGAAGCCAAGATGCATAGAGGAAGTTCAGTGAGAAGAGTATGCAGGTATTTGAATTTCTTCATAAGATTATATCAAATTTATTAAACGATATTTAAAATATTTTTTTCTTCAATCAGTGATAATATTTTTATTTTATTTAATATAAATCAAAATATACAAAGCTCCAAATAAAAATTTCTTCTAGCACCATCACATTATGTCTGTTAAAACAGAATAAAAACCTACGGATCAAAAATCCCTACCACAACTGCCTGAAAACTATCCAACTAACTACTCACCAAACACTAGCTATTTACACTATCAAAACCAAAAACATGGCTTAACTCCTTAATTTTATACATCAACATCTAGCTTAAACACAATAAACAAGTTTACGAGGAAGTTCTAGAAGCACTGCTCAGATGCAATGGGCACATTTCTGCAAGCGGCTTCACCTTCTTTCTCGGATGCAAACCCTTTTTCTCACATAGCTCCTCTTTGGTGATGGCTTTGAGTCCCACTATTATCTCCTCAGTCTCCATTAATTTGATGCATAGTTTCAAATCTTGCCACCCCCTTTTCACACCCTCTCTCCACACGGCTTTGGTTCTTCCTTCTAGCCACCTAATGAAAAGGCAATTTATTTCTTGTACTTCTGGGTCCACACCTTCCATGCCTTCGCTCACAAAGCCTTTTCTTGGTACAACCCTTTCCAAGATACTCTCCATGTTCACTAAGAAATCCCTATGCACCAACACTTTCATCACTTTCCTTACAACCTTCACTGACTCTCCTAAGTCCAGTCCCCATGCCATGATTAGAGAGTAAATATCCATATTAGTCCAATATCTATGCTTCAAATTTTTGAATCCATTACCCAGAATGATTTGTACAGATTGTGCCACCTTCACATCCTTGTACAAGAACAAACCATGCAGTCTCTTCATCGTCACTTTTCCATCAAAAGGATCCAATTTCCTCCTCACTTTCAGAGTTAAGTTGGCCTCCATTTCTTCTCTAGTACGTTAGCCTCCAGACTACTTCACACCACCATCCCAACACTCTCCTTACTCCTGCAAACCAAGAAGCATTGAAGGAAATGCAAGAAAAAACTTCATTACATAGCAAATTGCTAACAAACTTCATTTAATGATGATTATACATCCAACGCCGAAAAAAAGAGATAATTCTTCAATAATTTCGAAAAACATTCCTTCAATAATTTGTAAGTATATTTAATATGTTAAATGATATATTTTTTTTATTTCCTTGCAAAAAGTAAATGATTGCATATTAATTAGTTTAAAAGTAAATGATTGTATTTTTGGCTTTGGCTTCTAATTCATCCCATGTTTTACCTTCCTCCTCTTCCTCCTCTTCTTCTTCTTCTTTGTCCTCCTCTAACTCCACAAGAGATTCATCTTTTGAACCTTCCTCATCTGATTTTGATTCCTCTTCTACATTAGAGGGTTCGTATCCTTGATCTGAATCTTCTGAATTATCAGAATCAGGATCACTAGCTTCCATATTCAAAAATTACCAACCTCCAACTTCAATAAATTTATTTGGATCATCAGTAATACTCTTCAAAATTGGCCGCCAATTCATGTTCATTCTGCTTCCATAATACTTTATATCCATGAAAACCAAGCTCTCTAAATGGTATATCAAACTCTAGTTCAAAATATTTTAGATGAGGCTGCTCCTATAGCTCTCTTACTCACTTGACAAATCCTTGAAACTTTGACTTCTTAACATTCAAAATATAAATGGAATGTCCTCAACACCCAATAGAGCTATCCAAAAAAGCTATAATTACAAAATTTAAACTTTGAATGTTAATTTTTTTTATGTGTTATTGGCTTATTGTAGGCTGCAACATTGTTTAATATTTATATCTATAAATTGTCTCTATCACATTAATGGTGTGTCAAAATGGAAAGGAACTTGTTGGAAGTAGTATGCTCTAAATTACCAATACTTAGTGAATCTAGATCCATAGTTAGTAATGTCCAAACAAAACTTGTCCCAACAGCCATAGGGAAATGGGAAAAGTTAATGGGTAATAATCAATTGGCTATGCAGGAGGCTGTCATATTGTTAGTTGATTACCTAAGCCTTCCCCCATTGATTATTACCCATTAACTTTTCCCATTTCCCTATGGCTGTTGGGACAATTTTTTTTTGGAAATTACTATGGATCTAGATTTACTAAGTATTGGCAATTTAGAGCATACTACTTCCAACAAGTTCCTTTCTATTTTGAATGTGATAGAGACAATTTATATTTATAAATATACTTAGTATTGGAAATTTGGAGCTTAACACTTCCACATTTCTTTAATCAATTTGGAGCATAAGACTAAGACTACTCAAATGACATTGCAGCCAGTTAAAAATTTATTAAGGGCATAATAGAAGTATACTTGTGTATGTATATTTCCTTTAGCTAAAATTTGTGTTTATACTTAAGTGATCAATGTATACTTGTGTATATGATAAAATTTTCTTCTATTTAATGATATTATTATGAATTTTAGGTCTATTTAATAAAGGGTGCATGAAACAAGTTTTAAATCCTTAAAAATCTTTAAATTTCTAGGGTTTTTTCATTTTGCCGAGTCTACGCCGAGTTCGGGCACCAAGTCCTCGAGTCCCGGAGTCGAGTCACCCTAGCCAAGTCTGAGGCAAGTTCGAGTCTCATTACTATGGTTGTGATAAAAATAAAAGGTGCTTACACTTTGGCTAAATATATCCACATCAAAATGACTAGAAAGAAATTTCAAATTTGTAAGTAAATTTTGATAGTCAAGAAAAACAGTCATAAAAATTGGAAGTAAACTTTGGCAGACATTTAGGTGAACTTAAATTTTAATTCATATGACTTTATGCCTCTTGGCAGACATCAGGATCTCCCCTCCTAAAGTTTGGACCACATCCATTACCTCCACATAAAACTGGACATCTTTGGTTTTCTTGGTTCCAATGCCATGATATGGTTATGCAAATGAAAATGAAGCAAAGTAATCATCTCCTTCTTTCGTGGTTCGAAGAATGCATGCTTAATTTTTTGATGCATGATATTAGATCTCTCTTTTTCTCTCATGGTTGAATACCAAAATCCTTTATGGTGGGCCTCCAGAGTTACAGTCATCTTTCATCCTCTTCCACCAAATGTTGGCCTAATCCACACATTTGCTAGCCTAATTGGCTTTGTTTTTGAAAGCTGAAGTTTCTCCTGAGTCACAAGTGTAGCTCTCTCTTCCTTTTCAGACTCTTTCATTGCTACAGATCATCTTTGGGATTTAATCATTTGTACCACATGGTTGATGTGCTTTGAATCCTTACATCTAAAGGAAATTTCCTTAACATAAATATTGCTAGGGAATTTCAATGTTGCCATTGTAGTTGGCATTAAATCCGGTACCTGCAACATTGAAAATTATCCTTATATAAGAATTCCCTCCATCTTGTTGGCTTGTAACACTCTTGATGGTGGCTACATGAAATTTGATTCTGATTCCTCTTCTACATTAGAGGGTTCATATCATTGATCTCACTCTTCTGAATTATCAGAATCAGAATCACTAGCTTCCATATTCAAAAATTCCCAACCACCATCTTCAATAAATTTATCTAGATCATCGGTAGTACTCTTCAAAATTGGCCACCAATTCAAGTTCATTCTAATTTCATAATACTTTATATCCATGGAGTTCAACCATTCCTTGATGCCATCAAGTGAAGATTGAGGAATGGCATCAATGCAGAGTCCCTCTCTTGTTGTTCTTTCTCAATTTCATTAGGATCATACATTGACCTTCTTGCCCCTCCTAAAGTTTGGACCACATCCATTACCTCCACATAAAACTGAGCATCCTTGGTCTTCTTGGCTCCCACACCGTGATATGGTTATGCAAATGAAAATGAAGCAAATTAATCATCTCCTTCTCCATTGGCTAGAAGAATGCATGCTTAATGTTTTGATACATGATATCAACTCTCTCTTCTACTCTCATGGTTGAGTACTAAAATCCATTATGGTGGGCCTCCAGAGTTCCAGTCATCTTTCTTCCTCTTCCACTAAATGTTGGCCTGATCCACAAGTCTGCCAACCTAATTGGCTTTGTTTTTGAAAGTTGAAGTTTGTCTTGACTCACTAGTATTAGCTATAACTTTTTTGAAATTTTATTATGGTATGTGTACTTTGATATGATGTAATATGATTATGATTTCATCTCATATGCTGTAATACTAGATATATATATAAAAAAATTATTGCATGAAATGAATAATAACTTTTTATTTTAAATGTTTTTTTTTGCAGAACACGTGTCTTCTAGAAGATCAAGATGATCCTCAACATGATATCGATCCACAAAATATTGGTTCTGCCAGTACAGATCACATGGAAGAGGATGATGATGATGTAGATATGAAAGACACTGAGGTCGATGATAATGATGATGACGATGACGATGATGATGATGATCAGGATGGTGATGATGATGATGAGACAGTTGGTGATAGTAACCAGTGAAATTCATGATCATATAGACTACATTATGGATCATTGATTATATATCATTATGATGACTCTTTTCATGATTACTATCATATGTATCATTTTCACAGCCTACTATACTATATTGTTGAGTTGTATCATATTGACATGTATCATTTTCACTATATCATTTGGACATGTATCATCTTGACTTGTATGAATTTGAGTTACAAAATTTATCAATTTTATTTATATCATTTGTACATGTATCATTTTCACTTATGTTGAGTGTTAGACTGCATGTATCATTTTGACATGTTTTTGATGTATTGGAATATTTTACTTTCACTTGTTTTAGTTATATATGATGATGATCTTATTAGTATTGACTTGTCAATTTATATATATTAAAAGTGGTTGATGATTTTTGGATGAATATTTATTAAGTATGATGATTTTAATTTACTGCTCAGGATGGTTGTTGTCAAATTCAATTAAATTATAGATATTTGACTCACTTGTTTTAATTATAGATGATGATCATGTTACAATAATTATATTGTTATTTAAACATATGAGTTAAATAATTAAATTACTTACTCTATAATCATATGAGTTATTTAAGAGGCACGATACATTTAACTAATTAAATTGAAATAAAACATATTAAATTAATAAATGGAAGAAAAACAAGAAGTATTTTTAGAAGCAAAAAAGGAAGCAATAATGGAAGCCAAACTAGAACCAATCTTGGAAGCAAATTTGGAAGCAAAAATGGAAGCAAAACTGGAAGCAAAACTGGAAGCAAAACTAGAAGCAAAACCAAAAGCAAAAATGGAAACAAAACCAAAAGCAAACTTGGAAGCAAAACTGGATGTAAACTTGGAAGAAAAATCGGAAGAAATAATGGAAGCAAAACTGGAAGCAAATCCAAAAGCAAAACTAGAAGCAAAACCAAAAGCAAACTTGGAAGCAAAACCAGAGGAAAAACTAGAAGCAAAACTAGAAGCAAAACAAGAAGCAAACGTGGAAGCAAAACTAGAAGCAAAACTAGAAGCAAAAGTGGAAGGAAAACTAGAAGCAAAAGTGGAAGCAAAAGTGGAAGGAAAACCAGAAGCAAAACTAGAAGCAAAATTGGAAGCAAGCTTGGAGGAAAAATTGGAAGCAAAATTGGAAGCAAAACTAGAAGCAAAACTAGAAGCAAAATTGGAAGAAAAACTAGAAGCAAAAATGGGAGTAGACATGGAAGCAAAACCAGAAGCCAACTTTGGTGCCAATTTTAGCGCCATTTTCGTCGCTACTTTAGGGTGCTATTTTAGGTGCCAACGGAGGTGCCATGATTTCCCGGTGCTACCTCCGACACTAATTCTAGTGTTAATTATGATGGAAATGTCAGTGCAAAATCTAGCGTCGAACTGGCCATGCCTATTTATGCCGAATTTAACGCTAGCCAAATTGTTCAATTCATGGCTGAAAATACACTAAAATTTGGCGCAAAAGTCGGCGCTAATTTCCTATTGTGTTGTTGTGCCTTAATGTGTGTAGTGTAAATCTCCTTGATATATTAGATGTTGAAAAGTCACAAATAATACCTGATTTTGTATCTATTCAAGGATTTGACAATACAACAAAGCAACTGCTCAGTGTAATCACTTTTCCTATTACAGTTGGGGTGGCTACTTTGCAAAATCCTATTCATGTCATGCCTTATGATCTTTTGTATAATTTTCTTTTAGGCGGTCCATGAATTCATGAGATGAGTGCAATTCCTTCAACCCTTCATCGTATAATGAAATATTTCTATAACAATATTTATCAAGTTGAAGCAAACTCTGAGCCTAAAAGTTGTTTGCACCTTGAAAAAGAAGCTACAAGTCCTCTGAAAACATTGATTCCAACATCCAATAAAGATTCTCTTGAAATTGAACAAAACAATGAGAACTCAGTGTCTAAATTATTTGGTGACGATTGGGGAGCCTTAGAATTCACTGATCTAATTAGGATCTAGACTAATTGCGTACTTGAATGCTTAATTTATAACAACTTGAATCAATGCTTAAATGAACAAATTGAATATCATTCAAATGCTTAATCAACTTAGCATAATAAAATGATAACCAAGACGATGAACTGAAAGAAAGAGAGAAAAAGAAAAAAGAGAGAAAGAGTGCAAACGATCTGATAACGGAGTTTGCCACAAACGTGACTACATCTCCGGGTCCACTCCAATAGAGTGAGACCGATCTGATTAATCTCCAAATAGAAATTACAATTGCACCAAGACCATTTCTTCTAGCACTTCGGTAGCATAACAATACTCCGATGAACAAAAATGGCTCAAAGAACTCCTTAGAAATCCCTCTTTCGCATCACCTATTTTCACAACTATGTCCTTCACTAAAAAACTCTTAGCCTTTCAACCTCCCTTCTACCCCTTTTTATACCACAAAAATTCCCAAATTGGCCTTTAACCAAAAGATTTTACAATATTCCCCCTATCTCCCATTTTTACATAAAATATTTTATCATCCTCCCTTAATTACATAATAATCTTTTAAAAATATTATTTTAGCCCCTCTTATTCCTTATTCGGGCTTTACCTGATTCCATAAGTTACAAATAATCCTTTTAAAAGGATTATTGTTTTTACAATAAAGGGGAATTTGTTTTATTTTAAGTTATTCGGTTGTCTAATACATAACAAAATCAACTGATGCCAAATAAATAATCAAGTTATTGAATGGCAAAGTGGTAGTTAAAGATTTTCTTGAGTCGGCAGTTGGGGGTTCCAACCTAGTTGCCGACTTTAAATAAAAAACTTGCAGTTGTTACTTATCAAAACTAACCACTTACAATAGATGTATAGACGTGGGTATGTAGCTGGATTGGTAGGCATTTGGCACGGTGCATAGGCGGTCAGGAGTTCAAATCCTGCCTACCCATTTTAAGCAAAACCAACAACTTCGAAACACTGGAAGAGAATAGGGAGGCCACGTGGCAAGTTTCAATTCATTGACAGAGGTGACATGTCTGCCAATGGCCACTAACTGGACTGCCGACATGGAGGCTGACTTCACTGTCGATGTGTACGATGACGAAGCAAACCCGTACACTGACTAGACAAAGTTGATCATGTGTAGTACGAATGCCATGTGTCGCACTATGATTGGTCCGCACAAGATGACTTAGCTACCATGTGTCACGCTGGGATTCGTCCATGTCATCATCTGTACATTATGGACTAACACATCAACCTGCTGATGTCATCAGTAATACCCTCAAGTCAACCGAACTTTGACTACCAATATCTCGAGCATACGACGTCGGATTTTGATGAAACAAACCTTGTTGGAATCATCTCAATGAGCCCTTCGACTTGATGCCACTTTCGTTGATTTCTGAGATGATCATTTTTTTGCTTCCTGGACGACCCTTGATGGCATTTTGACCCAAAGTTTGACTCACCGTATCTTGAGCAAAAAAACTCCTTTTCGCTCCATTCAAGTTGTGCTAGAATCAAGACATCGAGCTCTTTCTGATGGTGCTGAAATCTGGAGTATTGGAGATTCTTCAATTTTTAGTGAAAATATCCCCCAGATCATTTAGACCATCATTTATGGGTTAATACATAATCACAAAAAAGAAAGATGAGACACAAGAACAACCAACCATCATGTCAACACAAAATTTAGAAGACCTTTCGAAAGCATATGCCTCCACTACTTTAGACAAAGAAGAAAACTACATAGTCACCTTTGATGATGCTTATGATCAACCACCACCCAATCCAAAAGTAGGGAAGAAGCTTTATGGAAAAGGTTATGAACTCATGAAACAATAGGGATATGGTGGAAAAGTATTTGGTGCTCGAGAAAAAGGTATCCACAACCCTATAGTTCTTAACACACAACAAACAACTCATGATATTGGTTATTGTCATTTTTTTGAGATAAAAAAATATTCACTCAACATCAATAATCTCAAACAACATACTCCTAAGCCAAACTTAATCATCATCCATCCTGAACCCATTGATAATAGTAGTCTTGAAAATCATCCTTTAAAAAATATGACACAAACAACTACACCTTCGCTTAATGTCAATGTCATCTCACAAAATGCTCATGATTTGAATTCGTTAGATTTTACACCCTCTTATAAAGGAGAGAATAGAATCTCACAATCTAGAGAAACTTGTGTCAGTATGACATCCAATACTAAGCAAGATATATCTTCAAAAAAAATCACAAGACCACCTTCTCCTCTTGATCAAGACAGTATCTTGTCGAGACTCCTCCAAGATCACTTGATCACCCTCCCTACCAGAACTCATAAGAAATACTATTCCAAGACTTCATTCTGCACCTATCATAGAATTCATGGTTACTCCACTAATGAATGTAAATCTTTGAGTCATAAAATCCAACATTTTCAATATTTTGGCATGCTTCCTGATGGAGCTTCCAAATTTTTTGTAATTCCTACGGATCCTATGGATTTAATCAACACTCTAAACCCTCATCCCCATATTTGGATAGGGTTTCCTTTCAAAAAACCCTTAGTGATTCTAATTTCATGTTGACTAGCCCTGCTGGTCTCCTTTTCTTTAAGTCATTACTTGAGCCATCATATATTTCTATCCATTGACCCCTCTGGCTAAAAATACTGGTCACCCAATTGGTTAACGACCTTAATTTTTTCCTAAGGCTGGGTTTTAATATTTCCAAAATGACTTAAGCTTATGTCATTCATCCACAAAGGTCAAATCACAATCAGCCTAACAATAGCCCCTTATTTAATGCTAACCTTGTTGTGTGTGCAGGTTTTGAGATTCGAGACCGTGGGAAAGGATCCTGGTCACACCTCAATAGTTCATGGATGTAAAGTGCCAATTGGTTATGTAGTACAAGGACAATGAGATGAAGACGTTTGTCCTTATACAGATGTGGGACCTGTTCTCCACTACCTGGCTTACTGCCTGTGGTTATGAACCAATGACAAGGATTAACCATTGGGAACAATCTCTGCCATTCCCTACTGGCTCACAAGGAAAAAGTGATTGCGCATTAAGGGCTACGAGATCAGCGAGATCTCGACACATGGATTAATCCACCAAGTCATGAGATTGGAAAAACTTTCCAATAGAGGAGTTTCCATTTGATTTGGATCGATGCTATTGGCCGAAGATAGATGGATAAAGCACTGCTGGAATTCAAACTTAGTCAACCCAATGTGAGTCGTTTGATCTACCACCTCATCAAAAGATCAATGGCTGACATTTGAAATTGATAAACAGGAACATGATAGCCATTTCATTCTGCAACTAGTGGGCATTAATGATCTACTCTCGACATGTGCGATCAAATTGATCCTCATGCATGTGGAGACTTAATTGCTAGTGTAGACACTGAAAATATACCAATTGATCCTATACGCATGATCCTGATCCTACTAACACTAGTTCATATTGAATCATCTCTCTGCTAATCATTTAATTAAATAATCTCTATTTAATTAAATTCATCACATTTCATCTCTTAATTAAATAAATCACTTTGTTTAATTAATCCTATTGTCCCTCTTTTAATTAAATAATTCATTTTATTTAATTAATCTGTAAAGTCATCTCATTTAAATTAAATTAATTAATCTTTATTTGATTTAAAGCTAACACCATCCTCTTTAATTAATAATTCAAATATTATTTAATTAAGTCTAAAATTATTATTCCTCTCATTTTGATTTATTTAAATCCAAAAATCTAAATCAAATGGTCAAATAAGCTAATCCTTCATTAAATTAATCAAATATTGATTAATCCTAGTCTTAATCCATCAAATCCTCTAGATTTTGCAACTTGCACATGAAAATCAATTTAATTGATTTATAAATCATCTATTTTCTTTCAAAAAGGAATCAAAGATGGAATATTCCTCGAATTTGAAATATCTCCCCAAAAGGTCTTGTCCTCCAAACATGGCATTTAACATCTCTTACAAGTCCTTTTCTTGAGCCATGTGACATTAACTTCACCTTTCACCTCATCCTTCAGGCCATCTTTTGAATTTGAATTCCCCCCCTCTTTGGACATTTTCCAAAATGTGCTCAAGCTTCCTCCATTCACATCTTGACAAGTGGCACTTTCCCATTGGATGTTGAATGATCCCGCATTCATCCATTTTGGGCATTTCTCCAACTTTTCAATCTATAAATAAGAGGCTTCATTCCTCATTTTAGCATCCACAACTTGAGTAAACTTACTATACTTTAATTCATAGCAATCTTCATCCATCTCATTGAGTTTTATAGCTAGGTTATGTAGATTTTATCTTGGAGCACACTTCAACCATCAACAAAGTGGATCACTCTTCATCACCAATCAACAAATCTTGCATAGGAGTTGGGAAAGGGCCAATTTCCACATCAAATTGGCACCAACTCCCCCAAGAGATCAAGAGTTTGCATTGTATTTGAATAGGATTTAATATCTTTTGTTTGTGTTTGTTTATGTTCTTCATTTCATTTCCTTTTCATTGCAATTTAAATGGATTTCTTGGGGAATCATGATACTAACTTGCATTTGATCTAATATAGTGTTTGTCTCTTGTGTTTGTGTAGGTTTGGAATCTTGGTTCACATTTTGGCGCTAGAAGGAGGGCTACCAAAAGCTCTAATCACATTTTTCTCACCAAATTCCATGGTTTTTCATGTTTTTGTGTCTCTACAGGGAACTCCACCGCTGGAAGCATAGCGTCGTAGTTTAGGACTGCTAGGACTCCAGCGTCGCTATATCGTACCACTACAAACTCCAAACTCTGACGCTCTCTGTTTCCCACCCGAGATTCAAATTTACAAACTTTGCCGCTGAGTCTTTTCTACCCACTGGAATCTTTTCAAACTTCAAACTCCACCATTGGCTCAAATAGCGATGCCTTCATGGTCTTTGTCCCTACTACAGAATGATGTTGACTAACAAGCGGCTCCATAGAGCACCATTGGAGGGCTTCAAACTGCGACGCCTTCACAGGTTGCAATACTGGAAGAAAGTAAAAAGTGAAGTTCAATTTTTTATGACATGTGCCTTTTTCATTTCTGATCATTAGTGATATTATTTGCTTTCTTGATCTTTGTTTTGTAGGTTTGACTAATTTTCTTGTAGGTTGACTTGAGCAAAGGTGAAGGAGAAAAGAGACATGATAACATCACCATTTCATTACACCAAGTGTTTTTGGACACTTTATTGTTTGTTTAACACTTTTGGAGGATTTTCATCTTCTTAAAAGAAAAATTGTTATCTCTCATGCTTAGGACATACTAAATCCATTTTGGGCTCTAAAAAGAACACTTCCATTTCTTGTTATAAAAGGTTTAAAATGAACTTTAGGACACAAACTTAATAGAGTTTGTTTTCGGATTTAACAATTGAACAAGGAAATCTTCACATTTCCTTTGGTGCTTAAACATAAGTCACTATTGCTTTGTGGGTTTAAAAAGAACATGTGCTACTTTTTTTTGTAATTTCTTACTCAAACTAACACCGTTGAAAAGATTTATGCACTTCTCTCATGCCTCACGGTGATCTTGAGAATCAAAATTATTTTTGGTGGTCTTAGGTTGAGATAAAATAATTTCCTCCACACTTCATTTTGGGAACTAAAATTGAACAAAACATTGTGCGAGTGTGACTAAACCTATCATGTGTATTTTCTCTTTTTTTCTCAACAAAGATCAATCGAGTTACAGATATTTTTGCTCACTTTTGTTTGTCTTAGAGGGATTTCCTTGGGGAAAAAGTACTCACCCAAGGGCACAACTCAACTGGTAACACTCTAAAGCCAAGAGTATTTCTAGTCGGGATATAAAAGTGGGTACTGGAACAAAGGCTAGTATCATGTGGTTGGCTCCGATGAGAAGGGAAACAATGGTCTCTCGCCTCAATGGGTCAACTCCTATGAATGGAAAGTCCAAATTAAAATCCTTGCTGTAGAAAGGCCAAAATCCCTATCTATTTGTTGGTGCAAGAATGGTTGTTCTGAAGTTGTCCCACACTTACGGTTTTTAGTAGAAATAGAAAGTATGCCATGGGAGTTTCATGGGTACTAATGCTTGGCTACCCCAAGAAGTGAGTGTCGTGGAGGGGATCCAGTGGGGTCAAGCATCTAACCATTCACTAAAAATAAGTGTAGCTAGACTTGTCCAAGTGGGGACTCAACAAATACATTCTTTCATAACCATAGGATTGTGCTTGTTCTTGGTTACAAAACACTTTTCTTGTTCAAAAAATTTTAACATTTGTCATCAAAACTTCAAACCCTTTAGGAAGCAAATACAATTGACCAAATTCATGTGTTATTGCTTTTCCTTAGGATTTTATTCTTAGAGGTTTCTAAACACTTGGATTTATATCTCAATTTGCTTACTAAAGTTTAACAATAGGTAACCCTTGCCTTGATTTCATCAAAGTTCCACATAATGTACTTTGTGGGATGAGAAGTTAAGACATTGGAAATCTAGTTTCAAAAGCTAATCAAGAGATTGTTTTTGGTAAAAAGAAATCATTAAGCAAAGTTAAGAAACAATTAGACCCCACACATGTGCTTGACATCTTTTGGTCATATGGTTTTCATGCAAACATTGGTCTTTTGGTTTGAACTACTCTTAGGGAAAAGAATTTTCTTCATTATCTTAGTATTGTAAACAAGGTTCTCCTTAGGTTCATTTAGGATCAAATCAAACACTTCATCCATCCCAAACATTTATCATCCCCATCCCACCAAACAACTTTAGAGCTTTGGAAACATCATTATCTAGACTTGGGTACATCTTTAAACCAAATCAAAATCACTTGTTTAGTTAGGTGTGTTTGGATGAATCCTTCCTCACACCCCTAGTTAAGTTATCACCTCTTTAAACAATTTTATCCTAAATATTACATCTAAAATATTAGGGTTTACAAGTCCATTATCCAAATCAAATCAAACCAATCAAAATAAAACCCTAAGTCTAGCATTGATCCAAAGTTCCTAAACGTTCAACACCCATATCATTCACCCCTTTCATCCTTCATGTAATCATTGGTCCTAAATCCCTTAGAAGTCAACAAGGTCAAAAGACAAGAGGAAAATGGAATATAAACTTGATTCATACATCATGAGTGGTCTAAATCAACCAAGTTATCAAAGCCTTGCAATACCAATTAATTATCAAAACTCACATTTATACAATCCATACATGGGATCATTATCTCCTACAAAGCTCAATGGTACAAAAAATGTGAGTATGCCCAATCCAAATTTTGGAACACCTTTTCCGATGGTAGATTTAAATCCAAGTCCAAACTTACAAATCTATCAACTAAACACTCAATGCATGAGTCTTCAAACTAACAACATTATCCCACCAAATCCATACATGCGAAATGTGAATATACCAAGTACAAGTTTTCCAAACATGAACATTTCAAATCCACACTTGGTAAACTTTGGGATGGATATTTTTGAAATTTATACAAATGTTGTTCAAAGTCCAAAAAAGATGTTAACAACTCCATGTGTTGATCCAAGTTCAGGGAACACCATGCAAAATCAAAGTTACCTAAATCAAGGCAATATGGTTCCCAACCACAGCAATGTTCAATTTCAACCTATAATGCCAAATCCAAACATCATCCCAAATCAAAGCATTATCCAAAATCAATTTTTCCATGATCCCATGCAAACACCACAAGTATACATTCCAAATCTACTTGAACAAAAGCCAAATCAACTATATCAAGGGAGTCAAGATCGAAATCAAGACCAAAATTTGCTAGATCAAATTGATTCACTTGCCAAAATAATTGAAGCATTGCAACAAGAGACATCTCCACCACAAAATAAATATACTCTTCCATTGGTTGAACCATGTCATCAAAGCATTGAGTTGTATCCAAAACCACATCAAGAACAATATCTCCAATGTCAAGAAGTTGGATATCAAGATCAATGAAATCAACAATAAACTCAACCTCCACGTCTTGAAGATCAATCACCACATCTCCAAGATCAATCATCACATCTCCAAGATCAATCATGACAAGAATCATCTCAACAAGCACAAATCTCACAAGGTAACAAACAAAAATACACACCACTTGGGAAACCAATTGAATCAGTCATGCAACAGTTGGTGCAGGAAAATCTCATGAAAATAACCATCTATGAGAATTATTAGGAACCAGATGTGAAACCACCCTGGTACAATGAAAATCACCTTTGTGATTTTCACAAAATAAAGGGACACACAACATCAGATTGTATTTGACTCAAAAATCTCATCCAAGACCTAATTGATCAAAAAGTAATAACTGTTGAGGACAATAATCAGGATTCAACCATTAGTGATAGCATTGACAATCTCTCTTCCATAATTGTTGAAAACAATGTTGAAGACCTATCCATCAATGAGCACATTGAGGATGTTTCCACCTCATCTAATGACCAACTCACCATACATCAAGAACCACTTTTTAGTCATCTATTTCAAGGAGTGTTAGAGTTATTTGATCCTATTGACATAATCCATGATCCATCGACCAATGAGCATGTTGAAAATGTCTCTACATCACCTTATGAGTTAGAGGACATATCTCAAAAACTTATTCCAAAGCAAGATAAAAATCTTTCACCAAGGTCTAGCAATGGTCCTTTCAAAGACATGTTGACCCCCTTTGACCTCATGGTTACAGATATTGAAGGAATCCTAACTCAACATTTGATCCAAGTCCACTCAAATATCAAGAGGATATTGAACCACTTACCATGACTAATGATGATGTCCAAGAACCCTTTGTAAGAAACCCATCCTTTGAAATTGACCCATGTCAAGAACTTGATCCAAATCATGTTGAAAGGAATTCTGAAGTCATTCAAGATAAAGAATTCATATCTCCAAGATACTACAATGATCTAATGGATACTCTCCTATCTATACAAGATGTTGCAAATGATGATCATATCCATATAGCACATACTTCTCCATCTACCCATGAGATGCTTTTTGTGGATGGACACATAAATGATCTTCATTCAAAACAAGATTCCTTTACTCCTGATATTATTATAGAAAAGATTAGGTTATTGATTCCTACAGGAAAATAGAGTTGTTAACATCAGGATTAGATATATCCTAAATTCAGATTGGGAACATCATGTATGAAGATATCCAACATTATCCACTCAAAGAAATAGGTCAGATATAACAGGATATTTTGGAGTCAGCAGAGCAGCAAATTGAAATAATGTCATCTATAGTAGACATTTATCAAAGAAGGCTTACTAAACAAGACATCTCAAAACAAGAAGAATCAAGGAACAAAGGTGCTACTACCACCATACTAGGGGCAACTATGTCTCAAGAAAATGTCAACATAGGGGGCATGAAGAATCCTTATGATGAAACCAATGCCAATACTACAACTAGCCATGTCATGAATCTTCATCCACCCATAACCCCATCCACGAATTGGGACCAACATCAAAAGAAATATTTGAATCAAAGTACAAAGAACGTCATCAAAGGAAAAGAAACTAAAAAGAATATCAAAAAAATTAAATACAAGTGGATACCAAAGAATACAAAGAAAGATTATCCCTATCAAAATCCATCAGTCAAAGAAACTATGGGGAAAAATAAAAAAGGGAAATGTATCCATCAAAGACATCCACAAAGTAAAAATAAGGCTTCTCAAGCAACGTACAAAGTATATCAAGCAGTTGGTCCTAATTCCAAACACACTTTTGTATCCACCCATCGTTGCTCCTCTTCCCAAGTTTGGAGAGTCAAAGGTTCCAAACTATCAACCAATCCATATTTTGTTCCTAAACACACTCCATCCATGCCTCCACGCATGATATCTAGTTCTCAAATTAACCATGTATTGGCAGCCACCCTTCATCATAAGGATTCAGAAGGCATCCGATTGCAATGTGAGCACAAAGACAAAGTTAACTCTGGTATCAACAAAGCATATCAGAAACCTCAAAAGTTGTATTCAAGTGCATGTATCTTGGCAAAACAACTTCTTCAAGAAGGATATCGATGGCACATTATGATAAAAGCATCTATTTCAGCACCACCAGGCAGTTTAGCATGAGCTTAAAATCTTTCAAAAAATAAAAATAAAAATAAAAATAAATGAAAATCCAAATTTTTTTTGAAAAAGGATTGAAAATAGTAAAGAGAAAAATTGTCCTCTAAAGTGAAAACCACTATGGTGGCACTTTGGGTAGGTACCATGATGAAAACCTGGCAAATAGGCATCATGTGTAGAATCAAGCGTCTATGTGTGCCACTTCAAGTGAAAGCATCTCATCCTGTCCATAATAAATCCAGCATTCCATCCATCTTATCCATAATAAATACATTCATACATGAACCATTTATCCAATCCATTCACATATATCTGCATCCATAGTCCAATTCATCATGATCTAGACAAATTTTGGTGCACAATTTACACTTGCTTATGGTAGACATCTTGACATGGGTCATTTTCATTGATCCTATCCTACCCAACATTATCTGAGCCATGAAGCATTATCCAAATGAGTATAATTTTTTCAAACACCTTATCTTATCACAAGATAATCCTTGGCATCCTTTGTGTGCTTAACATATCCATCCATCCACACACCTATCCAAGCATCACCCATGACATTCTATACATTGCTAGAACATTAGGGGAATATATTTACATCTTGCTTTGGGAATAAATATTGATCTATATCTTCCAACTTATGTGGTGATCTGAACATTGGCAAACGTGAAATCAAATTGGTCAAAGTATTTGTGAGCAAAAATTCCAAATCGCTAGCCCAGGGAAAATTTTGATGAGTAGATATTCCTTATCAAGCTTCATCTTTCATTGAACATCAATCCAAAAAATCAATATCAGTCACATATAATTTTCACTTTAGTGTCACATCAAATCATTCAAACAATTTTGTTCCAAAAAATAAGCTTCAAAATCCTGATCAATCAAATCCAATCAGTCCATCATCATCTCGGGATATCCTTCCTAGACCTCGTGTTTCTTAACACTATCCTTGCATTGTTGTGGATCCTCAATAATGTTATCATCATCAAATCCAATCAATCCCTTGTCATTTTGGGATATCCATCCTAATCCTTGTGTTGCTTAACACTATCCTTGCATTGTTGTGTATCCTCAACAATGTTATCATCATCATTCCATTGATCTAATCAATCAACCTTATCTTTTTTTTTAACAAAATCCAAAAACAAAGCATTGATATCATCATGAATATCCATATCCAAATCATCAAAATTATGCAAAAAATCCAAAAACATCCAAGTCATATCAAAATTCCAAAACATATCAAAATCCAAAAAAAAAATTCATAAAACATGGTTATCTGAACTACGTCATCTCTGAGCTTAAACATAGGCAAGGCTAATCTTTGATTAGCCCCCGAGACACAAAAACACAAAAACATTCATAAAATCTCAGAAAACCCCAAAAACATTTGGAAATTCAAAAAATCAAAACATTTGTAAAATCTCAAAAAATACCAAAAGCAACGTCAAAACATTGTAAAACATCAAAAACATCCAAATATTTGAAAAAATCCATCCATCTCATCTCGCTTTCACCTAATAAACATCACTCACAATAAACAATCATCATCTCCAACCTTTGGTGAAACAGTCAGAAATAAGTCTAGCAGATCAAAAGTGGAAACTCAAAATGTCAAAGTCTAAGGTTTAGGTCAGTACGTAAACAAGTTAGTCAACTTTCTGTGTCAATAGCCTATCACCCAATCAGTCCCATATCAAATCATCTGATATCGTCATGTCCTAAGATGCATCCTTCCTACAATGGACATCAACATTAGGCATCATCATAGTTTAGTCTCGACTAGCAGTATTGAAGAACATTGGCTTGTTTGTTTACTTTATCTTTATCTTGTTGATTTATCTTATTGCGTTCATCTGAAGGACCTATCAATGATGTATAATCAAAAGATTTGGAGAGATAGGAATGGGGCAATGATCATTATCTTTTCATTTGCTATTCTTGTTGGATGTCTTTGTAATATAACCTCGGCGGATACTTGCTTTATTAGATGTGTATGGAGGGTGTTTTAGATGTCTTGTTGATGAAGGTGTGCCTTCCTATGTTTTGGTCCAAGATATTTGAAATACCTAAAGTGCATCCTAGTAAGGTTTTTGTATGTCAGGTGTGAATAGGGATACTCCTAGATATGATTGTTGATTCAAAGTCCATCACACTAGGTACAATGCCATCTTGGTTCTTTATACCTTGATGCATCGTGCCTACGTGTGTTATCAAACAAAAGGTAATTGGCCCTTTTAAAATCCCAACTCCTCAATAAGAAAATCATAATCATGATCATCATTATCATTATGTATAGTAAAGTTTGCTTGTTGGTGTCTCTTTTCATCATCTTATTTTCTTCTTACTTCCCTTTGTGCTAACATGGTACCATGATAGTTAATCATAAATCATCACTAATGCATCCATTCTACATCCACAAACCATCTACATATCATATTATATAAGAAACATTGATCATCTCACATGCATTGCATAATATAGATTGGTTATTCTAAGCATCTCATAAACCATACATTTATCATCCATTTGCATAATCATAAAATCATCATCATATCATATCATGTGCATCCATATCATCAATGCATCATCATATCATCCATTACATATAAACATCATAATCATCTCATTTATATCATCAATAATGTAACTATCATGGTAAAAATTACAATCAAGTATGTGTAATATATCAAAATAGGCATGAGGCTACCCATGGCCAATGATTGTCTACATCATCAAATCTGTCTACATCAAACATTCGAGTTGAACTAATCTTGAACCTCTTTGTCACGAGATCAACCCTCAAATTGAACCTTTTCACTCGATCTCTCGAGGGGGCAATATACCGAAGTAATTCTTCATTCATTGGGGCAATAGTGGGGAATCCGAAAAAATAAAAGAATTTTTGAATTTTGATCGAGATAGTTTATTCTTTGAACCAACGCAACAAGTACATTACTTCAAAGAGGGGAAAAATGTAGACACTGAAAATATATCGATTGATCCTATGCGCATGTTCCTGATCTTACTAACACTAGTTCATCCTGAATCATCTCTCTACTAATCATTTAATTAAATAATCTCTATTTAATTAAATTCATCACATTTCATCTCTTAATTAAATAAATCATTTTTTATCTGATTAAGTCATCATCTCCTATTAATTAAATAAATCACTTTGTTTAATTAATCCTATAGTCCTTTTAATTAAATAATTCATTTTATTTAATTAATCTGTAAAGTCATCTCATTTAAATTAAATAAATTAATCTTTATTTGATTTAAAGCCAACACCATCCTCTTTAATTAATAAATCAAATCTTATTTAATTAAATCTAAAATCATTATTCCTCTCATTTCGATTTATTAAATCCAAAAATCTAAATCAAATTGTCAAATAAGCTAATCCCTCATTAAATTAATCAAATCCTAATTAATCCTAATCTTAATCCATCAAATCCTCTAGATTTTATAACTTGCACATGAAAATCAATTTAATTGATTTATAAATCATCTATTTTCTTTCAAAAAGGCATCAAAGATGGAATATTCCTCAAATTTGAAATCTCCCCCCAAAAGCTCTTGTCCTCCAAACATGGAATTTAACATCTCTTACAAGTCCTTTTCTTGAGCCATGTGACATTAACTTCACCTTTCACCTCATCCTTCAAGCTATCTTTTGAATTTGAATCTCCCCCCTCTTTGGACATTCTCCAAAATGTGCTCAAGCTTCTTCCATTCACATCTTGACAAGTCACACTTTCCCATTGGATGTTGAATGATACCACATTCATCCATTTTGGGCATTTCTCCAAATTTTCAATCTATAAATAAGAGGCTTCATTCCTCATTTTAGCATCCACAACTTGAGTAAACTTACTATACTCAAATTCATAGCTAGGTTATGCAAATTTTATCTTGGAGCACACTTCAACCATCAACAAAGTGGATCACTCTTCATCACCAATCAATAAAGCTTGCATAGGGGTTGGGAAAGGGCCAATTTCCACATCAAATTGGCACCAACTCCCCTAAGAGATCAAGAGTTTGCATTGAATTTAAATAGGATTTAATATCTTTTTCTTGTGTTTTTTATGTTCTTCATTTCATTTCCTTTTTCATTGCAATTTAAATGGATTTCTTGGGGAATCATGATACTCACTTTCATTTGATCTAATATAATGTTTGTCTCTTGTGTCTGTGCAAGTTTGGAATCTTGGTTCATAACTAGTAATCATGAAGTATGATATGCAAATTTCCATGCACTTGGGAAATAAACGGTGAAAATACACATGCCAATGAATTGTCCTATTTGCGCGTGTGCTTTCATTGAGCATTAATGATTGCTATCATCAAATTGTTCAATAAATAGAAGTTGAGAGTTGCTATTTTCACCAACACAATTAGTTGTCAAGTCTTTTTAGTTTTTGCACAAAGTCAAAGTTACGAGTGTAGATTTTTCTAGTGGCAGGATGAATAAGTCTAGTGCTTCATCTATTCCAGTGCAGAGGTCTTCCTGACTCAATTCGTAGAAGTCCCATGGTGAGGACCTGGAGCAAGGAAAAAGTGCTCATAAGAATATTTGTGGCAAGGGATCTGCACCTATCGTTACCAGATGTAACCATTGATTAAATTGTCAAGTTGTGAGCTTAGAGGAAATGGGAACAAAAGGAGAAGAATCTATTGGGCCCTCTAGCAAAATTCAGCGGAAAATTCGATATGGTCGTGGTTCTTTTAGATGAAAAAACTCACCCATTGACATCAAGGATAGCTCGTCTGTAACTGCAATGGAGGAAAATTCTAGCTACCACTAGTATCTCGCAGCTCTAGACTGTGTTCCATCCCCTGGAGTAGAGGTATTGTCCATCCTGCCTTTAGCTATCAGGACTCCTAGTGGGCGAGATGGTGTTGTGCTGAAATGAGACAATAACGAAGAATGGGTTGAAGTATCTTCTCCACCTTTTGCAACAATGCGAAGTGGGTGCGTGTAATGGGGATTGTGTGTTGGTGGTAATAGGTGTTCTGGTTGCTAAAAAGGTGGCATGTGGAATGGAAATTTTGTGTTGTTTGATAATTTTTGTGGTGGTTGCTTTCTCTCTACATGTCTGGCTGGTATTTTTTGAGGTGTTGGATGCCGACTATGTGCTCTTGCAGAAATGTGAACATCAGATGCATCACTTACTTGGCGGCTGAGGGAATTTTTGATGGTACTTTACCTTTCCCTCTTGGGTGGTTGTTGCAATTGTGGTTTCCCCATTTCAACACGCTACTACAAAATCAACATGTGGGGAATTTTGAAATGCAGTTGAAATTTGAAATGAAATGAAATTTTGTAATGTAATATGCATTTTGAGTCGAAAGCTTGTTGGCTCCCTTACATTATAAAAGGGAATTCATGGCTCGTTTGTAGGGTGTTCTAGTATTTTGATTCTTTAGGTATTATATATGAAAAAGGGTAGAAATTAGAAGAATACTAGAAAATAGATTGGTTGAATGGTCTTGGTCTTTGAACTGTGCATATGAAAATCTTAAATAGTTTTATAGAAATTACTTCTATCAAAATATATTTCATGTATAATTCATATACTCTTTTCCATACATCTCTTGCAAATTTTGAATATAATATCAAGTATATCATGTTCATCTTCAAATGTTTCATTTGAATGCATACCTTTATTTTTGCTTTGGTTCAAAGAATTGGTTAAATGCTTAAATGAGGTCAAGATTTTTTGAGAGTTTATAGAGGATTTGGTAAGAAGTGATGTGTTATGTACAGTGAGTTTTCATAATGTAAAGCCTTATGGAAATAGCCCAAAATTATTATATTTAAAGAATTTCTATATGACTAATTGTAAGATGCATGACTCCATCACCCAATTGATGAAGACACTAGTCTATTTGTTATGGTATTTGTAATTTGAATGATAATGATAGTATATCAGGCTGTGGACTCAGGGTTAGAATACAAATTTCTTAAAATTCATTTACTATGAGGCATGTATGTGAGATATTCTCCTTGTTCCTAGTGAATTAATTGTTATTTGCTTAAAGATTAGCCAATGTTTGAGTGAATTATGTTATTTACCCTTGATAGAAACCAATATGTGATTTTTTGTGTCATTCATTGAGATAGTCAAATGAAATATTGAAAGGAACACCCTCCTAGGTCCCACAAAGGCTAAAGTGTAGAAGATTTTAGTCTTTGACTAAACCTTGTCAGTTGTCTGTTCATTTTAAGGGTCTTGAGTATAGGAGTTGGCTACTCTTTAGAGATTCCTTAGGTGTACTAGAAAAAAACCAACACTTCCCTCTATGGGGGCAACTAATTTCTCTAATTAATGCCAATTTTCACTCTCGCCTACATTTCATCTATCGCTTTGGCTCACCTTTGTCCTGTACTCAGTGGGGGAAAGGTGTTTAGTAAGCCTTTTCCTCATATGTCACTTTTGGTTGCCTCCTTTGGCTAATCATTAACCTTTCATGAATACATAATAGCAAGCTTGGGATGTGGATGACATGCCTTGAGTTGGCTTGCATATGACATACTTTTTTTTTCATGATGTAGCTTATTAGAAACATATGACTTGGCATAAGGCCTTCTAAGTAAGTTGAAAGCTCTTATGTCTCATTCTTCTACTTTAAAGAAATTTCTCATAGTACTAGTGTTTGCAACTACTTTAAAGTGGGGGCATACATCACCACTTTCATTTCATTGTGTGATTTTATTTTTCTTGTGATTCCCTCTCGGACACATTTGGCATAATGTTCCCTAGGATGAGACCTTGCACTTATCCTCTCTTGGAAACAAGATGATATTGTTTGGACTTATCCTCTCTTGGAGACATTGGGCATGATGTTCCCTAAGATGAGACCTTGCACAAACAAAGAAAAATCCCTTTGAACAATCCTTACACTATTCTACATTAACAATGTCTATGAGTGTCAAGCAAACAAATTTTTTCTTACTTCATAGACCTCTAAATGACATTATTTTCTTTTGTGGTGCCTTGTTAAAGTTATCAGGAGGTGTAATTTTAATATGGTTGAGCGGGAAGCCCATTTAGTGGCATGACTTTCCCCATAGCCACCTTTGTGTTTCATGAGTACATAACAACTAGCGTATGTACTTCACCCTTTTTGGATTTCTTTCCTGACGAACAACCAAGAGTTTTGTCACTCCAAAGTGAGTATGCATTTTCTTTTTGAAACAAAGAATCCTAGATCTGATCCAAAACTAGTTGGGTAAATGATCGAAGCTTGACCCCCCTTTCATTTTTATCTTTCTCTTTCTTACCATTGCATGATTCTACATCTTGTTGGTTTGACTTAGGATCTTGGATCTTGGAGGCTTAATTTCCTTCTTGATCTTTTTCATTCATTGTCATCTGCATTTATACACTTGGATCTCTCTTGAATGTCTACTTTAGTGTGAGTTTGAAGCAAGTTCATCCTCTCACTAAAGTGGTGGATAAATGTGGCATAGAAAAATGGACCTCTTGCTTGACATGGGAATAAATCATGATAAATTGGACTTAATGAGGTCTTGATTTGGTGTTGTGAGGCATTTTATGCATCCAAACTAGGTTTTGGACCCTTTCACATGCATTTAATGATGTCTTGTAAAGGTGTTGTAAGATACTTTCATGCTTTTCTAGAGCCTAATAAACCCATTTCTCCCTAATTTAACATTATAAAATGTATTCAAATGCATTACCACTTCAATCCAAAAGGTGTTTGAATTAAAATTAATGATAAACTAGTGTTGTAATGTGTCTTGCACATTCATATTGGTTCTTGTGCCTTCCTAGGCTATGTGGACCTCATATTAGTGTTGTAAAGTGCATTTAATCACACTTTCACATTGAATTCTATGTCCCAAGACCTAATTGACCTTTACATCATCACTAATAGGCCTCTATTAACCCATCTTGTGTGTCTCGAGGCTTAAATTAAGCAAATAACCAATAAAATTGCAATTTAAACCTTATTTCCTTATCTCCTGGCATCTTAGCTGTCAAAATGGCCCTTGAGGTACCCATTCACCATCCATGGAAAATCAGTCCCATCCAAGTGGGACCCATTCATCATGGGTGGCAAATGAGTCCCATTTGGCTCATTTTTGACCTTTAAGAGGGAAAAATTGAAATTTAAGCTTATTATTTTCACATGTTGGCCTTAAGGATCCAATTTTTGGGCTAATAAGGTGGATTTCCTATAAAATCAAGTCTCTAAAACCTAAATCACAACAATTCTTCATTAGTCATCCCTCATTCTCCCATCTCAAGTCAAACAACTTAGGGTTTCATCATTTCAAGTCACCAAGATATCAATCTTTAGACCTTCAAGGGTAGATCCTTCATGTTTTGTTGCAGACTTTCAAGATCAAATGTCATGGCAAGGTAATCAATTCCATTATTGCATGTTTCATTCTATTCTTTCACCATTTTGGTTTAATTACCCAAAAGGGGTTTGACCAAGGCAAACCCCCATGCCGTAACATCTAAATTTTCTCTCTTATCTTGTGTGTTTCCAGATTTAGACATTTTGGAAGCTTGGAAATAATTGAAGATAAATTTGTAAAGTTTTTTAGGTCTTTTCTTCATTCAACAAGTAAAAATATCAGCAAAAGCTCACTTTCAGGTTTAGAAATCAGAGTTTCAGAAGCAGACATCTGTAGAGAATCAAAGTGCAAAATGAGAGCTTCAGATTCCAATTTTGAATATTTAGAAATTCAAAAGTGAACTCATTCACCATGAGTGGTGAATGAGTCCCACTTCTAGGTCAATTTTGAGTTTTCTACATTTTTAGATACCCTTTTGTCTAAAACAAGTTTCAACACAGTTTTGCAGAATTGTGATTGATTCACCCAAAATGGAGAATGAGACTCACTTGGCCTAAAATCAACATCAGTAGCATTCCAGAAGCCATTTCCAATCTTCATACACATTCTAGGTGCACACTTTCAGTTTGGTTCATTTTTGTTTAGTTTTGCATTCATTTCTAGGTGTTTTTGTAATACATAATGTGTTTTCCAACAAGTTGCATTTCTCTAGTTTTCATTCAATAGACAATATCTTTCTTTACTTGTTTGCATTTAGTTTATCTCATCTAGGTATATTGTATCCATATTCCATCAATATTACATTGAATTTGAGTGTAACATTGTGCATTTTGGCCCTTCTTTCTCCTTTTAGCTGAAAAATGCTCAAAGAGTTAGAAAGTAAGATGGAAGTCAGAATCTATGTTACACCTATGCATGGTACATTTTAGGTGCACATTTATAATATTTAAAGTACTTGATACATTCAAACATTGAAAGTACAAAACTTTAAGATGACTTTACATTTGCACTTGTGTACATTAAATTAATTAATGTACTTTCTTGTGCAGGGAGATAGATCAGGACATGGACCTAGACAAGGATCAAGAGAGGCATTGGGCCACAGATCCAGAGAATTAGGACATGGATCTATACATGGATTAGGAGAGAGATCGATCCATAGTCATATTAGGCATCCTCCACTTTGATTTATTTTACATGCAGATACATGATTTTTTATACATTTTATATTGTGATTTTTCACATTATGATTCTTAGATGATAATCTTCACATTATATACATTTTACATTATGGTTTCACATTATGGTTCATCTTATTATGGAAATATAAATTCTTGAAGCTAATTAGGGTTTTGAGTTGTGAAACTTTAATATTAGATTGCTCACTTTTAATCTATAAAAAAATTGAATTAATTTAATGATTTTTGGTTCAATAAGACAGTTGGGAAAGGTAGGTTGAATATGTTCTAAGGGTAATTTATCATCTATGTTCTAAAGGGTTTTGACAACTATTTACACATCAATTATATAATATTTAACAATACACATAATATTAATATTAAAAAAAAAAATCATATTTTTATTTAATTTTCATGTTGCATTAAAAATTAAGAATAGGTAACTTCCACATTCACTATAAATGGACTGAAAGTTATTGTGTCATCTTGCTTGAAATTTTTTGAACCCATTTCTATGCTTGAAAATTATAGTTCATCACTAATTAAAAAGATTTTAAAATTTAATAATCTATATAATATTTAGAGATATTGATTTAGCTGCCTCTTTTCATATGAATTCACATAGGAAGTGTCACATAAATTATATATATAATATTATGGCGGAGAGGTCTAATTAGGTGAAAAAAACTACCATAAGATCATTGTTAAGGGTAATATAACACTAATTTTTAGTGATGGCACAATGAAGACACTATCTGATGTTTTGCACATTCATGGTTTAGCCAAAAATCATATTTAAGATTTTAAGATGGATGATAATATCAATGAGCATATTATTTATGATAAGATCATTGTTAAAAATTGGTCAGGGGAGATTTGGTTTTAGAAAAGGGTATTAGGGATGGTAATTTATTTGGATTGGATGCTACTACTTAATCTAACTATGCCATGACTTTTGATCATGTAAATAAATTAGTTGATATGCCAATGTTTTGACATCAAATATCAAATCACATCTAGGTGAGAAAGGATCAAAAACATTAAAGAATAAATATATAGGTGATATTGTGTGTTTCATAATCAAAATAAAGTTAAATTCTCATAGAAAAATGGATTTTAGAGTTAATTTGAATAATTTTGCAAATATAATTGGATTGTAATTTAATAGAAATTTTCAATGAAGTTTTGGAATATGCATAATGTGTTGAAATTTAATATAATTAATGAGTATTTTTTTTTTAAAAAAAAATTGCATCTATAAGAAATTAAATAAGTGATGTGCATTTTAAACAATCTATTATATATTATAGATCATAAAAAATATTTTATGCAATATTTTCATTAGAAAATATAAGCAATGGGAAGTGAGAAGAAAAAGATGAAGCATAATTTCAACAACTCCCACAAGAACATGTTCATGTGATATATCTTCATTTTCAATATTATTTGTATGATTCAGAAAAGGGTTTGTATAAACTTCTAATTGACTATTTGTAGGCACATCCAAAAGTCTCTCATTATGGTCATCACCTTCAAGCTTGATTATGTCATTATCTTTAAAACGTCATATTTTGTGTTTAAGACTTGTGTATGAATGAATATAATTATATTTAACCCTATGGAAGATGCAAAATGCTTGTTCATAATATCCTATAAAGTGGTTTATTTTATGAAAATTTTCACTTAACTATTCAAAATCAAGAATCAATTAGTGTTCTTCTTTAATACTTCTTCCAAAACCTTCTCATGACTATCTTCTATGATTCTTCTTGTTTACTTTTCAAGCTCTATAATATTCTCAAAGTGTATCTTTTTTTAGAACTTTTTATAATCTTGAAATCTCTATTTATATGAACCTCTACCCTATTTGCATATCTTTGGTGACATCTATTTCCCCAAATCATCCATACAAAAGTAGTATGAACTTTAGAAACTATGTACACTTAACATTTTTTTTCATACCATCCTAAGCTAACCTCAAAATGCCTAATATTTAAAAAAAAAAATATAGGATTAAAATACAATAGATTATGATAGAAAAAATGTAAGCTCCCAAATAATCACCACCATTTTATGTCCTACATACATAGATTTAGTTAAATATTTATAGCACCAAAATATTGGATTCTAGAAGTACAACCATAATTAAAATCTATAAACTATCATGAAATGTCTCCTAAAACTTGAAGGCTATATGATGTAAGAATTCAGGAGTGGACTCTAATATACATTTTAAAAAAGCTTTACAGGAAAATAAGATCACAAAAAAGAAAGCTTCATGGGCTACTATTCATTGAAATTATTTGAATTCAACATGAAATAAAAATATTTTCAAATTTAGGTCCAAATGTTTTATTTTTATTCAAGGGATAAACGATTTTGACCTAGAGCTATGAACTGATGAGGTCACAAATGGGGGACCTCATCCCCAAATGTTACATGTTTGTATTGTCATATAAAATATATATGTACAAAAATATCTTAAAGTTCTTGGTATTTATAATCTAGATCCTCTCTATCTTTTATTATCACTAAAATCTTTTCATAGTCTTCAATAGGCAACCTCCACCTTTGTTTGGCACACCCTCTTTTTGGTAAAGTTTCAAGATTTAATCTTGTTGCTATAACTAAATGACTACAATGTAAAATCTTTTGACCTAACATATAATCAATAAATGTAATGCCATATGTATTTATCTTTGTTTATTGATAGTATGTGCCTTCAATAACCACTGATCTAGTAGGATACTCTTGTCCATCACCATCTTTCATTGATTCTGACAATTTGCATTTTGGTTGTGTACATCTTAGTAGATAGTAATCTACACCTTCTACATTGTTAGGATATGCAAGAACAACAAAAATATCTCTTGTACACACCATGTAGTAAACCATGCTCAACTTAGATAGAATATAAATCAATTGTAAGAAATAAAATTCAATTAAAAAATTTAAAATTTACCTGTAACAACTAAATCTAATACACATTTGTAATCAGTTGAATATAAAGGATCATAGATATCTACAATGTCATTATCTTTAAAAGGGTTCGATGTGTCCACTAATTATTTTATTCCCCATTCTGAAACATACCCATCTCTAATATTCTCACATTGTAGATTATTTGCATTGTTCTCAATGCAATCAACATAATAACATGATTTTTCTCTCACTTGAATTACTGGAGGCCTACTATGTCCGACTGTCATGATTTGATGCAAAATTCTAATACCACTAATTTTTTGAAAATTAATAAGAGTTGATCGATCAATATCTATAAATTTCAAACATCCAATTAAAAAGTATATAAAATTGAAAATTCAATTTATGTACACATTGAAATTCATAAAACAAATTCATTTATGTACCTTTAACTTCCCAAAAATATCATGTGTTGTATATTGAGACATTGGCAACAAAATGAAATTTGCACCATTCAACAATTTCATGTGCATTCCTTATGGAATTACCTACAAGTTCATGTTGGTGAAATGTTAAGTTAAGAGGTTTTGTAGTTGAAAGGAAAAGACAATCTAAAAAAAAAATTAATTAGATTTTTTCTAAAAATCCATATGGTGTTACCTGCAAGTTCGTGTTGGCGAAGTGCATACTTCACACATGCTCCAGCTCCATCATGCTCTCCTCTTCCATGTCCACTCTCATAAAAAATCCACAAAATTTTTATGTTGTGTCTAATATGTTGTTGGTTTAACAAATTAAAATCTTTTGTAGACTTAAATTGTCCTATGACGTTACAAAAAATTTCATTTAAAACCAAGATAGTAAAAATAAACTATATGTGTACAACTAATTAAGTATGAACAAGTTAAGTAAACAAATAAACATATAAATTTCAAAAAAGAAAAAATCAACACTTACCAGCACATCCATTAGACCATATCCAGTGTTGTGAAGCATCTATTTGACGTCATCTCAGGTCTTCAAAAAATATTGCAAAACAATAGACTATATAGCTTCTATCATGACCTGTATCATCACTGATATAAAAGTGAACCTCTTTGATGATAATTCGTTCATCTTTGCTACTTTGTAGACCATCCAAATGTTCTTCGGCATGCCTATAACAAACTTGTACAAATATCGCAACTTGCTCTAAATGATAATAGTGACTTTGGATCTTAGTTTGAGGACTAAATGTATAGTTCTCAGAGAAATCAACAATAGAGAGAATACAACCTGTTGGAAAGCAATTCTTTGAGTCACAAAATTTCTTAGCTTTCCATCTAGCACCATGAAAATGTTGAATATGTGGATATATGATATTGAAAAATTTGTTCATAAACTCATTGTAAGACAACTCACTCTCTTTGAGAACAATTTTTCTAGTCTCAACTCCTAACTTTGTTGAGTATTTCTCATGTTCAAATCTCTTCCACATAACTTGCATTGAATGATCAATATTGTCAACCTATAAAATATTCTTCAAATTTCCACATTCATTACATATATTTCTTATACACTGCACTTTCAATTCATCTGAATCTTCTGATTTTTCACATAGAAGAGACTTCACAAATTGTGTTGTACTTCTAGAGATGACTATTTTTGGATTGATTACTTCCATAGATTTTCTATATGTCTTAAGGTGTAGATGAAATTCAACTTGATTTCGACAACAAAAAGTCTCACATATCTTATTTATATGTATAAAACTTGGTCATAGTCTCTCAAACATCCTTTGACAAAATCTTCACATTTGAAAATTCTTGCTTGAATGCTTCAAAAAGCTCACTTTGAGTTGTATCTTTAAAATGTTTTGGATATTAATTTTTTTTACCATTTGCACCTTTTATTTTTATAGTGTCCCTTTTATTAGAAGAAACATGAGAGTGGCTAGTCCAATATTCAATCACCTGTTCCCTTACATCTTCTAATATTTTATCTTTTCAAGGAACCCTGCAAATATTTACCCTATTATTCTCAAGATTTCCATCCAATCTATTTCTCTTTCTGATATATCTTTTAACAGTTCTCCTAGAAAACATTGAGTAATTCAGAAACTGCTTTAACTTGTCTTCTATGTGATAATTTCTTACTAGAAATTACCATCATCAATGCTCTATGTGCAACACTTAAATCAACAGCTTGACTCTTATTTTCAATAGAATTCAATGCTTCTTGCAGGTTTTCAACTATTATTTTCTTTAATGATCCTGATGACATTTTCTTATTATCAACCCCTAACAACTCCTAAACATGGGTCATTTCTTTCCTCCTAAATAATTGTGCTCTTCCAACTATAGATTTTTCTTCAAAATATCCATCCCATATTCTTTTACAGTGTAATTTTACTGTGCTTTCATATAACATATCTTTAGATGAAATACTATTAAAAATGGATTCCTTATCCATCTCTATAATATTTTCCATACCAAGGAAAATATTCCTATGACCACCTTTAGTTTGTCGTAGTACCTATAATCCTTGGTCATCAACAATTTCCATGGGTTCTTCTTTGGAAGATTTGGTTTCATCCACATTTCTACTATCTCTTTTTCAATCATACAACCTTGTTCTAGTCTTTTTATTCCCCATCAAAAATTGCTTAGTTTTGAATTCACTTGCATACAAACAATAATGTGCATACAAACTTTTTGATGTTTGTATTGGATAAAGTGTCCCCTAATATCATGGAGGTATGACAAATTTTCACTATGAAAAAAAGATGTAAAACCATCATTATGTATATGGAAACTGTTGTCTAGAATCTTCTCCTCTATGATAAATCCTGATTTGATAAAAGTGGATGATCCTAGTTGATATGATATTTTGGCCTTATCATTAATCATGCTTGGCTCTTCTTGATCATTCAGGATATAAATTTGATCCATGGTAGCTTTTTTATCTTCTTCTTTAACCTGAAGTATTGATCTGTGATGTAGAGCAAAGGAGGATTCAACAACATATCTCACAAACCTTCAACAATAATTCAAATAAATATTTATATAACACATGTTATTAGGCATTCTATATCACATTGGAAACATATCTATGGCATCCCACAATTTAATGCAACGAGCAGTCATTAATAACTTCCAAAAAACAAATAATTAATCCAATTTCTATGGCTAGATTGAATAAAACATAGTTATAGACCTTTCCTCCAATTTTTATGAAGATGCAACAGTGGAAAAGAAAGTTATTGCATTTTTCCAAAAACTACAAACCCTAGGTAGGGTTCAGACCTGCCCTCACAAAAATGGTCATAACTTATTCAAATCTTAATGAAATTTGATGAGACTTGAATCAAATGAAAGTAGATTAACATGGAAACAAAATCCAATTGGTTTCAAATCCAAAATATAGACTTTACAATCCTTACCATCATATTTTTCAGACTGTAAATTCTGCACAATATTGTTAGAATAGGGCAGTCTCACAAAAATAGTCATATCTTCCACAAAACTCAATAAAATTAAATGAGACAAAAATAATTGGAAACTAGAAATAGAGATATTTCCATTAGTATATGATACTCCATTATTTGTGTCTATACTAGGTCGTACAACTCACAAGTTCAGCATGGAAAAAATGTAAAAATTAGAAAATGCACACAAAATTTGAGGTTTCCATTCATCAAACTTCAAAAATATTGTCTCCAAACCCCCAATTCGAGTTCTGGAGGGTGTATTTATAAATTTACAACCAAAACCAACTATTTTCAACCACCTTTTGATTAGATTGTTGACAAAATACCTTAATGACACTTCATCTACCTGATTTTGCACTTTTGACAATTTTTACAATATGGAACAACTTTAAACATTACTTGACAAATGACATAAAATATGACTTTCTAAGACTCAAAAACCTCTAAAATGGTTTGTAAAACCTTATTATAAGACACAATACACAAAATAGAGAAACCATTTACAAATGGCCTCATGGAGGCAAGAAATCAAACAAGTGCTCCTGCACCAAACTCCTAGGGGAAAAAGAATTCAAGGCCCTTTGAATTTCTTCCTGATCTTCCAATTCCTTTGTACTTTGTCCTTTTTTCTTTTAAACCTTCTTTTTTTCTTCTTCAATATTCTGCACCTTAACCTAAATTTTTTTTCTTGTCCAAAAGAATAGCACAATAAAGAAATGAAATATGGCTTCTACCACAATACCTCCATCTTTCTTCAACTCTCTATGGGTTTCCAAAAGCAATTCATCCTTGATCATTTCTTCTTCAAATCTTGGCACCAACTCAATATCTTCTCCCTCTAAGATCAATTTCTTCATCTCAGCTTCTTCTTCATCTTCATGCTTAGGAACATCTTTGTCTTCATCTAGGAATTCTTCATGTGCATCTTCATATGCTTCTTCTTCCTCTTTCATCTTCTTGTGTCTTCTTCTTTTCACAATATTCTTTATAGGCCAAACCAACTTCCTTTTCAATGTCAAATGCCAAATTGTATCTTGTTTCATCATTTTTTCTATCTTCATCATGGATTCTTCGAACTCTTCTTCAAGTCTTTTCAATTCTTTCTTCAACTCAGCAATCTCTTTGTCCATCTTCTCTTGCCTTTTCCTCTTCTTTCTTTCCTCCTCTGCCTGCAAATGCCTTCTGAAATTCTCCATATTTCAACAAGTCTCTCCTTGCTTCACAACTCACTTTTCTCAACTTTCTCAGCCTCACCTAGGTCCTTTCCACTCATCCTCAACCTAGTCTTTAGGCCACCAACCAGGTTCTCTTCTAAACCTAAATACAACCACAACACAACACCAAACATAAAACCACAACTACAACTCACCAGCCCAAATCTTTCCCAATATCTGATACCAATTTGATGTAGAGCAAAGGAGGATTCAACAAAATATCTTACAAACCTTCAACAATAATTCAAATAAATATTTGTATAACACATGTTATTAGGCATTCTATATCACATTGGAAACATATCAATGGCAGCCCACAATTTAATGCAACGAATAGTCATTAATAAATTCCACAAAAAAATAATAAATTCAATCAATCTGGTGATATTGAAGAAAAAATAGTTATAGAACTTTCCTCCAATTTTTATGAAGATCCAATGGTGGAAAAGAAAGTTATTACATTTTTCCAAAAACTGCAAACCTTAGGTAGGGTTCAGACCTGTCATGACAAAAATGGTCATAACTTATTCAAATCTTAATGAAATTTGATGAGAATTCAAGAAAATGAAATTATATTTACATGCAAAGAAAATACAATTGGTTTCAAATCCAAACTATAGACTCTACAATCTGTACCATCATATTTTTCATACTGTTTCTGCACAATATTGTTAGAATGGGGCAGTCTCACCAAAATAGTCATATCTTCCACAAAACTAAATAAAATTCAATGAGACAAAAATAATTGGAAACTAGAAATAGAGATATTTCCATTCTTATATGATACTCCATTATTTTTTTCCATACTCGGTCGTACATCTCACAACTTCAGCCTGGAAACAATGTAAAATTCAGAAAATTCACACAAAATTTGAGCTTTCCATTCATGAAACTTCAAAAAAAGTGTCTCCAACCCCCCAATTCGAGTTTTGGAGTGTGTATTTATACATTTACAACCAAACCAACTATTTTCAACACCTTTTGATTATATTCTTGACAAAATACCTTAATGACACTTGATCTACCTAATTTTGCACTTTTGACAATTTTTACAATATGGAACAACTTTAAACATTAGTTGACAAATGACTCAAAATATGACTTCCTAAGAATCAAACACCTGTAAAATGGTTTGGTAAACCTTATTATAAGACCCAATACAAAAAATAGAGAAACCATTTACAAATGGCCTCATGAAGGCAAGAAATCAAACAAGTGCTCCTGCACCAAACTCCTAGGGGAAAAAGAATTCAAGCCCCTTTGAATTGTCTTCTTCTTGATCTTCCAATTCCTTTGTACTTTTTCCTTTGTCTTTTCAACCTTCTTTTTTAATTCTTCAATATTATGTACCTTAACTTGTAATTTGTTTCTTGTCCAAAAGATAAGCACAATAAAGAAATGAAATATTGCTTCTACCACAATACCTCCATCTTTCTTCAACTCTCTATGGGTTTCCAAAAGCAATTCATCCTTGATCATATTTTCTTCAAATCTTGACACCAACTCAATATCTTATCCCTATAAGATCAATTTCTTCATCTCAAATTCTTCTTAATCTTCCTGCTTAGGAACATCTTTGTCTTCATCTAGGAATTCTTCATGTGCATCTTCATATGCTTCTTCTTCCTCTTTCATCTCCTTGTGTCTTCTTCTTTTCACAATATTCTTTAAAGGCCAAACCATCTTCCTTTTCAATGTTAAATGCCAACTTGTATTTTGTTTCATCACGTGTTCTATCTTAATCATGGATTCTTCAAACTCTTATTCAAGTCTTTTCAATTCTTTCTTCAACTCAGCAATCTATTTGTCCATCTTCTCTTGCCTTTTCCTCTTCTTTCTTTCCTCCTCTGCCTGCAAATGCCTTCTCAAATTCTCCATCTTTCAGCAAGTCTCTCCTTGCTTCACAACTCACTTTTCTCAACTTTCTCAGCCTCACCTAGGTCCTTTCCACTCATCCTCAACCTAGTCTTTTGGCCACCAACCAGGTTCTCTTCTCAACCTGCATACAACCACAACACAACACCAAACACAAAATCACAACTAAAACTCACCAGCCCAAATATTTCCCGGGTTCTGATACCAATTTGATGCAGAGCAAAGGAGGATTCAACAACATATCTCACAAACCTTTAACAATAATTCAAATAAATATTTCTATAACACATGTTATTAGGCATTCTATATCACATTGGAAACATATCTATGGCTGCCCACAATTTAACGCAACGAACAGTCATTAATAAATTCCAAAAAAAATAATTAATTCAATCACTCTAGTGAGATTGAAGAAAACATAGTTATAGAACTTTCGTCCAATTTTTATGAAGATCCAATGGTGGAAAAGAAAGTTATTGCATTTTTCCAAAAACTGCAAACCCTAGGTAGGGTTTAGACCTGCCCTCACAAAATGGTCATAAGTTATTCAAATCTTAATGAAATTTGATGAGAATTCAAGAAAATGAAAGTATATTCACATGGAAACAAAACACAATTGGTTTCAAATCCAAACTATAGACTTTACAATCCATACCATCATATTTTTCAGACTGTAAATTCTGCACAATATTGTTATAATAGGGAAGTCTCACCAAAATAGTCATATCTTCCACAAAACTCTATAAACTTCAATGAGACAAAAATAATTGGAAACTAGAAATAGATATCATTCCATCCATATATGATACTCTATTATTTGTGTCCATACTAGACCGTACAACTCACAACTTCAGCCTAAAAACAATGTAAAAATTAGAAAATGCACACAAAATTTGAGGTTTCCATTCATCAAACATCAAAAATAGTGTCTCCAACCCTCAAATTCGAGTTTTTGAGGGTGTTTTTATACATTTACAACCAAAACCAACTATTTTCAACCACCTTTTGATTAGATTATTGAAAAAATACCTTATTGACACTTGATCTACCTAATTTTGCACTTTTGACAATTTTCACAATATAGAACAACTTTAAACATTACTTGACAAATGACTTAAAATATGAATTCCTAAGACTCAAACACCTCTAAAATGGCTTGGTAAAACTTATTATAATACCCAATACACAAAATAGAGAAACCATTTACAAATGGGCTCATGGAGGCAAGAAATCAAACAAGTGCTCCTACAATAAACCCCTAGGAGAAAAAGAATTCAAGCCCTTTTCAATTGTCTTCTTCCAGATCTTTTCATTCCTTTGTACTTTGTCTTTTGTATTTTCAACCTTCTTTTTTTCTTTTTCAATATTCTTTACGTTAACCTAAAATTTTTTTCTTGTGCAAAAGATTAGCACAATAAAGAAATGAAATACGGCTTCTACCACAATACCTCCATCTTTCTTCAACTGTCTATGGGTTTCCAAAAGCAATTCATCCTTGATCATTTTTTCTTCAAATCTTGACACCAACTCAATATATTCTCCCTCTAACATCAAGTTCTTCATCTCATCTTCTTCTTCATCTTCCTACTTAGGAACATCTTTTTCTTCATCTAGGAATTCTTCATGTGCATCTTCATATGCTTCTTCTTCCTCTTTCATCTTCTTGTGTCTTCTTATTTTCACAATATTCTTTATAGGCCAAACCATCTTCCTTTTCAATGTTAAATGCCAACTTTTATCTTGTTTCATCATTTGTTCTATCTTCATCGTGGATTCTTCGAACTCTTCTTCAAGTCTTTTCAATTCTTTCTTCAACTCAACAATTTGTTTGTCCATCTTCTCTTGCCTTTTCCTCTTCTTTCTTTCCTCCTCTACCTGCAAATGCCTTCTCAAATTCTCCATCTTTCAGCAAGTCTCTCCTTGATTAAACAACTCACTTTTCTCAACTTTCTCAACCTCACCTAGGTCCTTTCTAGTCATCCTCAACCTAGTCTTTTGGCCACCAACCAAGTTCTCTTCTCAACCTGCATACAACCACAACTACAACTCACCAGCCCAAATCTTTCCCGCTCTCTGATACCAATTTTATGTAGAGCAAAGGAGGATTCAACAGAATATCTCACAAACCTTCAACAATAATTCAAATAAATATTTCTATAACACATGTTATTAGGCATTCTATATCACATTAGAAACATATCTATGGCAGCCCACAATTTAATGCAACAAACAGTCATTAATAAATTCCACAAAAAAAACATGAATTCAATCACTCTAGTGAGATTGAAGAAGACAAAGTGATAGAACTTTCCTCCAATTTTTATGAAAATCCAACAATGGAAAAGAAGGTTATTGCATTTTTCCAAAAACTGCAAACCCTAGGTAGGGTTCAGACATACCCTCACAAAAGTGGTCATAACTTATTCAAATCTTAATGAAATTTGATGAGAGTTCAAAAAAATCAAAGTATATTCACATGGAAACAAAACACAATTGTTTTCAGATCCAAACAATAGAATTTACTATCTGTACCATCATATTTTTCAGACTGTAAATTCTGCACAATATTGTTAGAATAGGGAAGTCTCACCAAAATAGTCATATCTTCCACAAAACTCTATAAAATTCAATGAGATAGAAATAATTGGAAACTAGAAACAGAGATCGTTCCATCCATATATGATACTCTATTATTTGTGTCCATACTAGACCTTACAACTCACAACTTCAGCCTGAAAACAATGTAAAAATCAAAAAATGCACATAAAATTTGAGGTTTCCATTCATCAAACATCAAAAATATTGTCTCCAACCCCCCAATTCGAGTTTTTGAGGGTGTATTTATACATTTACAACCAAAACCAACTATTTTCAACCACGTTTTGATTAGATTGTTGAAAAAATACCTCAATGACAATTCATCTACCTAATTTTGCACTTTTGACAATTTTTAGAATATGGAACAACTTTAAACATTGCTTGACAAATGACTTAAAATATGAATTCCTAAGACTCAAACACCTCTAAAATGGTTTGGTAAAACTTATTATAATACCCAATACACAAAATAGAGAAACCATTTACAAATGGCCTCATGGAGGCAAGAAATCAAACAAGTCCTCCTGCACCAAACTCCTAGGGGAAAAAGAATTCAAGCCCCTTTGAATTGTCTTCTTCCTGATCTTCGAATTCCTTTGTACTTTGTCTTTTTTCTTTTCATCCTTCTATTTTTCTTGTTCAATATTCTGCACCTTAACCTGCAATTTGTTTCTTGTCCAAAAGATTAGGACAATAAGAAATGAAATATGGCTTCTACCACAATACCTCCATCTTTCTTCAACTCTCTATGGGTTTCCAAATGCAATTCATCCTTGATCATTTTTTCTTCAAATCTTGACACCAACTCAATATCTTCTCCCTCTAAAATCAAGTTCTTCATCTCATCTTCTTCTTAATCTTCCTGCTTAGGAACATCTTTGTCTTCATCTAGGAATTCTCCATGTGCATCTTCATATGCTTTTTCTTCCTCTTTCATCTTCTTGTGTCTTCTTCTTTTAACAATATTCTTTATAGGCCAAACCATCTTCCTTTTCAATGTTAAATGCCAACTTGTATCTTGTTTCATTATTTGTTATATCTTCATCATGGATTCTTCGAACTCTTCTTCAAGTGTTTTTAATTCTTTCTTCAACTCAGCAATCTGTTTGTCCATCTTCTCTTGCCTTTTCCTCTTCTTTCTTTCCTCCTTTGCCTGCAAATGCCTTCTCAAATTCTCCATCTTTCAGCAAGTCTCTCCTTGCTTCACAACTCACTTTTCTCAACTTTCTCAACCTCACCTAGGTCCTTTCCACTCATCCTCAACCTAGCCTTTTGGCCACCAACCAGGTTCTCTTCTCAACCTGCATACAACCACAACACAACACCAAACACAAAACGACAACTACAACTCACCAGCCCAAATCTTTCCTGGGTTTTGATACCAATTTGATATAGAGCAAAGGAGGATTCAACAACATATCTCACAAACCTTGAACAATAATTCAAATAAATATTTGTATAACACATGTTATTAGGCATTCTATATCACATTGAAAACATATCTATGGCAACCCACAGTTTAATGCAACGAACATTCATTAATAAATTCCGCAAAAAAAATGAATTCAATCACTCTAGTGAGATTGAAGAAAACATATTTATAGAACTTTCCTCCAATTTTTATGAAGATCCAATGGTGGAAAAGAAAGTTATTGCATTTTTCCAAAAACTGTAAACCCTTGGTAGGGTTCAGACCTGCCCTCACAGAAATGGTCATAACTTATTCAAATCTTAGTGAAATTTGATGAGACTTCAAGAAAATGAAAGTATATTCACATGGAAACAAAATACAATTGGTTTCAGATCCAAACTATAGACTTTACAATCCGTACCATCATATTTTTCAGATTGTAAATTCTGCACAATATTGTTTGAATAGGGTAGTCTCATGAAAATAGTCATATCTTCCACAAAACTCAATAAAATTCAATGAGACAAAATTAATTGGAAACTAGAAATAGAGATATCTCCATTCGTATATGATACTCCATTATTTTTGTCCATACTAGTGTTGATTCTCAATTGTGATTGTCCTTGATGTCAAACTTCTCTTCAGTTGCTGATGATTCTCACAAGTTGATTCTATGACAGGTTAAACTTTGAATGGTGATTACTTCTTTGGCAAAGTATCTTTATCAGATACCTTGGTCCTTGGCAAGATAAATTCTTTACTTCATTTTATGTGGATAGCTTGGACATTGGTTTTGCAGGATTGGATTTCATTCATTGTAAGGTCTTATGAGCGCTTTCGGCAAGACATCATGTTTGTCACAGTGATCGGGATTCACATGCAGGCATTTATCAGCATAACTTTTGCATAGTCTTGTCGACCCCGCTGTGGAGATTTCATCAGCGTAAGTCTTTTTGTTCACGGCAGGGTCTTGCCGAGTCTGTTGGTGTCTCACCGACCAGTGGTGGGAGGATACACTTCGGCAAGTGTTGTAGTCTTCGGCATAAGGTCACAGCGATGATCATATGTCTCGCTGACCCCGCTAGTAGAAAAGGTATCTTCGGTGATACATAGCATAGTCGTCATAACATCTCACCGATAACAATTTTTCATAGCGACTTTCAGTGGATATCAGTCAGTGATAAATTTTCCTTCGACATAGGTTTTGTTTGTCTCATCGACCAGAAGTATTGGACAGGGCTTTCGGTATAACTAAGACATGTCTACAAGATGTCTCTCCGATATCACAAGGCTACAACGATAGTATATGGAAACATAAAGAGGCTTTGTCGGTATGAGAATTGAATTCTCTTGGCGATCTATTGTATTATGTGGATGTTCGATGAAACATGGGGCATTCGTTGTAACGTCTTCCCGACTTTATGTTGTCTCAGTGATGATGAAAGTTCTTCATGGGGACTTCGGTGTGACATTTGATCATCGATATGACTTTCCACCGATAATCATTTCTCTTGCCGATATGTTTTTTTTTAGGGTTTGACGTGCCCTTTTTGGAGGTTGTACAAAAGTCAAACATGGCACTATATTATTCTATGATCGCTCATCATTCTTCCATGATAAATGAAGCTCGTGTCTTCATTGTTGCTCTCTAGCTGGTTATAACGGCTATCAGGTTGATTGGGTCAGTATGGTTGCTATTCTTGGTACAATTTTCTGTCTGGAAGCTCGACTGAGGTAAAATGAAATAGTGGGGTTCTATCGGTTACAATTTTGAATTCAACTTACTCATTGCAGAATTTATTATTTTTGATCATGGGTTTTCTGGAAATGAAGTTTATCTGACTGGGTATTCTAAAAATGAAATTTTATTTTTGGCATTGGGGTGCTTAGCAAAACCATTTCAAAATGGATTTGAAAGCATTTGATTATGTTTTAGCAGAAGCATTTTGGTCGTTCCCTGATTCGCTCGACAGAGCATTGATTCTTTTTTAGTCAATGGTTTACTTTGTTCTACCGTTACTTCTGATGACACTTAATTTCCTGACTCTAAAACAAAAAGGATAGGTTACATGGCTCTACTCCTTGTCCATGAAGATTCTTGAAGACTTTGATACCAGAAAAATTGTATAAAATGATACAGAAAAACTCTTTTTAGTTCTGGTACTTCTATTGTAATTCTGAGAGTATCTGGGCAGTATGAAATGAATTGTAAACTCTGCATAAGCTATGTATACAAAAGGTAGAGATGTTGTAAAAGGATCTCTTCTCTATATAATATTTTAGCGATTCAATTTGTGGATTCTTAAGGTATTCTGTAGACGAGAGAATAGATATGTTTGTGCTTTACTAAAAACAGAGTAATTCTTCGTGTTATCATTATTGTTCAAAACATAATTTGAGGGGTTGATGCTCCTTGAGTTTAGTTTCTCAAAAAGATGGGTTGTTGCTCCTTGAATGGGTGCTCAAAAAATAGCCTATAAGGAATTGTGAACTTTTGTTTAAAAGATTAAGCAAGGAAGGCATTTAGGGAGTGGCTTTTATACCCCAGGAGCGTTTTCCACTCGGTAAAATCTGGAGTCTTTTTGTTCTTCTAAGTTCCCTTGGATTTACCATGATTGTTGATTATTTCAGTTGACTATTTGGGTATTATCTTTCTCAATTCTGTTTATGAATGATTAAATTCAACTCATGAATGCATTAATCATAGTATATTGAGATCAGATCTGTGTTATAGTTTTTGAATCTGTGAAAATTGGTCAAATCTGTTATAACACTGATTCGACCCCCCCTCTCAGTGTCATTTTAACTCCAACAACTAGGTCGTACAACTCACAACTTTAGCTTGGAAACAATGTAAAAATCATAAAATGCACACAAAATTTGAGGTTTCCATTCATCAACCTTCAAAAATATTGTCTCCAACACCCCAATTCAAGTTTTGGAGGGTGTATTTATACATTTACAACCAAAACCAACTATTTTCAACCACCTTTTGATTAGATTGTTGAAAAAATACCTTAATGACACTTCATCTACCTAATTTTGCACTTTTGACAATTTTTACAATATGGACCAACTTTAAACATTATTTGACAAATGACTTAAAATATGACTTCCTAAGACTTAAACACCTGTAAAATGGTTCGGTAAACCTTATTATAAGACCCAATACACAAAATAGAGAAACCATTTACAAATGGCTTCATGGAGGCAAGAAATCAAACAAGTGCTCTTGCACCAAACTCCCAGGGGAAAAATAATTCAAGCCCCTTTGAATTGTCTTCTTCCTGATCTTCCAATTCCTTTGTACTTTGTTCTTTGTCTTTTCAACCTTCTTTTTTTCTTATTCAATATTCTGCACCTTAACATGTAATTTGTTTCTTTTCCAAAAGATTAGCACAATAAAGAAATGAAATATGGCTTCTACCACAATACCTCCATCTTTCTTCAACTCTCTATGGGTTTCCAAAAGCAATTCATCCTTGATCATTTTTTCTTCAAATCTTGACACCAACTCAATATCTTCTCCCTCTAAGATCAAGTTCTTCATCTCAACTTCTTCTTCATCTTCCTGCTTAGGAACATCTTTGTCTTCATCTAGGAATTCTTCATGTGCATCTTCATATGCTTCTTCTTCCTCTTTCATCTTCTTGTGTCTTCTTCTTTTAACAATATTCTTTATAGGCCAAACCATCTTCCTTTTCAATGTTAAATGCCAACTTGTATCTTGTTTCATCATTTTTTCTATCTTCATCATGGATTCTTTGAACTCTTCTTCAAGTGTTTTCAATTCTTTCTTCAACTAAGCAATTTGTTTGTCCATCTTCTCTTGCATTTCCTCTTCTTTCTTTCCTCCTCTGCTTGCAAATGCCTTCTCAAATTCTCCATCTTTTAGCAAGTCTCTCCTTGCTTCACAACTCAGTTTTCTCAACTTTCTCGGCCTCACCTAGGTCCTTTCCACTCATCCTCAACCTAGTATTTTGACCAACAACCAGGTTCTCTTCTCAAGCTCCATACAACCACAACACAACACCAAACACAAAACCACAACTACAACTCACCAGCCCAAATCTTTCCCAGCCTCTGATACCAATTTGATGCAAAGAAAAGGAGGATTCAACAACATATCTCACAAACCTTCAACAATAATTCAAATAAATATTTGTATAACACATGTTATTAGGCATTCTATATCACATTGGAAACATATCTATGGCAGCCCACAATTTAATGCAACAAACATTCATTAATAAATTCCACAAAGAAATAATGAATTCAATCACTCTAGTGAGATTGAAGAAAACATAGTTATAGAACTTTCCTCCAATTTTTATGAAGATCCAATGGTGGAAAAGAAAGTTATTGCATTTTTCCAAAAACTGCAAACCCTAGGTAGGGTTCAGACCTGCCCTCACAAAAATGGTCATAACTTATTCAAATCTTAATGAAATTTGATGAGAATTCAAAAAAATGAAATTATTTTCACATGAAAACAAAACACAATTGGTTTTAGATCCAAACTATAGACTTTACAATCCGTACCATCATATTTTTCAGACTGTAAATTCTGCACAATATTGTTAGAATAGGGCAGTCTCACCAAAATAGTCATATCTTCCACAAAACTCAATAAAATTCAATGAGACAAAAATAATTGGAAAATAGAAATAGAGATATTTCCATTCGTATATGATACTCCATTATTTTTGTCCATACTAGATCATACAACTCACAACTTCAGCCTGGAAAAACTGTAAAAATCAGAAAATGCACACAAAATTTGAGGTTTCCATTCATCAAACTTCAAAAATAGTGTCTCCAACCCCCCAATTTGAGTTTTGGAGGGTGTATTTATACGTTTACAACCAAAACCAACTATTTTCAACCACTTTTTGATTATATTGTTGACAAAATACCTTAATGACACTTCATCTACCTAATTTTGCACTTTTGACAATTTTTACAATATGGAACAACTTTAAACATTATTTAACAAATGACTTAAAATATGACTTCCTAAGACTCAAACACCTATAAAATGGTTTGGTAAACCTTATTATAAGACCCAATACATAAAATAGAGAAACCATTTACAAACGGCCTCATGGAGGCAAGAAATCAAACAAGTGCTCCTGCACAAAACTCCTAGGGGAAAAAGAATTCAAGCCCCTTTAAATTGTCTTCTTCCTGATCTTCCAATTCCTTTGTACTTTGTCCTTTGTCTTTTCAATCTTTTTTTTTTCTTTTTCAATATTCTACACCTTAACATGCAATTTGTTTCTTGTCCAATGGTGGAAAAGAAAGTTATTGCATTTTTGCAAAAACTGCAAACCCTAGGTAGGGTTCAGACCTGCCCTCACAAAAATGGTCATAACTTATTCAAATCTTAATGAAATTTGATGAGAATTTAAAAAAATGAAATTATATTCACATGGAAACAAAACACAATTGGTTTCAGATCCAAACTATAGACTTTACAATCCATACCATCATATTTTTCAGACTGTAAATTCTACACAATATTGTTAGAATAGGGCAGTCTCACCAAAATAGTCATATCTTCCACAAAACTCTATAAACTTCAATGAGACAAAAAATAATTGGAAACTAGAAATAGAGATCATTTCCTCCATATATGATGCTCTATTATTTGTGTCCATACTAGACTATACAACTCACAACTTCAGGCTGAAAACAATGTAAAAATCAGAAAATGCACATAAAATTTGAGGTTTCCATTCATCAAACATCAAAAATAGTGTCTACAACCCCCCAATTCGAGTTTTGGAGGGTGTATTTATACATTTACAACCAAAACCAACTATTTTCAACCACCTTTTGATTAGATTGTTGACAAAATAACTTAATGACACTTCATCTACCTAATTTTCCACTTTTGACAATTTTTACAATATGGAACAACTTTAAACATTGCTTGGCAAATGACTTAAAATATGAATTCCTAAGACTCAAACACCTCTAAAATGGTTTGGTAAAACTTATTATAATACCCAATACACAAAATAGAGAAACCATTTACTAATGGCATGATGGAGGCAAGAAATCAAGCAAGTGCTCCTGCACCAAACTCCTAGGGGAAAAGGAATTCAATCTCCTTTGAATTGTCTTCTTCCTGATCTTCAAATTCCTTTGTACTTTGTCTTTTTTATTTTCAACCTTCCTTTTTTCTTCTTCAATATTCTGCAGCTTAACCTACAATTTGTTTCTTGTCCAAAAGATTAACAAAATAAAGAAATGAAATATGGCTTCTACCACAATACCTCCATCTTTCTTCAACTCTCTATGGGTTTTCAAAAGCAATTCATCCTTGATCATTTTTTCTTCAAATTTTGACACCAACTCAATATCTTCTTCCTCTAATATCAAGTTCTTCATCTCAACTTCTTCTTCATCTTCCTGCTTAGGAACATCTTTGTCTTCATCTAGGAATTCTTCATGTGCATCTTCATATGCTTCTTCTTCCTCTTTCATCTTCTTGTGTCTTCTTCTTTTAACAATATTCTTTATAGGCCAAACCATCTTCCTTTTCAATGTTAAATTACAACTTGTATCTTGTTTCATCATTTGTTCTATCTTCATCATGGATTCTTCGAACTCTTCTTCAGGTCTTTTCAATTCTTTCTTCATCTTAGCAATCTGTTTGTCCATCTTCTCTTGCCCTTTCCTCTTCTTTCTTTCCTCCTCTGCCTGCAAATGCCTTCTCAAATTCTCCATCTTTCAGCAAGTCTCTCCTTGCTTCACTTCTCACTTTTCTCAACTTTCTCAGCCTCACCTAGGTCCTTTCCACTCATCCTCAACCTAGTCTTTTGGCCACCAACCAAGTTCTCTTCTCAACCTGCATACAACCACAACTACAACTCACCAGCCCAAATCTTTCCCAAGCTCTGATACCAATTTGATGCAGAGCAAAGGAGGATTCAACAACATATCTCACAAACCTTCAACAATAATTCAAATAAATATTTCTATAACACATGTTATTAGGCATTCTATATCACATTGGAAACATATCTATGGCAGCCCATAATTTAATGCAATGAACAGTCATTAATAAATTCCACAAAAAAATAATGAATTTAATCACTCTAGTGAGATTGAAGAAAACATAGTTATAGAACTTTCTGCCAATTTTTATGAAGATCCAACGGTGGAAAAGAAAGTTATTGCATTTTTCAAAAAATTGCAAACCCTAGGTAGGGTTCAGACCTGCCCTCACAAAAATGGTCATAACTTATTCAAATCCTAATGAAATTTGATGAGAATTCAAGAAAATGAAAGAATATTCACATGGAAACAAAATACAATTGGTTTCAGATCCAAACTATAGACTTTACAATTGGTACCATCATATTTTGAAACGGTAAATTCTGCACAATATTGTTAGAATAGGGTAGTCTCACCATAATAGTCATATCTTCCACAAAACTCAATAAAATTCAGTGAGACAAAAATAATTGAAAACTAGAAATAGAGATATATTTTCATTCGTACATGATACTCCATTATATTCATCCATACTAGGTCGTACAACTCACAACTTCAGCCTGGAAACAATGTAAAAATCAGAAAATGCACACAAAATTTGACGTTTCCATTCATCAAACTTCAAAAATAGTGCCTCCAACCCCGCAATTCGAGTTTTGGAGGGTGTATTTATACATTTAAAACCAAAACCAACTATTTTTTACCACCTTTTTATTATATTTTTGACAAAATATCTTAATGACACTTCATCTACCTAATTGTGCACTTTTGACAATTTTTACAATATGGAACAACTTTAATCATTATTTGACAAATGACTTAAAATATGACTTCCTAAGACTCAAACACTTGTAAAATGGTTTGGTAAAACTTATTATAAGACCCAATACAAAAAATAGAGAAACCATTTGCAAATGGCCTCATGGAGGCAAGAAATCAAACAAGTGCTCCTGCACCAAACTCCTATGGGAAAAAGAATTCAAGCCCCTTTGAATTGTCTTCTTCCCGATCTTCCAATTCCTTTGTACTTTGTCCTTTATATTTTCAACCTTCTTTTTTTCTTCTTCAATATTCTGCACCTTAACCTGCAATTTGTTTCTTGTCCAAAAGATTAGGACAATAAAGAAATGAAATATGGCTTCTACCACAATACCTCCATCTTTCTTCAACTCTCTATGGGTTTCCAAAAGAAATTCATCCTTGATCATTTTTTCTTCAAATCTTGACACCAACTCAATATCTTCTCCCTCTAAGATCAAGTTCTTCATCTCAGCTTCTTCTTCATCTTCTTGCTTAGGAACATCTTTGTCCTCATCTAGGAATTCTTCATGTGCATCTTCATATGCTTCTTCTTCCTCTTTCATCTTCTTGTGTCTTCTTCTTTTCACAATATTCTTTATAGGCCAAACCATTTTCCTTTTCAATGTTAAATGCCAACTTGTATCTTGTTTCATCATTTTTTCTATCTTCATCATGGATTCTTCAAACTCTTCTTCAAGTATTTTCAATTCTTTCTTCAACTCAGCAATCTGTTTGTCCATCTTCTCTTGCCTTTTCCTCTTCTTTCTTTCCTCCTCTACCTACAAATGCCTTCTCAAATTCTCCATCTTTTAGCAAGTCTCTCCTTGCTTCACAACTTAGTTTTCTCAACTTTCTTAGCCTCACCTAGGTCCTTTCCACTCATCCTCAACCTACTCTTTTGGCCAACACATAGGTTCTCTTCTCAACTTGCATACAACCACAACACAAAACCAAACACAAAACAACAACTACAACTCACCATCCCAAATCTTTCTCGGGCTCTGATACCAATTTGATGCAGAGCAAAGGAGGATTCAACAAAATATCTCACAAACCTTCAACAATAATTCAAGTAAATATTTCTATAACACATGTTATTAGGCATTCTATATCACATTGGAAACATATCTATGGCAGCCCACAATTTAATGCAATGAACAGTCATTAATAAATTCCACAAAAAAGTAATGAATTCAATCACTCTAGTGAGATTGAAGAAAACATAGTTATAGAACTTTCCTCCAATTTTTATGAAGATCCAATGGTGGAAAAGAAAGTTATTGCATTTTTCCAAAAACTACAAACCCTAGGTAGGTTTCAGACCTACCATCACAAAAATGGTCATAACTTATTCAAATCTTAATGAAATTTGATGAGAATTCAAGAAAATGGAAGTATATTCACATGGAAACAAAATAGAATTAGTTTCAGATCCAAACTATAGACTTTACAATATGTACCATCATATTTTTCAAACCGTAAATTCTGCACAATATTGTTAGAATAGGGAAGTCTCACCAAAATAGTCATATCTTCCACAAAACTCTATAAACTTCAATGAGAAAAAAATAATTGGAAACTATAAATAGAGATCGTTCCATACATATATGATACTCTATTATTTGTGTCCATACTAGATCGTACAACTCACAATTTCAGCCTGAAAACAATGTAAAAATCAGAAAATGCACACAAAATTTGAGGTTTCCATTCATCAAACATCCAAAATAGAGTCTCAAACCCCCCAATTCGAGTTTTGGAGGGTGTATTTATACATTTACAACCAAAACCAACTATTTTCAACCACCTTTTTATTACATTGTTGACAAAATACCTTAATGACACTTCATCTACCTAATTTTGCACTTTTGACAATTTTCACAATATGGAACAACTTTAAACATTACTTGACAAATGACTTAAAATATGAATTCCTAAGACTCAAACACCTATAAAATGGTTTGGTAAAACTTATTATAATACCCAATACACAAAATAGAAAAACCATTTAGAAATGGCCTCATAGAGGCAAGAAATCAAACAAGTGCTCCTGCACCAAACTCCTAGGGGAAAAAGAATTCAAGCCCCTTTGAATTGTCTTCTTCCTGATCTTGCAATTCCTTTGTACTTTGTCTTTTTTCTTTTCAACATTTTTTTTTCTTCTTCAATATTCTGCACCTTAACCTGCAATTTGTTTCTTGTCCAAAAGATTAGGACAATAAAGAAATGAAATATGGCTTCTACCACAATACCTCCATCTTTCTTCAACTCTCTATGGGTTTCCAAAAGCAATTCATCCTTGATCATTTTTTCTTCAAATCTTGACACCAACTCAATATTTTCTTCCTCTAAGATCAAGTTCTTCATCTCAGCCTCTTCTTCATCTTCCTGCTTAGGAACATCTTTGTCTTCATCTTGGAATTCTTCATGTGCATCTTCATATGCTTCTTCTTCCTCTTTCATCTTCTTGTCTTCTTCTTTTCACAATATTCTTTATAGGCCAAACCATCTTCCTTTTCAATGTTAAATGAAAACTTGTATTTTGTTTCATCATTTGTTCTATTTTCATCATGGATTCTTTGAACTCTTCTTCAAGTCTTTTCAATTCTTTCTTCAACTTAGCAATCTGTTTGTCCATCTTCTCTTGCCTTTTCCTCTTCTTTCTTTCCTCCTCTGCCTGCAAATGCCTTCTCAAATTCTCCATCTTTCAGCAAGTCTCTCCTTGCTTCACAACTCAGTTTTCTCAACTTTCTCAGCCTCACCTAGGTCCTTTCCACTCATCCTCAACCTAGTCTTTTGGCCACCAACCAGGTTCTCTTCTCAACCTGAATACAACCACAACACAACACCATACACAACACCACAACTACAACTCACCAACCCAAATCTTTCCCGAGCTTTGATACCAATTTGATGCAGAGAAAAGGAGGATTCAACAACATATCTCACAAACCTTCAACAATAATTCAAATAAATATTTCTATAACACATGTTATTAGGCATTCTATATCACATTGGAAACATATCTATGGCAGCCCACAATTTAATGCAACGAACAGTCATTAATAAATTCCACAAAAAAATAATGAATTCAATCACTCTAGTGAGATTGAAGAAAAAATAGTTATAGAACTTTCCTCCAATTTTTATGAAGATCCAACGGAGGAAAAGAAAGTTATTGCATTTTTCAAAAAACTGCAAACCCTAGGTAGGGTTCAGACCTGCCCTCACAAAAATGGTCATAACTTAGTCAAATCTTAATGAGATTTGATGAGAATTCAAGAAAATGAAAGTATATTCACATGGAAACAAAATACAATTGGTTTCAGATCCAAACTATAGACTTTACAATCCGTACCATCATATTTTTCAGATGGTAAATTCTGCACAATATTGTTAGAATAGGGTAGTCTCACCAAAATAGTCATATCTTCCAGAAAACTCAATAAAATTCAATGAGACAAAAATAATTGGAAACTAGAAATAGAGATATTTCCATTAGTATATGATACTCCATTATTTTTGTCCATACTCAGTCGTACAACTCACAACTTCAACTTAGAAAAAATGTAAAAATCAGAAAATGCACAGAAATTTTGAGGTTTCCATTCATCAAACTTCAAAAATAGTGTCTCCAACTCCCCAATTCGAGTTTTGGAGGGTGTATTTAAACATTTACAACCAAAACCAACTATTTTCAACCACCTTTTGATTATATTGTTGACAAAATACCTTAATGACACTTCATCTACCTAATTTTGCACTTTTGACAATTTTTGCAATATGGAACAACTTTAAACATTATTTGACAAATGACTTAAAATATGACTTCCTAAGACTCAAACACCTATAAAATGGTTTGGTAAACCTTATTATATGACGCAATACAAAAAATAGAGAAACCATTTACAAATGGCCTCATGGAGGCAAGAAATCAAACAAGTGCTCCTGCACCAAACTCCCAGGGGAAAAAGAATTCAAGCCCCTTTGAATTGTCTTTTTCTTGATCTTCCAATTCCTTTGTACTTTGTCCTTTGTCTTTTCAACCTTCTTTTTTTCTTCTTCAATATTCTACACCTTAACATGTAATTTGTTTCTTGTTCAAAAGATTAGTACAATAAAGAAATGAAATATGGCTTCTACCACAATACCTCCATCCTTCTTCAACTCTCTATGGGTTTCCAAAAGCAATTCATCCTTGATCATTTTTTCTTCAAATATTGACACCAACTCAATATCTTCTCCCTCTAAGATCAAGTTCTCCATCTTAGCTTCTTCTTCATCTTCCTGCTTAGGAACATCTTTCTCTTCATCTAGGAATTCTTCATGTGCATCTTCATATGCTTCTTCTTCCTCTTTCATCTTCTTGTGTCTTCTTCTTTTTACAATATTCTTTATAGGCTAAACCATCTTGCTTTTCAATGTTAAATTCCAACTTGTATGTTGTTTCATCATTTGTTCTATCTTCATCATGGATTCTTCGAACTCTTCTTCAAGTCTTTTCAATTCTTTCTTCAACTTAGCAATCTATTTGTCCATCTTCTCTTGCCTTTTCCTCTTCTTTCTTTCCTCCTCTGCCTGGAAATGCCTTCTCAAATTCTCCATCTTTCAACAAGTCTCTCCTTGCTTCACAACTCACTTTTCTCAATTTTCTCAGCCTCACATAGGTCCTTTCCACTCATCCTCAACCTATTCTTTATGCCACCAACCAGGTTCTCTTCTCAACCTGCATACAACCACAACACAACACTAAACAAAAAACCACAACTACAACTCACCAGCCCAAATGTTTCCTAGGCTCTGATACCAATTTCATGTAGAGAAAAAGAGGATTCAACAACATATCTCACGAACCTTTAACAATAATTCAAATAAATATTTCTATAAGACATGTTATTAGGCATTCTATATCACATTGGAAACATATCTATGGCAGCCCACAATTTAATGCAACAAACAGTCATTAATAAATTCCACAAAAAATAATGAATTCAATCACTCTGGTGAGATTGAAGAATACATAGTTATAGAATTTTCCTCCAATTTTTATGAAGATCCAATGGTGGAAAATAAAGTTATTGCATTTTTGCAAAAACTGCAAACCCTAGGTAGGTTTCAGACCTACCCTCACAAAAATGGTCATAACTTATTCAAATATTAATGAAATTTGATGAGAATTCAGAAAAATGAAAGTATATTCACAAGGAAACAAAATAAAATTGGTTTCAGATCCAAACTATAGACTTTACAATCTGTACCATTATATTTTTCATATTGTAAATTCTGCAAAATATTGTTAGAATAGGGCAGTCTCACCAAAATAGTAATATCTTCCACAAAACTCTATAAAATTCAATGAGACAAAATTAATTGGAAACTAGAAATAGAGATCGTTCCATCCATATATGATACTCCATTATTTGTGTACTTACTAGACCATCCAACTCAAAACTTCAGCCTAAAAACAATATAAAAATAAAAAAATGCACACAAAATTTGAGATTTCCATTCATCAGACTTCAAAAATATTGTCTCCAACCCCCCAATTCGAGTTTTGGAAGGTGTATTTATACATTTACAACCAAAACCAACTATTTTCAACCACCTTTTGATTAGATTGTTGACAAAATACCTTAATGACACTTCATCTACCTAATTTTCCACTTTTGACAATTTTTACAATATGGAACAACTTTAAACATTATTTGACAAATGACTTAAAATATGAACTCCTAAGACTCAAACACCTCTAAAATGGTTTGGTAAAACCTATTATAATACTCAATACACAAAATAGAGAAACCATTTACAAATGGCCTCATGGAGGCAAAAAATCAAACAAGTGCTCCTGCACCAAACTCCTAGGGGAAAAAGAGTTCGAGCTCCTTTGAATTGTCTTCTTCCTAATCTTTCAATTCCTTTGTACTTTTTCCTTTGTATTTTCAACCTTCTTTTATTCTTCTCCAATATTCTGCACCTTAACATGCAATTTGTTTCTTGTCCAAAAGATTATGACAATAAAGAAATGAAATATGGCTTCTACCACAATACCTTCATCTTTCTTCAACTCTCTATGGGTTTCCAAAAGCAATTCATCCTTGATCATTTTTTCTTAAAATCTTGACACCAAATCAATATCTACTCCCTCTAAGATCAAGTTCTTTACCCCAGCTTCTTCTTCATCTTCCTACTTAGGAACATCTTTGTCTTCATCTAGGAATTCTTCATGTGCATCTTAATATGCTTCTTCTTCCTCTTTCATCTTCTTGTGTCTTCTTCTTTTCACAATATTCTTTATAGGCCAAACCATCTTCCTTTTCAATGTTTAATGCCAACATGTATCTTGTTTCATCATTTTTTCTATCTTCATCATGGATTCTTTGAACTCCTCTTCAAGTCTTTTCAATTTTTTCTTCAACTCAAAAATCTGTTTGTCCATCTTCTCTTGCCTTTTCCTCCTCTTTCTTTCCTCCTCTGCCTGGAAATGCCTTCTCAAATTATCCATCTTTTAGCAAGTCTCTCCTTGCTTCACAACTCACTTTTCTCAACTTTCTCAGCCTCACCTAGGTCATTTGCACTTATCCTCAACCTAGTCTTTTTGCCACCAACCAGGTTCCCTTCTCAACTTGTATACAACCACAACACAACACCAAACACAAAACTACAACTACAAGTCACTAGCCTAAATATTTGTCGGGCTCTAATACCAATTTGATGTAGAGCAAAGGAGGATTCAACAACATATCTCACAAATCTTCAACAATAATTCAAATAAATATTTGTATAACACATGTTATTAGGCATTCTATATCACATTGGAAACATATCTACGGAAGCCCATAATTTAATGCTACAAACAATCATTAATAACTTCCACAAAAAAATAATGAATCCAATCTCTCTCGTGAGATTGAATAAAACATAGTTATAGAACTTTCCTCCATTTTTTATGAAGATCCAACAGTGGAAAAGAAAGTTATTGCATTTTTCTAAAAACTGCAAACCCTAGGTAGGGTTCAGACCTGCCCTCACAAAAATGGTCATAACTTATTCAAATTTTAATAAAATTTGATGAGACTTGAAGCAAATGAAATTATATTTACATGGAAAAAACTCCAATTTTTTTCAGATACAAAATATAGACTTTACAATCCGTACCATCATATTTTTTAGGCTGTAAATTCTGCACAATATTGTTAGAATATGGCAGTCTCACCAAAATAATCATATCCTCCAGAAAACTCAATAAAATTAAATGAAACAAAAATAATTAGAAACTAGAAATAGTAATCTTTCCATCCATATATGATAATCCATTATTTGTGTCCATACTAGTCCATACAACTCACAACTTTAGCCTGGAAACAATGTAAAAATCAGAAAATGCACACAAAATTTGAGGTTGTCATTCATCAAACTTCAAAAATAGTGTCTCGAACCCCCCAACTCGAGTTTTGGAGGGTTTATTTATACATTTACAACCAAAACCAACTATTTTCAACCACCGTTTGATTAGATTGTTGACAAAATACCTTAATGTCACTTCATCTACCTAATTTTGCACTTTTGACAATTTTTACAATATGGGACAACTTTAAACATTATTTGACAAATGACTTAAAATATGACTTCCTAAGACTCAAACACCTGTAAAATGGTTTGGTAAACCTTATTATAAGACCCAATACACAAAATAGAGAAACTATTTACAAATGGCCTCATGGAGGCAAGAAATCAAACAAGTGCTCCTGCACCATTGTGGGTTACGTTTGACCACTTGTGTAAGAAGTTTAGTGAATCTATTATCATTAAGAGCTTCGTTTATAGTGTATTGGGTTATTTATTCATCCTCAATTTCACTTGTTCACTAGAGTTTCAACACTAATTTGATCTTCCCCATCAAAGTATTTTCCCCAAGGGTTGCCTTCTTCTTGAAACATTTTTTCTCTTGTTCTATGGGTCATATGCGATTTTTTTGTTCTTAAATATAAGGTAAGATAATGTATGAGACCTAAGACTAGGAAGGAATAAAAGGATATGATTCTAAGATGGGATATTAAAATGGTATGGTATGATATGACAGGCTAAGAATTCAAGAGCTCAAAGGAAACTCTAGGTCCAAAGATGGTTATGATGTAATGGCTTTACTTGTGTTATGATGGATAGGCACAAGGAACAATGATCAAGAGAGGGTATGTAGGAGATGATGGACTCCAACATGATTTCCCTACTCAATGATAATGGTATATTCCCTAACTTAATGATGATGAACCTCAAGTGATGTGGGTGATAGATAACCAATGGTTTTATTTCAAGACCTAGGAAGAGTAGTCTAAGTGCAAGCTAAAGGTTTGTTTGAGGAATAATGGATATGCAAGGACTAGGTGGAATGCAAGGATTGAAAGATAAGAACTGAAGGATTGATAGCCCCAAGAAATCTAAGTGATAGGTTCATTTTCGATGTTTTTTTTGTTTGAAATTTTGGGGTTTTGCAAGGTTTAAGGTGTTGCAAATTACTAGATGTGATGTTTGTTTTAGGTTTATTTTTGAACACATACACAAGACATAGCAGAAAAAATGTTTGATTTTAACAATACAAGCACAAACCTAAGGTTGGAAAGGACTATATTCACTAGATTCCACATGGGTTTCCCCAGCCACACTTATTCTTAGCGGGTGACTTAGAAGCTTAGACACACTAGCTCCCCTCCATGAAACTCACTTCCCAGGTCAACCAAGCTTCGAGCCCTCATGAATCTCCCATGACAGACTCTTCACCTCTACTAAGAACTGTGAGAATTTGGATGCCTTGGCAACAACCATTGCTACACCAACAAATAGAAAAGGATTTTGGCAACTACAAACAAGAGGTGTCTAGTAAGGGTATCTATTTGAGTTGTTATATATGTGGAAAGATTAGCTCCGATAAGGAGGATTCCCTACCTATAGAGGTTATGCTCTACAAGGTTTATGGGGATTCAGTTGTTGGTATAACACATTCACACTCATGGTACTTGAACTTTCCTCAAGTACCCATTTTATATACCAGCTAGAAGTAGCTTGTCTTTAGCATGTTAATGGTTGGGTCATTCCCTGGGGGGTGAGTACTTTTTCCCACCAAGGCAAGCCCTCTAAAGGATCAATCACATATAAAGATGATGGGTTTGGATTTTGATCACTAAGTTCGCACAAGGTGAGAGCATACTCCCTACCATCTCAAGCATAACAAACATTGTTCATTCATCCCCTATATGGCAAAAATTTTTTTTTTGTTTTAGAGCACTGTTTGAAATGTGTTCTAAGCTAAAAGACAATCAGTTTCAAAATCAAGTCTTCGACGAACATCTTGCAAAACCACAGATTAGTAGTGTTTCAATATTAGTCTTCGACAGTCAACAACTACACCACTTGTTAGTCCAAATGCTAGCTCAAAATATTCTTAGTAGAACATAATGAAAATATAAGCATGAATATAAAATAATCTAGCAATGAACATATAAGCATCAAAACAAAAAATAAATTAAAGAAAATTACCAAATCTTTTGTCTTAGATGCTTGATTTTCCTATTCAACTAGATAGCCTAGGACAAATGCAAATGATTAGAAAAGTATCAATTTTTTAGTATTAAATGCTTGAAGTGATTTAAGAGAAAAAAGTAAATCATAAATTTTTTTTTTTAAAACAAATAAGGAATAGTTACTTCATTAAAAAGTGGAGAAAAAATGGAAAAAACCTAAAAAATAGACTAATAAAAGTTGACTTAAATAGTTATTTCAATAAAAACTAGACGAAAAATGGGAGAAATCTAAAAAACAAATTCAAAAAACTAGAAAGTTAGTCATTTTATGTTTTAGTAGAAATTAGATGAAAATGGAAAGAAATTCAATGAAAATGGAAAAGTAAAAAAAAAAATTCAAATAAATCATTGTTTTGACTGTATATGATCCGACCGAACCATATTCGACCAAATATTGTTTGGTCGGATCATATTCGGCCGACTAGGATTTGACCAAATCTTATTCAGCCAAATCCATCCACATGGCAAGTGACATGGTAGCAAAGTCAACATTTTCTCAAATTTCCAGAAATTTTCAACTTCTACTGAATATTTTTTCAATCAAAATTATTTAAAAATAAAAATAAAAATACCCTTTTGTAGAGCTCATAGTGTTGAATCCAAATATATATATATATATATTTTGATTAATTTTAGTATATAAATATTTTAAAATATTGCAAGTAGGTTGTTCAAAGTCAAAAAGAGGCTTAGTTGAAATTAAATAAAAAATAGTAAATCATCATAAAACAAATTGCAAAATATATGATGCCCTAGAGGAGAGAATCCTCTTCAAAAGGGTATATTTTGTTTTTTGAAAATGAAAAAAAAAAACAATAGTTGACGTCAACTAAAAACTATCAAATTCGGGTTAGTTTGAATTTAAAATGTTACTATGAGAAAAATATACATCAAAATTTCATTTTTTTCCATGCCCTAGATATTGAAGTCAACTATCTGGGAAAAAAATCAAGAGAAAATGATTTTTTTTTCTATTTGTTTCTTGACGTGAACTGAACTTCACTTTTTCTTGAAATATTTAGCATAACAAAATCTGCTTTTAAATTGATAAAAATATATCAATTTAAAAAAAAAAATTGTTAAAAATTGCACGAATAAACTTCAACAAAAGTTTTACATTTTAATAGTTTACATCATTTTGAAATTCAAAACATAAATACTACTTTTATGTGGTTGAAGTTGAGAACTTTTTCTCATGTTGGTCGATTCATTTATAAAGTGTGACACATGTTTGTACTTTTACCCTAAAGGGTATGTGCAGGATCATGATGGGCCAAATCATGGCGATATGATGTGTATGTGTAGGCTATGTGGCTAATGAATTTTTTTTACCAAAATTTGATAAAACAAAAAGGGTTTTTAAATGAGATTCTCAACTTTCCACCAATATAAATTATGCTTTACTTTGAATTTAATAAATAATTATTATTCATTTTCTATTTGAATTACGACTAAAGTCCTAATTGATAGGCTGATTGAAAAACATCTATACCTTTCAAATGGTATACATTTTTTGAATCCAAAACATGCTTGCATACTATATGATTAAAAATAAATAAATTTTGTGAAGTTTTGACCATGTTAAGGTGGTTAGACATATGAGTTTTTAGATTTTTTAAAAGTTGCAATAAAAAAATCATAATTAATTATTTACTTGGAAAAAAATTACAAAAAAATATGCATCACATTGGTACATGGGTCCTCTACTTATATCTAAAATCTTATAAAAAAAATTATCATTTTATTGTGGTTAGGTGGTCAGACAAACACCTACTTCTTATTTTTTCCTTGAAATTTAAGTACTACTGCATTGAAATTTCAAATTTTCACCAAATAGATTTAAAAAAAAAATAAACCTAGTATTTTAGAAACTACATTCAATTTGCTACAAATTCTATTCTTACATATTTTTGAAATAATATAGATAACTTATTCAAATTTTTACGTCAAGTTGCCTAACTCTGATTTTTCTGAAATTTTTTGCCTCTTAAGGGCCTATTTTTTCCATGATGATCCTGCACATACCCTAAAAAGGAGAGAGGGAGTGGAAGAGACCTAAGAGAGAGAGTGACAGACTTAAGGAGAGAGACTTCAAAGGGAGGGGGAGAGAGAGGGAGAGGGAGTGGGAGTGGGAGGGACCTGAGAGCGAGAGAGGGAGTGGGAGAGAGAGAGAGACTTGAGATGGAGATGAAGAGAGATAATTTAGAGGGATGAAGAGAGAGATGTAGAGAGGTAAATGGAGAGTGAGAGGTGGATGGAGAGGGAGTGGTAGGGATGAGAGAGAGAGAGACCTAAGAGGGGGATGGAGAGTGAGATAGATAGGGAGAGTGAGAGAGATAGGGAGAGAGAGAGATACTTGAGAGGGAGAGGGAGAGAGAGATAGGAGGGAGAGAGAGAGAGACTTGAGAGGGAGATAGAGGGAGGGAGATGGAGAGATACTTGAGAGGGAGATAGGGAGGGAGAGAGAGAGAGAGAGTGAAAGAGAGAGAGACTTGAGAGGGAGAGAGTGTGAGTGTGAGTGAGACATTGAGAGAGAGAGGAGTGGGAGAGAACAAAGAGAGAGAGGGAGTGGGAGAGACTTGAGAGAGAGAGACCTAAGAGGGAGAGAGGGAGTGGGAGAGACTTGAGAGAGAGACCTAAGAGGGAGAGATACTTAAGAGGATGAGAGACTTCAAAGGGAGGGAGAGAGAGAGAGGAGGAGGGGAGATGGAGAGTGAGAGGGAGAGGGATAGGGAGAGAGGAGAGGGAGAGGGAGAGGGAGTGGGAGAGAGAGAGAGAGAGAGAGAGAGAGAGAGAGAGAGAGAGAGAGAGAGAAGGATGGAGAGAGAGGTAGAGAGATATGTCTAAAGTTCAAGGAGAGAGAGTGAGAAAGATTGGTATAAAGAGGGAGTGATAGGTCTAGAGCTTAAGGAGAGACATAGTGATATATAGACAGGTAGAGAAAGGGATAGAGAGATATGATTATTTATGAATATTTATTCATCTCCTTGCTACAAAAAATATAAAATATTTAATTATTCATTACTTTTTCTAATGTTTCATGTATTTTGAGATGAGTGTTAAAAAAAATCATGAAAAAAGACTTTGCATGTGAAAGTAGTGACCATTTTATGTTTCAAAAATGAAATATGAAGTTTAACTGATTATAATTTTTTTTTATGTACAATATAGAAATACCACCTAGTCCATTGCGTAGATCTTTCAATCACCTTTCCAATGCCTATTAAAAGTCAAAATTTTGATAAGAAAAGAAAAAGTTATGCCCATTTTACTAAAGAGGGTTTTTAAGGTCTTCAAAACAGATATTCGTTTTGATTTTCATTTGTTTTTCAAAATAGATATCCGTTTCAAATGGATATCCTTTTTTTTTCAAAATATTGGTTTCTCACTTTCCAAAATGAATATCCATTTTAAAAATATATATATATATTTGTTTCGTTTGGTATTACCAAACCAAAATGGATATTGTACCTAAGGCTGCAAAAAGTCAAAGTGGAAATTCCACATTTTTGGGCATGTTAAAAATGCCTTATTTTCATATCACCACTTTTTCAACCCCCATGATCTTGCACAAACCCATCAAATAAATATATGGTTTTATCACATGGTAATTTTATCTTACAAAATTGTCATATAAAACAAGTGCAAGAGAAGAAAATTTCAAAATTTAATTTGTGTGAATTATTTGTTCATATAAGAAATAATGTGCCTTTGCACAAAAGTTGCAAGAGATTCCCTATTCGTTGGTGCCAACATCAAAGAATAAGGGATAAATTTTAGCATAAGTGGTGGATGGTTTTTTACTATATCAAGGTATCACAATATATTTATTGAGTAAAATTTATTGTGAGAACATCCTCAATGAGAGTCCATCAAGAATAGAAAATGGACATACCCATCAAAAAGATGTAATTGTTTTTAACAAGGTCAAGTTCAAATAGTATGAAAGTTAATAAAATTGTTATACAATGAGAGTTATAAGAAGAAGAATCATAATCATCTAATCTAAATCATGTATTAGTGGGGATGGAACCATCATAAATTTCTTCTCAGTTGGTGAGATTTCCCTCTCCTTTTTTATCTTCATCCATAGGTTGTTGAACATAAATACTAGAAATTCTCAAAGCTTGGCTAGAATTTGGCAAACTAGGATCATGACACCTATTAGAAGATGTTGATGGTGTCCAAGGAGCTTGAGAGAATTGTGACAAACACAATCCATGCTTCTCTTTGGAGGATAATATCCATGTGTTTAAGAGCCATGATATTTGATAGTAGGTTGGATACATATACTTTTGTGCCCTTGTGGAGGAGAGTGTGTTAGACACACAAATACTAAGAGAGGGGGGTGAATTAGTATTTAATACTTTTTAACTTTAAACTACTACATTCATAGCACCATCAAAGAATAATCAAAATTAATGCTAGTAATGAACACATCCACACAATAGAACATCATATTTACATGGAAACCTCCAAGGAAAAAACAATCCAGTGATAATAGCTACTTGGAACTACTACCTGAATCCAACCTCATAAAAATAATATAGAACTTGCATTAATTTTGTAGACACCAACCCACAGAAATTACAACCCTAAAGGTAGTCACCATTCCTCTAGAATTCTAATTTTTAAAAACCAACCTACATAAAACACCAATCCCTTAGATTGAGCTTCAACACACCCACTGAGCACCAACTCAGATTAAGAGGCTCTAACTTCACATTACAAAAAGAATGCAAATCTACTTTCAAAAAACCCAGTCTCCATTAGCAAGTGAACACATACTATATCCGTGTGAACATGATATTGCAATTTCACTCAACACACTTAACTTTTATTCATAGCTTGCACACACCCTGTTAGAATTGGGTATGGAGATAGCTAGCCAAGATCTTGATGCCAAATTGCAAGCACAAGAGAGAGAATATGAATATGATAAGAATAAATTGTATTCTTATCAATTATGATTCTATGTTGTTGTATACAATGTAGTACAAACCCCTTGGTTACATAGCCAAGGTGAGATACAAGATGTCATAAGATTATGACAAGTGTCTTAATCATATGATAGGAGACAACTTATCACACTTACCTAGGTCACATGTGTTACAAGTCAAATAATAAGATAACAACTAATGACAACTAACACCTTCTAGCAAGATTCCTTCCTAGGACATAAGTAAACTTAACATGTAAATAGGTCCCATAAGTATCTTAGTAATGAATTAACAAAGTACAAGACTTGATTTACACAAATGCCCCCACTTAAGTGCAACTTAGGGAGTAGCATATTATTATGAAAATGGCACAAATATACAAGGATGGGTCCTGGCTACAAGTCCATGTTAGGTACCCATGTACATATGCAAATGAAACCTCTCACAAACAAAGAAAAGGAGAAAACATAGTGGGAAAAAAATCCTCCCCAAAAGACAGATGAAATACAAAAAAGTGAAATAATCTCAATGATGCATGAAAAGGAAAAACCCCATGTGAGGAAAATTTCCCCCCCATAGGAGAGAAGAAGAAGATAGACAATGCAACCCCCCCTCAATATTGAGTCTCTTGCAATGATGGTAGAAGCTCGACATTGAATGTTGAAGATGATCCAATCTTGTCGAACAACATTCCTCCCCTTAGGAAGAAACAAACCATGATAGTATGTAGGATGTCAAGAAGATGGATAATGGATGATGCCTCTGAAGCATGCTCAAGTGTCTCTATGTCAATGCCGAAAGCTAACACACTCCAAACAAGTGTTCTAGGCCACACTACTAAAGAAGACAATCCAAAATCTAGTAGAGATGAATGTATAACATGATCCAAAGACAAGGATACTATAAGGACAAAAAAAAACATAAACTAATTATATCCTTAAGTTTCCAAAATGATCAAATTAATTTCATCGCTATATACATCAATAAATCAAAGAATATTAAAACAAGGTGGTGCCTTCATTAAATTTAGCCATGTAGGCTTACACATGAGTTATCATCTTAGCAATACATGTAAATTCAAATACTATAATGAAAATTAAGGAAATAAAAAGATCATTAGTGCATCCACAAGAAACCATTACACAAAGATTTTCATGAGTGGAAAGCCCTCGTAGGGATGAAAAACCACTCATAAAAGTGCCTCACTAACTTAATGAAATGCCTCAGTAGCCGAGCCTTACTGGCTACAAAGTTTCAATGGTTACAAGATGCCTCATGAGAAATGATCATACTATCTCAATTGACATGACCATTCATTACATATATCTATATGACAAGGAACATATTGAAGTTCCTTTACAAGTCACATAAAACTACAAGTAACATTTTCAAGTTTCACCAATGCATTACCCTTGCATAGGAAATTAAGGTAATGCCAACACTATCATGAATCACTCCCAAGAATTTGCAAATAAGACAATTCTACTTCCATTGAACTCTCAAATATCACACAAGTACACTGACAAACATAACCCAACACATAAAGTTGCATGAAAGTAATCCTAGTCCTACTAGAATGCTCACATGCCTATGCAATTATAACCAAATTGTTTACTTCTAAACTCAATGATTCAAAGAGGTTCTATAACTAAGAAAATAATACTATAAAAGAGTTAAGAAGGTATATCAAAATGTTTGCATTTACATACTTGGATGTTTCCATTATTCTATCCAACAAGCATGGATTCCTATTGATACTCACACAAGAAAGTCTTGATCATCCCTGTGTCAACCTCCTAAACCTACAATGAATGTTAGTGAATATGGGTTTTTCTTGGTCAAAACCTATTTTGGTAGTCAAACCTTGAAATACAATGAAATAAGATAAAGGAATGATGAACAGATACAATATGATGTTGCAGCTTACCAAAAATGAAAGATAAGCTCTTGCTTCATTGAAATAGATCTTGACTTGAATGCTTGCTTGAATCATGAAATATTTCAACATGCTAGCTCAACTTGTGCACTTGGATCAAATGTTCTTCCTATATGATCCTTGATCGAAGATGTTTAATTTTATGTTCCTTGAGTTACCCGTCTCATAATAATCTTTCTTGCTCACAATATTAGCTTTCAAACTACATTGAGTATGGTTTATACTAGTTTTCCTCAGCCTTTCTTAACATTTGAGCTTATAGTTATACTAACGGATTAATAAAGCCAATGTTAAATGGATAATCAAGTACTATTAGTGAGAGAAATTATCCATTAGTAAAAGATAACTTATTTATTTCTCATCAAACTATTAATGATACCATCTTATATTTCAAACAATATTTCTTCGCACAACAAAATGTATAAGGAAATTTACTCACTGTTATCTTAAGTAATGATATTCATAACATATAACAAGTGAGAAACAAATAGGAATAACTTACTTAATTCCAATCAGCTAATGATTATATACCTATGATACTACTATACAACTCCCCCAAAATAAAATAATTTACTAATCTGAAGAAGTCAAGGAGTAACACTAGCTAGTCTATTCAAGTTAAATTAGATTAATTGAGCATTCAAATAATGTGAGGGGTTAGACAAAATTCTTATTGAAGCTTCTGGCACATGAAGCCACATTTCAGTTGGAAACCAAATATCCTCTTCTAGATTAGAAACCAATATTTTTGACAATGCTTACCTATAAAAAAGGAAACTTCCTAATTATACATCTAATGGTCACAAATTAGTAAGTAATCACTAATTATACAATCTATCAGATCATTAGATCTAAGTGGTGATGTTATATGTCAACATTCAAAAGACCAAGTCAAAATGAGTGCAATCATACGGTAGATTATTGTATGCAGAATATTTAGGCCATGGAAGTATGATTCAATGTTTTACATAGCAAGCAATGAAAAGTTTACTATAAAAACACAAAAAGATTAAATTAGGCCATTTCATATTATAACTAGTACTCAGTATAAGATATTTTCAGAGAAACTAAACACATGTATTTTCCATAGTCAGTTTGATTCTTATCTTGGAGGTTAAAAGATATGAGCTTGCATATTTAATTGGATAATATATTCTATCGTACTATTCAAATGAAACCCTTGGTATTTACACCAGTACTTTATTTGGTTGCTATTAGTTTATAGAAAATGGTGAAACTCACCTATCTTGGAATGCATTACCTTAAATGATGCTTTTTCACATGAACACTTGAAATAATGATCATCCACATTACACTCAGAAAGGATTTCGGTGGAACATTCTTTTAGAATATCTCCCTTTACTATGAGCTTCTTGCAAGATTTCCCACTATTATTATCTAAATGAGTATGGCACATCTTTCTAAAAACTTCTCAAGAATTGTTGTTGAAATTCTCAACTCCAATGTTGATAGGTATCATTTTCTTGTTAAAAAGAGACCCTTTCAAAATCATGCAAGTCAAAAGACATGACTATAACAGAATTTCTTTACAATTCAAATGTAGACCTGGAGATTGATGCTTGGTACAAGTGTAAGATAGGTGATGAATATTTCTTAGAAGTGAGGACATCTGTTTATCATAATTCAAGCTCACATAGGAAATTTTGGAAAGGAGCTTCAAAAGCACCCAAAGGTGAAGGAAAGGTGGATAGCTGAGGAAATTCCATATCAGACAAAGATTTAGATGTACAAACTATTCTCAGAGACATGCAATGAATCACATATGTGAACTACAAAAAGGAGAGAATAATGATCTAGTTACCAAGGAATCTTAAGCTATGTGTTTAAATAGCATGGAAAAATACAAGAAGCCAGAGATAGAAGATTTAATACATAAGATGTTAAATTTTCCTCATTACCTTCGACAAACAAATAAAGGAGAATGTACCATGCCAAAGAAATAGCTCAAAAGAAGAACCTGATGGGCGCAAGGAGCTTGAAGGGTTCAGAAGGGGTCTCTAATCTCAACCTCCTAATCTAGTGTTCTTATGAGCAATCATGTAGAGATGATGCTCCAAATCCATCAGCAATGGTGTCATTCTTTTGAGGTCTCTCTCTCTTTCTCTTGAAGTTGTCTGGCACAACCATTCCAATTCTTATGCCTACTCTTTCACTAACTGAGTGAGAAAAATTTGTACTCAAAGTTTTGCATTCTGAGTAGAGTTGAGAAGATCCATAAGTTGAAGGCTGAAAGCATTGAGAACAAGTGCTCCTTGAGGAATCCAATGGGAATTGCTCGTCCATTCCTTCCACATGTCCAAAGAGAGCAGACTGATAAAATAAATAATCCTTACCATCAATCTCACCTATTTGATAAGTAGAAAGAACATTCTTGCATTCATGGAATCCTGAGCTTATTAAGAAGCGTTTTCCCCCACCCCACTCTAGCAAAGGAAAATACCAAGACTTAAATGACTATCTACATTTTTTTGATGAAAGTGCAAAATTCTTGATTGTATGAATAAAAATAGGATTCATTGTCCCTTTGTTTGTTTTTTCCTCCAGATTGATAGCAGATTAACTATTTCTTTTCTCCCCAAATGCTATATCTATTGAGTGCCATCCAAATAGTCATGAGGTAGGTAGAAATCAATGCTCTCCTTATTTTAAGGTGGAGTTCTCAATATAGAAAAACATCTAGCTAGTGTAATAAGTTTTACTAAACTATTTCTTTGATGCAGTTACGCATTAGTTGTCACCACTATCAAATCAACATGCAATTTGTAACTCCTTTTAAGTTACCCATGTCCCACATTTCATATCCACCTTTTTAAATTCTAAATAATTAATTTCATGAGAGTAAGTAATATTTATTTATTTTATTTACTTCATTTGTATTATATTTGTTAAGATAATTAAATAATTATTGATTGTTAATGAATTTTTAGCTATTTAGATTATCATAAGGAATATTCTGAAATTGGAATTAGTTAGGTATAAAGAAGAGGGTTGTGATAGATACCTCCTCTAAAGTCAAAGAAGCCTCCTCCAAATTTTTTCCAAAAGTATCCACAGTCACATCAAACTACAAAGAATGATCATGTATATAATTGTTACTCATTTTGTTTCTAGTCAAATTGAGTGAGTTAAAAGTGTATGCAAACTAAAAATGAAGTGCATTTCATATCGATCTTCCCTATATTGAATTCAAATGTATAAACATAAGAATCAAAGAGATTACATCTTTCAGTAATAGATTGTTGCATTTATACAAGTGCATACAATATTGAAAAGATTTACACAAATATCATTGAAGGAAAATCTTTATTGATTCAAGAGTTCAAATCTATCTCACACAAGCCATGAGACATAACTTGTCTAATGGAAATAAAGTACAATATATACACTAATGGATTGAAAAAATGAAAAATGCATATATAGGGGAAGAGGCTAGTCATTGCCTAATGACTGATTAGAGTCTGTTGTTCAGCTTGGTATTTTTCTCCAAGTTGATTTGCATCCTCTGTAGCTCCCTACTTCCATGTTCTACATTTGAAAGAGTTGCAATGAGGTTAGAGCAGAGATCTAATCAATAACTGTCTCTAACACTACATATACATCCACCCACTAGTGTATAGATTGCCCTTTACATGCATTAAACAAGTAATAAGTTGTTCATCTCCAAAGAAAAAAAAGAAAAGAAATCATCAAGCCTCCAAGCATATGAATTTTTTTTAACTGTTTGTTTCATGTGCAGATACATGGAAATCAATGTTCTTGTTTTATCAAGTTTCAACACATGGGATGAAACGTGGCTCCCACAAGGGTTGAGCCCAATGTGCTATATTGATTTGTTTTTTAATGGTATGTTTAGATAATTCATCATATGAATCATTCCTCTTTGGTCCACACAAATAAGTAATTATCATTTATGGTCGTGAACAAATGGTCACTGTCATAAGTGATATTTAATTTTTTACGAGGATCATAAAGTATGGAAAATAAAAATGTCATTGTTAAAGAGATGTATTGAGAAATGTTGAATTTGATGCAAGAAACATACAAAATGACAAGTGACAACTCAGTTTAGATACTGCATTTATATGATAAAGTGCATTTAACTCTCTTCATTCAAGTTTTGAGATAGAAATGTTCTCAAGATGGTATGCTAGTCCAAATAGCAGTACATATGAGGCATGGTGATAAAGGAGATGAAATTCTAAGTTCAAAATGCTTGTTGGAAGAGACAAAGAAATCCAAAATCTATAAGTTTTCATGGAGGCACAAAATAATCATGAGGAAATAAAAGGAAAATATGCTCATTAGTAGCTTAAATGTATAGGTAAGAGGGGGTCTAATGACTTTAATTTGGTAAACATCATATACACATGAAAGGTATGCCATGATAGTAGAGTAAAGAAACTTGCATATTGAAATAATAGAAATGCAAAAGATATCCTCACATGACAATGCAATCATCTAAGAACAACAAATGATAGATGTCAGGGATCTGAAAGGATACAATCCATTTAGAACAAATGTTATAGATGAACCTGGAGATATGGTCTGGAGTTACTCATGATATCATAAGAGGCAGTGGGGTTGTATTGCAAGATAGGTGTAATTACATAATTACATGATGTGGATGCTATGTTTTGGAATAATGTGTTTCACAAGTTTCAATATAAAAAGAGCATGTGGACTATTTCAGAATGTTGCAATACAGTACGAAAAGAATATTTATCAAGTTAAAAAAAATGAAGCAATAAGACTAAGTTTCAGTGTATCAAGCTTCAGAAAGTAGAACAAGATGTGTAGAGGTTGAGGAATTCTAGAAGGAAGATGAATGCTCAGAATAAACTAAGGAGGAAAAAATAAATAAATTAGTTGATTGAATCTACAAGCAAATCAATGAGCTAATTGCATTTGGCACCCTTGGGACTCATTCAGTCTATGGCTATATTATTGATATGATCTTTTAGTCCAATGCCAGGAAGTCTATTTTGATGGTTTTTAGGTACATTTGAAGACCTATTTTTATAGTGCAAGAAAATGACAGTAAAATCATCATATATGAAATGAATAATCAATCTTCACATGATAGATAAAGACAGTCATAGTCAAAATAAATCCTGTGGCTGAATGTACCTAAAACTCAAAGGCACCATAGTGAATGAAAGCTGATAGTGATGCTAGGGCTTTAATGAAAGCAACATAATAGAGAAATCTAGAACAAAATGAGGGAGCTTGGCTTGGAATATTGATGTTTATAGGTAAATGAAATGTAAGAATGGAACCCTTTAAGTTTTTAAAACCAGAGCACAACCATGGCAGAGGATGAACATAAAGTAAAAATAAATTAATCTACAAATGCATGAGGGTGCAACCATAATGCATAAGGTAGATGCCATAAAAATTCAAGAGGAACAAAGGAGCATAGGTTTGCAATAACTTGAAAAAGTAAACTCCTCCAACAGGAAAAGATACATCCACAACCATTTTTCCTGTATCGGGTGGCAAAGGGTTACATACACAAAATCAAATCCCTTGCAAATTTTTTTTTTTTTAAAAGAAAATAGGAACTAGAGTCTATGTGAGCAAACAATATATCAGCTAACCAGAAAAGCTGGAATGTGCAATGTATTTATAGCCGAGGTTTGGAGATAAAAATTTAGAGAAATCATCTAGAGTGCATGAAGGCAAAAGCATTATTATCATTTCAGGAAACTAGAGCTTAGATAGTTTCTTTTCTTTGTGCTAAGAAGAATAAGACCATTGTGTTCCTCATTTTTAATTCACAAAGCTTGAATAAGCATAATTTCTACAGGGAATAAAGAAGAATGAAAAAGTTCTATTCATAGGGGGCTTACCCAAGCCTAGTTTTGATTTCTTTGTATGAGTTTTGTAAAAGAAAGTCTTTGTATTTTCTCATATTTCACCATGGATTTTCCATAGCGATTATAGCTTGAATCCTGGTGTCTGTAATAGCTGAGAATTCTTCACAAGCAGTTGCAAGTTCTTCAAAATATTTGCTGGAAAATGCTTCCACAAGGTTCGAAATGAAGTTGCCATGGCAACCAGACCATATTAAAAGATGCAGAATAAATACATCAAAAATATATCACAGCCAGAAGATAAAAGTTAGATTTGATATAAAAAGATGATTTACCTTTATGTTGTCCTCCTCATATCACCAGAAAAGTTCCATAATGACATGAATATAGAGATTCCAAGTTGAAGCTAGAGCTAGGGTTTTTTTCTCATGGTGGCGGTGTTAGCTTCATCATGAAGCTTCGAGAAAGTATGGAAATATTTCATTCTTTTATTTTATTTTGTTATAGGGTTTTTACCCTAAGTCCAATCAGGTCGATAGGAGTTGAATGAAAATTTTTATGTCATTGTTTTTAAAATTAAAACAACTTGACCAAAGGAGGTATTAGGCATTTTTTCCTTCAAATATTTTTGAGTTTGTCATAACAAATGCATGCCTACGCGTGGGTTGCCAACATGGAGGAGTTTTTATTATGTGGATGCCACTTCAACTTACAATTGTAATTTTGATAATTTTGACTTCAATATGCCACTCATCATAATGATTGTAATTTGAAGTTTTCCCTCCTTTGCATTATTGTAAAACAAATAACTTCAAGGCATGTTTATAAGCCTTTAAAGTTATTTTGTAATTTAAATAAAAATTAAGGGAAAAAAAATATAGAGAATATGGGGAAGTTTTTTTTTAGTTGGGAGACATATGCCCACGTTTGTAGGGGATATTAATGCACCTTGTTGGTAGTTTTGTCTACCTAAGTTATTTGGTTTGACCAAAAAATTCCTCCTCACATGTTGGAGGTGGTACTAGAGGAATCTAGAGCCTTTTTCTAGGCTTTTCTAGGGCATCCGACCCAAGGTGGTTACTAGCTCCTATTTTGGTGCAACCACTTAGGTGTGATATATTCACTTTGTAACACATTTTTCAGTCTAGTTTGGATTGGTAGATTTTCTGGGAGATAGTCTTCATCATAGATTTTTTTTCAGCTTTTCTCTCTAACTCATTCAGTCATGCAAACTGTGAGTACCTTCAAAGTTTAATAGCATTGATACACTTTTACCTTCTCATCGCTTGTTCTACTTGTGTACATGTCATTGAGATTGATCAATATACTTGTGAAAATTTATGCTTTTCCCTATATTTTGTTTCATCAAAAGTATCTACTTTGCAAGAAAGTATCAATTTATAGGTTATGAGTTGTGTGAGCAATACAAGGATTCAAGTTATGAAATGTATTATTTTTCTTTCTTTAGTCTTGTATAAGCAAATTCTCATAAAATACTTATGTAATCGATATACAAAGATGAGTTATGTAAATTTTCTATCAATCTATTAATAGAAAGTGTAACAAAATCAAGTTTGCATGCTTTTAGTCAATTGAGTATTTCACCATAGGATAAGAATTTTAGTTTCATTTCATTATTGCAATTTTTCTTACCTTTTCCTCATAAAGACAAGTAGTTTTAGGTTAAATCAATAAAGAGCCAACTTTCTCTGGTGGTAATTTTTTGTCATAAGGTCACCCACAACCCTATAAAAGTTCCCATGTTGCTCGTGATTGGCTATGTTTAATCTCAGCTTGGGTGCAAATCATAAGAGCTAACAATTTTGGCACTCCTGGTGGGACTGTCGAATCAGACAGTTCAAAGAAAAATATAGATATTGCTGGTTTTAATATGTTTCCAACATTTATAGGCCTTTAAGAGGAAATTTTTAGCATATCTGGTGACTTCCATTGTGGGTAAAGTTTAAAACCAGTCTTGTGAAACTTTACATGAAAAGGATTCAGATAATAAGTTTAGAATCCTTTGATTATTTGTAGTTATCTCCACTTAGAAGGCAGAGTAGGTTTGTTAAAAGAGTGTCCATTTCAAAGAGGGTTCAATCAACCCCACCAAGTTTTAGACCAATTTCTAAAGCTAGTTTTGTTGTAGTTACAACCCTTATTTCTATTGTTTCAGTTCAAGTCAATTAACCTCCAGTTGTACAAATGGCTAGAAATCAACCTTTTGTGTCATTCAATGGAGGCAGTCCATTAAACTTGGCCCAACATGATCATATCCTTGTAGCAGCCTTGAAGAGTTTACCATTTTTCACAGGAGAAGATCAAACAACTCCTATTGAACATATTAGAGACATGGCATCCCTTTGTGGGGTTCACCATATAATCCAAGAGAATGTAGTTGTCAGATTGCTTGTAGCCTCCTTTAAGGGAAAATCATTACAATGGTTTAGAGGTCTGCAAGTTGGGTCAATTGCAACTTGGGATGAATTAGGGGACAAGCTACATAAGCAGTTTCAAGACAAATCTGATCGTCTATCACTCGTTGAGCAATTAACAACTATAAAAAGAGCTCCTCAGGAGCAAATGTCAGATTTTAACTTCAGATTTCAGAAAACTTGGGATAGAATCCCAACTACTATGTGGCCTTCTCCTGAGCATGCCTTTTTGTATTATTTGAAAGCCATAAATAGTGAGATAGCAGTTATGACACAATCAATGGGGAGTGTCTCTACCAGATGCTTATGAGGTAGCAATAAGGGAAATAAACTATTTAATCCAGGCAAGTAAGATTGCCCCTAGGCCACCAATGCCAATATTTCCTAAGATACAACCTAGTATGCCACTTCAAATACCACCTTTTACACCTTTTCTAGCTGTTCCAGCTGCTGCAAGTAAAGAAAATGCCACTACAAGCTCATCTCAGGAGCTTCAAGAGATTAAGAGTCTGCTGCAAACCTTTGGTAATAAATTGGTGAACTTAGAAAAACAACAGTCATACAATAGACCTTACCAACAACATAATCAAGCTACAAATCAACCTTATCATGCTTAGTAGTATCAAGCCAATAGACAAACTTATCAAGGCAATTTTCAAGGCCTAAGACAAAATATTAATCCAAGGCCTTTTCAAGTTTACAATCCCACTCCTATTAATGCAGCCAAGGACATTGTCCCTATTTAGAATAACTTGGCTACAAATTATGAATGGTGTTATCCTTGCAACTAGCCTCATATTTAGGCCACTTGTTCAAATGGAATTATCAATCAAGCCTTGATGGTGCAGAGCATTTCAAATTCACAATAGAATGCACCTAATGATGGAACCTTCTAGTAGCAAGACCAGTCCTTAAGTGAAGCTACTCTTCTAAACTGGCAAGGAGAAGAGTTTTGTGGAGTTAAGGCAAATGATTCTCCAATTGCTGCAAACACAAGAGAAAAGAAGAGAGCCTTTGAACTTGAGTAGGAAGCTGATAAAGGAAAAGTTGTAACTATAGAACCATCTACATCACAAGTGCCTCACATTTTGCAGAGGACGTCACAAGTAGTTGCTAAAGAGAAACCCAACTACTAAGCCTGTTGTTGCAAGAGTACAACATAAGATAAATTCTACAGTGCCTTTCAATATTGTTGAAAATATGAAAAAGATGAATATCGCAATGTCTATGTGGAATTCTTTGGCAATACCAGGTCAAAAGGAGCTATTATAGTCTACCTTAATGAAAAAATTAGTGATTAATGAACCTTTGGTTGATACAGTTAGGACTGTTTTCACAAATGAACAGAAGGATAATGATATATAACAAAATAAATAGCCAGGAAAAGAGTCTAGAAGGGGTGTTAAGCCTCCTCCTTTCTATGTGACATTGATTGTAGGAGATAAAATAATTCATAATTTCATGGTTGATGATGGAGCTAGTAGTTTAGTCATGCCAAAGAAGATTGCAGACTAGTTAGGACTAAAATATCAGCCCCTTGAGAAAGGAGTGCTTTAGCTAGACGGTACAACAATCAACACTGTGGGTGTCACATTACATGCCTATCCAAAATTTTCTATTCCTCAAGATGTTTTCATTATTGACTTACCTCCTTTCTTTGACCTGTGTTTATCAAGGGACTTCACTGCAAATATTGGAGGTTATCTATCATTTAATTGGTCCCATATGCTCTTCAGGACCAGATATGGAACAAAATTAAAAATTAAATCTAAGTCATTGGAAAAGGATCACATTGAGCCTTATGTGCCAAGTGCAGTTAATGTTAATTGTGTTGATTTTGAAGATAGTCAGCTTGCTGCAACTCAGGAATTGCAAGCTAAATGTATACCAAAGGTGCTACTAAATGAGTGGGAAGTGGAAAACATAGTAGACAATCCAAATGAACTTATTCAGGAAGCTAGATGTACTTCATGAACCTGAAAAAAAGATGCCAAACCTTGAAAATAAGGAAGAACTAGAATTACCATAGCAGAATGAGATATGGCAAATGTACTTTGATGGCCCTAGGAGCAGAAATGGAGCTAGTGGGGGTGCAATGTTAATCTCTCCACATGGTGATAGATATTATGTTGCATTCAGATTTTCTTTTTCTTGTTCCAACAATGTTGTTGAGTATGAAGGAATGATTCAAGGTTTAGAATGGGAAAGGAGAAGAGGAATCAATTGCTTACAAGTGTTTCGGGATAGCGAACTGATTGTTAATCAGGTGAGAGGGTTAAATGTAACAAAAAATGACACCTTGAAATCTTATAAACATAGGATATGGGATATGACTGGGGAGTTTGATGCCTTTAATTTGATTTTAGTCCCTAGGAGTTAGAATAAATATGTAGATAAATTGGCTACAATTGGTGCACAATTTGACATACCTAATGAGATCAGAAAAGAAAAGGTACAACCACATGTTAAGATACTTGTTAGGCCCTCTATCCTAGATAACAATATTAATTGGCAGGTCTTTGAAAGTGATGAGAAAATTCTAAGTTTTCTGCTTGAAGAGGATTAGTTTTCTGTTGTAAATTAGGAAAAGCTAAAACAACAATATGGGGACCAGATTATTCAACTTAAGTCAAATAAGTTGCCTAGAAGTCTGGTTACACTAGAATCTATTTTCAGTTCTAATGATCGGGGAAAAATTTAGTGGTGAATCTTCGCCAATTGGCTAATAATTGAAATTGGGACTTCTAGAAATGGCTAATAGTACAAGCTAAAAAGGATGTTGAATTGTTACGTTTTTACAAAAAAAAAAAATTGTCTCAATTAATTCGCCTCTGTAAATGATGTGTCATTGAAACTGATTCACCAGTAGTTTATATTATAATTACAAATATTAATTAAATTCGCTAGTAATATTATATTACTACCATTAATTTCGGGGCAATATTACCAAAATAATAAATTAGCATTTAATTTTAGGGATACTTTAGCCTTGAATAGGGCTTTTATTTATTGTCATCGAATCATTGATTATCTTTTTAATCAAATGGCTATAGGTTGATTCCATGCCCTAATACACACGTTCCTTTTAAAAGGCTTGTTGAGGCCCATAATTTGTTTTGGTCGACATGATTAAACCTAATCATGTGGCCCAAAACAAATTTTGGGCCTCAACAAGCCTTTTAAAAGGCACGTGTGTATTAGGTCACATAATCAACCTGTAGCCATTTTATTAAAAAGCTAATCAATGGTCTTCATTGTTGGCCTATCACCCAAAACTTGAACCTTGTAACCTATTTCGTGGGGTTCTGGAAGTTTGAAACTGGGTGATAGTGTGTTGGTCAATGGATCACTAACTTCTCTAACCTTGGAACCTTGTTGCGGTGTTCAGAAGTTTATTAACTTCTGGACTGGTCGATCTTCTTTTTTGTCACAACATCTTGGAGTTTCCTAACCTCTGACTGGAGGTTGTGAAGTTTGTGGTTTCTCTGACTGGGTGAAAAGCCAATGGATGGTGGGATTGGTCTTCGTAGATGGTGACAACTGTGTATGATAGTGACTTGGATGCCGATGGATGTGGGGACCACTTGGAGGTTGGGAGTTAAATATTTAAGTCTTTTTTGGGAGACTTGTTGCAAATATTGTAGATTCCCATCTTGATTCTTTGGAATTGCACAAGTGATGTACGCATGTCTTGGTGGAGACCACAAGGAATGACTGACAGTTTGGTGTGATAGTCAAAGGCAATGGATGAGTGATATGTCAACACGTGGAAAAATTTCATTTGTTGATTTTACATCGCTATTGTAAATCAACAATCATTAGAAAATTTTAAAAGGAGAGATTCGCCATTGTAATTAATATTTTTAGTGATTATTCACTAGGATTCGCCATTATGATTATTGTTTTTACCAATTATTCATTAAGATTTTCCAAGATTTTACAATTTTTTTTAATAATGTGCATAGATTCACCAAGAAAATTAATATTTTTTCAAATAAAATGAAATATTCGCTAGGATTTTACACCTTCATCGAGGGGGGGGTTTCTTAAAGTTATCCCTGTTGATGATCAACTAAAAAAGAATAAAACAAACATATAGATTAAAGAAGACCATTATGAAGAGCTGGATATCTTTAAAGGTAAACTTCTTAAGATAGGCAAAGTTTGTTCAGCTGAAGATAGGAAAGCCTTCATTGCTTTATGCCAAAAATTCAAAGATGTCTTTGCTTGGGATTATTCTAATTTAAAAGGATTTTATCCTAGGATTGTTCAACACACAATAGAATTAGAGTCTGATGCTAAGCTTGTTAGGAAAAAGCAGAGACCTTTGAACCCCAAGCTTGAACCTTTAATGATTAAGGAATTGGCTAAGCTTATTGAGGGTGGAATTATATTTCCAATTAAGCACACCTCCTGGGTCTCTAACCTGGTTCTAGTTAGAAAGAAAAATGGTGAAATCAGGTTATGTGTAGATTTCAGAGATCTCAACAAAGGATCTCTAAAAGATCATTATCCATTACCTTCTATGGAGTAGATCCTCCAAGTGGTTGTTGGTTCAGAGAGATTTATTTTCGGGATGGATACTCTGGTTATAACCAGGTATTGGTCAAAGAAGAGGACCAATACAAGAATTCCTTTACAAAAAAATGGGGCACTATGGCCTACAAGAGAATTCCTTTCGGCCTATCCAATGCTAGAGCCACTTTTCAAAGGGCTATGGACATGGCTTTCCAAGGCTTAATCAATAAAGTAGTGCTGATATATCTAGATGATATCACTGTATTCTCAAAGAATGTTGATGAACATTTGTTGCATTTAAAACAGGTGTTTGAAAGGTGCAGGGAATATGGAATATCCCTTAATCCCAAGAAAAGTATTTTTTTTGTTCATGAGGGTAAGCTGTTAGGACACATTATGTCAAAAATGGGAATTTCCATTGACCTTGAGAGAGTCAAAGCTATTCTAGAGTTGCCTTTTCCCAATGACAGAAAGGGTTGTAGAGTTTCTTATGCAGAATTAAATTTTTGAGGAGATTTATTCCTAATGTCGCAAACCTTTTACAACCCTTGACTGCTATGTTAAAAAATAATGTAGTTTTCAGCTGGACTAGAGAGGCAAAAATTCAGTTTTGAAGCCATTAAAGAGGCTTTAGCATCAATTCCCACATTGGTAAATCTAGAATTCACAAAATATTTTATCCTTTATGCATTCGATAGTATTGATTTTGTTTCAGCAATGCTCGTTCAACAAAATAATGAAGGCTTAGAGCAGCCCATTGCATTCTTTATCCAAGTGTTGGTTGATTATGAGTAGACATATTCATTTGTAGAGAAACATGTTCTAGCTGTTATAAGAAGCCTTAAGAAATTCGAACCATTGATTTCTAACAATAAGATTCACTTAATGGTGGCACATCCAAGCGTGAAAGAATTCTTGCTTAGTAGGGATCTTAGTGAAAAAAGAGCTAGATGGATCACTAAGGTCATGGAGTTTGATGTAGATATCAAGATCACAAAGTTAGTAAGAGAAAAGGAACTCTATGAACAACTTCCTTCAACATCAGAAAATGAATAGAAAATAGAGACATAAGTTGTTTTAGTTACTGATGATCAAGATCAAAATGTTGCACCTAGATTAGCAACAAGTTGGGTTCAGGATATGACTCATTTTTTGTAAATTGGAGATTGTCCACCAGGCTTAGATAGAGCCAAGAGGAGATATTTCAGGTTACAGTCCATTCCATATGTTATGATTGACAATTTTTTATTCAAGAAAGACCTCAAGGTGTTTTACTAAGGTGTATTGATCGTAATCAGATTGAGAAAGTGCTTCATGAGTTCCATGATGGAACTGTAGGGGGTCATTTTTCCCCAAAAATAATAGCATGGAAGATTATGAGGGCTAGTTATTACTGGCCAACCATGTTTAAGGATGCTCATGCATGGGCCATAAAATGTGTAAAATGTGCAATATTTGTTGGAAAAGAAAGGCTACCAGCATTACCTTTGTAGCCAATTCAAGTGGAACAACCCTTGATGAAATGGGGCATTGAATTCATTAGACCCATAAACCCACCTTCTAGTGCTAGGAACAAGTGGGTACTCATTACTACAGATTATTTTACAAGATTGATTGAGGTAGTAGCCTTGAAAGAAGCTAATGAGTCCTCTATGTTGAACTTTTATGATGACATAATAACCAAGTTTGGAGTTCCATACTCTATCATTTCAGATAATGCCTTAGCATTTGTGGGAATTAGAGTGGTTGATTGGGTAGTAAAAAATGGTATATATTTGACCACTTCATAAAATTATTACCCCTAGGGTAATGGTTTGGCTGAAAGCACAAGCAAGAATTTAATCAGAATCATTAAACGAATGATGGAAGATAACTAGAGAGCTTGGCACACCAAGCTGAAATCTTCCTTATGGGCAGATAGGATAACTCCCAAAAGGTCTATTGGGAATTCTCCATATGTGTTGGTTTATGGTAAGGAAGACATACTTCCTATATCTGTAGAGCTGCTATCTCTTGATATAATGCATTAGTTGGAAATGTTCAAGGAACATGACCCCTTAGTAGTCAGATTTGCTCAGCTCATGGAGTTGGAAGAGACTAGAGACAAAGCCATGAAGTCCTTGGAGTATCATCAAATCCAAACCAAAAGAGTTTTTGATAAAAGGGAAACTGATAGAGTTTTTAGAGAAGGTGACATTGTACTCAAATGGGATGAGCTGAAAAACATGCCAGGAAATCATACAAAGTTTTACAGCTTCTGGAGTGGCCCATTTTTCATCACAGAGTGCAAGGAGCACAACACATTCCATTTGTCCAAGATGGGTGGAGAGATTCTGCCTATCCCAGTCAATGGGATACACCTCAGGTGCTACTTTGAGGTTTGATCTATATCATTTACGCTAGTTTAGCATTTTATTCTTTCAATAAGTGTTGTTGCACCTTAGATTAGTTGTTGTTTCTAGTTTCCCTAAGTGTTGTTCAACACAATTAGTTAGTTTTCTATTGTTTTGGTTTTCAATAAATTCCAGTTTGTTATAAGTCATCAAGATTCAGTTATAGTTTTGAGTCAAGTTTTTTTCAGATCTAATTTGAGTTTCTGAGTGACCCTATTCCCAATGGATAGTCTAGGCAACTGGTCTTAGTGTTTAGTAGGAAAACATGTAGAAAATGTCACCATAAATGTTACTCATTTTGTTTCTTGTCAAATTAAGTGAGTTAAAAGTGTATGCAAATTGAAAATGAAGTGCATTTCATATCAATATTCCCTATATTGCATTCAAATGTATAAACATAAGAATCAAAGAGATTACATGTTTCAGTAATAGATTCTTGCATTTATACAAGTGCATACAATATTGAAAATATTTACAAAAATATTGTTGAAAGAAAAAATTTATTGATTCAAGAGTTCAAATCTATCTCACACAAGGTGCGAGACAAAGCTTGTCTAATGGAAATAAAGTACAATATATACACGAATGAATTGAAAGAATGAAAAATGCATATATAGGGGAAGAGGCCAGTCATTGCCTGATGACTAGTCAAAGTCTATTGTTTTGCTTGGTCTTTTGCTCCAAGTTACTTTGCATCCTTTGTAGCTCCTTGCTTCCATGTCCTACATCTAAAAGAGTTGTGATGAGGTTAGAGAAAAGCTCTAAGCAATAACTATCTCTAACACTACATATACATCCACCCACCAGTGTATAGATTTCCATTTACATGCATTAAACAAGCAATAATTTGTTCATGTCCAAAGAAAAGAGAAAATAAATCATCAAGCCTCTAGGCATATGCATTTTTTATTTTTAACTGTTTGTTTCATGTGTAGATATAGGGAAATCAATGTTCTTGTTTTTATCAATTTCAGCACATGGGATGGCATGTGGCTCCCACAAGGGTTGATCCCAACGTGCTATATTGATTTATTTTTTAATGGTATGCTGAGATCATTCATTAGATGAATCATTCCTCTTTGGTCCACACAAATAAGTAATTATCATTTATGGCCATGAAAAAATGGTCACTATCATAAGTGATATTGAATTTTTCATGAGGATCATAAAGTATGGAAAATCAAAATGCCATTGTTAAAGAGATGTATTGAGAAATGCTGAATTTGATGCAAGAAACATACAAAATGACAAGTGACAACTCAGTTTAGATACTGCATTTATATGATAAAGTGAATTTAGCTCTCTTCATTCAAGTTTTGAGATAGAAATGTTCTCAAGATGGTATGCTAGTCCAAATAGCAGTACATATGAGGCATGGTGATAAAGTAGATGAAATTCTAAGTTCAAAATGCTTGTTGGAAGAGACAGAGAAATCCAAAATCTGCATGTTTTATGGGAGGCATAGAATAATCATGAGGAAATGAAAGGAAAATATGCTCATTAGTAGCTTAAATGTACATGTAAGAGGGGGTTTTGGGTATGTGCAGGATCATCATGGAAAAAACAAGCCCTTAAGTGGCAAAAAAATTAGAAAAATCAGAGTTAGACAACTTGAATTAAAAATTTGAATAAGTTATCTATATTATTTCAAAAATATGTAAGAATAGAATATGTAGAAAATTGAATGTAGTTTCTAAACTACTAGGTTTGTTTAAAAAAAAAGAAATCTATTTGGTGAAAATTTGAAATTTCAATGTAGCAATACTTAAATTTTAGGGAAAAATAAAGAAGTAGGTGTCGTCTAACCACCCTAACCACAATAAAATGATAATATTTTTTATAATATTTTAGATATAAGTAGAGGACTCATGTCCCGATGTGATGCATTTTTTTTTTATTTTTTCCAAGTGAATAATTAATTATGATTTTTTATTACAACTTTTAAAAATATAAAAACTAGTAAGTCTGACCACCTTAACTTGGTCAAAACTTCATGAAATTCAGTTTTTCTTTTTTAATCCTATAGCGTATGAAGCATAGAATGTGACACATGTTTTGGATTCAAAAAATGTGATACCGTTTGAAAGTTCTAGATGTTTTTCAATTAGTCTATTAATCATTACTTTAGTCATAATTTGAATAGAAAATGAATAATAATTACTTATTAAATTTAAAGTAAATCATAATTTATATTGGTGGAAAGCTAAGAATCTCCTTTGAAAACCCTTTTCATTTCATCAATTTTGGGTAAAAAAAAAGTCGTCAGCCACATACCCATCATTGTGCCACTTTTTGGCCCATCATGATCCTACACATACCCTTCTAATGAACTTAATTTGGTAAACATCATACACACATGAAAGGTATGCCACGATAGTAGAGTAATGAAACTTCCATATTGAAATAACAGAAATGTAGAAGATATCCTGACATGACAATGCAATCATCTAAGAACAACAAATGACAGATGTTAGGGAGCTGAAAGGATACAATCCATTTAGAACAAATGTTATAGATGAACCTGGAGATATGGTTTGGATTTCCTCATGATATCATAAGAGGTAGTGGGGCTATATTGTAGGATAGGTGTAATTACATAATTACATGATGTGGATACTATGTTTTGGAATAATGTGTTTCGCAAGTTTCAGTATAAACAGAGCATGTGATCTATTTCGAATGTTGCAATACAGTATGAAAATAATGCTTATCAAGTTTTTTTTTAAAAATGAAGCAATAAGACTAAGTTTCAGTGTATCAAGCTTCAAAAAGTAGAACAAGATGTACATAGGTTAAGGAATTCTAGAAGGAAGATGAATGCTCAGAATAAACTAAGGAGGAAACCAAAATAAATTAGCTGATTGAATCTACAAGCAAATCAATGAGCTAATTACATTTAGCACCCTTGGGACTCATTCAATCTATGGCTATATTATTGATAGGATCTTTTATTCCAATGCAAAGAAGTATATTTTGATGGTTTTCAAGTACATTTGAAGACCTCATGTTTTTATAGTGCAAGAAAATGATAGTAAAATCATCATATATGGAATGAATAATCAATCTTCACATGATAGGTAAAGACAATCATAGTCAAAATAAAGCCTGTGGCTAAATGTACCTAAAACTCAAAGGCACCATAGTGAATAAAAGCTGATAGTGATGCTAGGGCTTTAATGAAAGCAACAAAATAGAGAAACCCAGAACAAAATGAGGGAGCTTGGCCTGGAATCTTGATGTTGAAAAGTAAATGAAATGTAAGAATGGAACCCTTTAACTTTTTAAAACCAGAGCACAACCATGGCAGAGAATGTACAAAAAGAAAAAATAAATTAATCTGTAGATGCATGAGGCTGTGACCAGAATGCATAATGTAGATGCCATGAAAATTCAAGAGGAACAAAGGAGCATAGGTTTGCAATAACCTAAAAAATTAAAACTCCTCCAACAGGAAAAGATACATCTGTAGCCATTTTTCCTTTATCAGGTGGCAAAGGGTTACATACACAAAATGAAATCCCTTGCATTTAAAAAAAAAATGAAAATAGGAACTAGAGTCTCTATGAGCAAACAATATATCGACTACCCAAAAAAGCTAGAATGTGCAATGTATTTTCAATTGAGGTTTGGAGATAAAAATTTAGAGAAATCATCTAGAGTGCATAAAGGAAAAAGCATTATTATCATTTCAGAAAACTAGAGCTTAGATAGTTTCTCTTCTTCGTGCTAAGAAGAATAAGACCATTGTGTTCCTCATTTTTAATTCACAAAGCTCGAATAAGCATATTTTATATAGGGAATAAAGAAGAATGCAAAATTTTTATTCATAGGGTGCTTACCCTAGCCTGCATTTTTTTTCTTTGTACGATTTTTGTAAAAGAAAGTATCTATATTTTTCCATATTTAACCATGTATTTTCCACAGTGATTACAACTCGAATCTTGATGTCTGTAATGGTTGAGAGTTCTTCACAAGCGGCTATAAGTTTTTCAAAAACTTTGCCATCAAATGCTTCCACAAGGTCCGAAATGAAGTTGTAATGGCAGCCAAACCATATTAAAAGATGCAGAATAAATACATCAAAAATATATCACAACTAGAAGATAAAAGCCAAATTTGATATAAAATGATGATTTACCTTTATGTTGTCCTCAAATCACCAAAAAAGTTCCATAAATACATGAATACAGATATTTCAAGATAAAGCTCAAGCTAGGGTTGCTTTCTCATGGTGGCGGTGTTAGCTTCATCATGAAGCTTTGAGAAAGTATGAAAATATTTCATTCTTTTGTTTGCTTTTGTTTTAGGGTTTTTACCCTAAGTCCAATGAGGCCGATAGGAGTTGAATGTCATTTTTTATGTCATTGTTTTTAAAAATAAAACAACTCAACCAAAGGAGTTATTAGGCATTTTTTCCTTTGAATATTTTTGAGTTTTTCATAACAAATGCATGCCTACGCATGGGTTGCCAACATGGAGGAGTTTGTATTATGTGGATGCCACTTCAACTTACAATTGTAATTTTGATAATTTTGACTTCACTATGCCACTCATCATAATGATTGTAATTTGAATTTTTCCCTCCTTTGCATTATTGTAAAACAAATAACTTCAAGGCATGTTTGTAAGCCTTCAAAGTTATTTTGTTGTCATTTAAATACAAACTAAGGAGGGAAACAAAATATAGAGAATATGGGGAATTTTTTTTTCTGTCGGGAGACATATGCCCACATTTGTAGGGGATATTAATGCACCTTGTTGGTAGTTTTGTCTACCTAAGGTATTTGGTTTGACCAAAAACCTTCTTCCTCACATGTTGGAGGTGGTATTGGACGAATCTAGAACCTTTTTCCTAGGATTTTCTAGGGCATCTGACCCAAGGTGGTTACTAGCTCCTATTTTGGTGCAACCACTTGGGTGTGATATATTCACTTTGTAACCAATTTTTTAGTCTAGTTCAGATTGGTAGATTTTCTGGGAGATAGTCTTCATCATAGATTTTTCTTTAGCTTTTCTCTCTAACTTATTCAGTCATGCAAACTGAGTACCTTGATCAAAGTTTAATAGCATTGATACACTTTTACCTTCTCATCACTTGTTTTGCTTGTGTAGATGTCATTGAGATTGATCAATATACTTGTGAAAATTTATGCTTTTCCTTGTATTTTGTTTCATCAAAAGTATTTGTGTTGCAAGAAAGTATCAGTTTACAAGTTATGAGTTGTGTGAGCAATACAAGGATTCAAGTTATGAAATGTATTCTTTTTCTTTCTTGAGTCTTGTATAAGAACCTTCTCATAAAATACTTATGTAATAAATATACAAAGATGAGTTATGTAAATTTTCTATCAATCTATTAACTAAAAGTGTAACAGAATCAAGTTTGCATGCTTTTAGTCAGTTGAGTATTTCACCATAGGATAAGAATTTTTGTTTCATTTCAGTATTGCAATTTTTCTTACCTTTTCCTCAAAAAGACAAGTAGTTTTAGGTTAAATCAATAAAGAGCTAACTTTCTCTGGAGGTATTTTTTTGTCATAGGGTCACCCACAACCCTAGAAAAGTTCCCATGTTGCTCATGATTGGTTGTGTTTAATCTCAACCCAGGTGCAAATAATAAGAGCTAACAATAATGAACAAGAGGGTCAAGGTGTTCCCTCGCAACAATTGAAGAAGGATCTTCTCCATCAAAGAGAAGATGAATTTCATCAATGATGTCTCCCAAATTTGCAATATGAGACTTCACAAACAAGTCTGAAAAACTTGTCAAGAAGCAATCACAAGAATCCAAATCTGAAAGACTATGAGCATCCTGCTGTACTAAATCACGAGAAGCCAAATCTAAAACAACACAAGAATCATCAACTACAACATTAGGTGGAGGAGATGAAATGAATGACTCAAGAACTAGATTTGATGTGATTACTCCCAAGTTGAAAAATCCAAATGTCTCCTCTAAATCATGATTCATATTAGAAGTGTGATCAACAATTGAAGGAACAATGTCATCATCAAAAGAAAAATCTGCAAAGGTATACAACCGAGATGAATGATCAACCACCCCAGTAGCAATGATCTCTCTACTCTCCAAGTCTTGAATGATGAATGAATTAGGTGTAAACTCCACAGTCCTCCAATCTCCACCATGTGTAATCTAATATATGGAAAGAAGATTGTTCATCAAATGAGGAACACACAAAACATCTTGGAAATTTTTTTCCCCAAAACTAATAAATCCCTTCCCAATTACACTCATGTATGCATTGTTTCCCATCAAAATAGGAGACATATTACAAGGCTGAAAAGAAGAGAATATAGACTACGAAGATGCCATATGATGAGATGCTCCTGAATATAGAAGCCATCTCCCTAATCCATGACTTGAAAAAGAAAAAAGAGAAGCTCCTTTATTTCTTGATGTAGAACCTTGACTTTTGTCCTTTTTAGACTATTTTGAAGAAGGAGGAGGTGATTCAAACATTCTAGAAGGAAAATCAATGCGATTCTTTTTGAGAAGATGTTTCAACTCATCAATATCCTTCTTATAACAATAGTGTTGTTCATGTCCTTCCTTCTTGAAATATGCACAAGTAGGCCCCTCCTTAGATGATTCCCCTTTGGAAGAAGATTTTTTATTTTCTTGATCTAAATGTTGAGTATTCTTTTATTTCTTCTATTTCTTATCCGATTCTAATTATTTCACCTCACTAACCAACAATGCATGAGATTTAGAAGTCTTGAAAAGACCCATTGAGATAAGCTGTTGTTTCTCATGTATCAACTATTAGATTTGGTTGTGAAATTTCCCAAGATCAAAATTATTGAAGGACAACAAGAAAGGAGATCAGGAGATGACTAAACTCAACACTCCCTTAGCACTAGATGAGTAGTCCATATTACTACTAGCCAAGGGGAGGGGTGAGTGCTATTTATATAGCAAAATAATGGTAGATAAATCCAAGAGGAGTAATAACTCCCAAGTTCCCATAATAGGTGGGAGTTTTACCTACTTGGTAAATGCTAGATTACATGGTTATGCCTACTTAGGTAAAGAAAAAATGGTTATGGGAGGTGGCTAATAAATCCAAAAGAGGGTGTGAGTGACACATGCGAATGATGGATTTATGCCACATGTCCTCATCCTAACAATTCTAATATAACCTAAGCAAGCTTAATAATGTGTGTAGGAAAAATAAATATTCCCTAACATAAGGAAAATAAAAAACCTACACTAACACCCCCCTTAAGTGTAGCTTAGGTAGGTGAAAAGACACAAATATGGGTCCCGACTACTAGGCCATATTAGGTACCCATATGCACCGTAGAAAAATGGTCCCTTGTCATTTTCATGGTCTTTTAGGCCTTTCTCCATGATGCTTCATCCATTTTTCTTTGATTTAATGCTGCAATGTGGCTTGAACATTCAAATTAGGTCCTTAAAATTCAAATTATGGAAGCTTGTGAAGGTGTTGTGAAGTGTTGTAAGACATTTCTACACTTTTCTAGACTCTATTTATTACAATTCACCTAAAAATCACCTTTTCATCACTTATCAAGTCCTGTTTTGAAGTGTTGTAAAGTCCTGTAACAAGATTTAATGCTTTTCTAGGCATAATTTCATGATTTACACCTTTCTTATGCTTTATTTGACCCTTTTATTCCCTTATAAGGCTTAATTAAGTTTGTTTTTTAATGCAAACCCAAAAAACAACATTAAATGTTACTTAATTCCTGACACCCACATTCAAGCCCAAGGAGGGACCCATTTTCCATGGGTGGAAAATGAGTCCCTCTTGGTTCAAAATTCAAAATATTTTTTATTTTCTTTTGGTTTTTTATTTAAAATCACCTTATGTCGGCCTGTGATGAGGTATCATCAGGTTACTAAGGCACAAGTATGTATAAATACATGTTTTTCTTCTCATTTTAACCTTGATTCATCAAGTTCACTTATTCACACATTCATTCAAGCATTCAAGCACTTTGCATCATTGAATCAAGGATTAATAAATTATTTTGAAGCAACTATTGGTATATCATATTTCTTCAATAAGGGTTTGGTAAGTTGATAGAAAATGCATGTTATTTTTTTATCATTCTCTTTCATTTCATTATTTCATTAAGGGTTTGATTACCAAAATGAGATTTTCCAAAGGAAAATCCCTATAACCTAACCTTTAACCATTTTCCCCCTTTTTCATGTGTGTTTGTAGACTTGTGTATGCAGATGTGACAAGTTATTAGGTGTTGAAAAGTGGGAAACAATTCAAAAAAGTGTTTAAATTTTACTACAACCTATTTCAAGCTTGGAAAAGACATTCTGTCCATTTTCTATAGAATTAATTTCATCAACCCGACAAGTAGTCAACCTCAAATTTGGTGCTACAGGATTGGTCCCTAATTTCTCAAAATTTTGGGAGTGGACTGGTTTTCCATCAGTGGTGAATGAGTGCCACCTTAAGGCTAGAAATCCATATTTTGTTAGATTCCAGATCTTGACACTCATAAACCAGCTTTCAACAATTTTCATCAAAAGTAAGACTGATTCGCCATCAGTGGCGAATGAGTCCCATTGGTGATTTTCAGTGGTTTATGTTAGCATTCAAAATATTCTAGAATCTTCATTAGGCCTCGAAGTGCACTTTGAATGAACCTTCTTCTTCTCTGTTTTGCATTTGTTCATACTTAGTTCATGTTTGTATATCACATTATGTTTTCCAACATTGCATAATTCTTAGATTTTACACTCATAATCTCTCAATTTCATAGTTTAATTGCACTTAGAACATTCCAGTTAGTCTAAATAACATCATACATTGAATAATTTGAGTGAACCACCTACAATTTTGAGTGGGGTTTATCTCTCTCCTTTTAGGTGAAACATTCCTAAGAGTGCAAGAGTAGCCTATAAGCCCTACCCAAAAATCTATGATTTATTTTGGTGAACCTGCATATTTAGCATTTTACATTTCTAATTTCCATTGCATCTTGCATCTTATACTTCATTTTCATCAACATTCAATTAGGTTTTGTTTTTACATCCTAGGGTTTATACACAAGTGCATTAGTGAAAGACTCATTTAGAATTCATTTTTAAATACAATATCATTGTAAAAATTGAAAAATTGCATCTGCATCCTTCATTGGCATATGAAAAGCATTTAAATCATTTTAAATTTTTTGAAAAACACAAAAAATTCTCATAGTTGGACTCATTTTCCACCCTAGGTGAATTAGTCCATCTGCACATTTTAGACTGCATTTTCAGGCATCTTTTTGGGCATTTACTACATTTATTTTCTTTGTTGTTATTTCTCTATTATATTTTGCAACATTCCTATTATTTGCATTTTGCACTTCTAGATTACATTGAATTTACATTCACCCCATCTTTTGTGGTACTTGTATGAGTGTTTGGTGCCCCATTGATAACACTTTAGTGAGACAAAGTTATAGACTCATGGCTTCTCATGATAGCACTTTCTTTGTGGACCTTGGGATCTCAAGAGCTCCTACTCCTAGTATGGACAATGGTGCATTAGGCATGGACAATACCACTACTATGCCTTCAACTTTCCATCCAATGAATGTTGACACACAAAAAAATCCCATTTCACAAGAAAAATTCATTAGTATTCATGAGGATTTTGTACATTTACAACAAGATTTATCCCTTGAAAACATTTCCTCAACTGCCAAACCTGTGATAGAAAACCTTCATCGTTTGATTGAAAGTGATGATGGCTTACATGTTATGAAGAGAATAGCTGAAATATACAATAAACGTGCTCTTTCTACTTCCCAATCTACAAACATTGTTGTGAACCAAGGAGGACCTCACAATCCTCCTCCCTCAACCATCACATCCATACTAACTTATACGACTCCTCAGGTTACAACAACTATGCAACATGTTAGTCATGTGGCTCCTTCTTTCGCAATTCCAACTAGCATTCCTAGTTCTTTTGTGGAATTGCATATTCCTTCTTCCACCTTCACCCCTCTTAGTGCCCCTTTCACTTCCCCTAACATTACATACACTCCATCACCATTTTTCCTTTGACCTCATACCACTTACACCAATCCCATCATTACACAACTCTTTAATACTATTTCATCCATGCAACAACAAATCTCCATCATTAGCCAAAGTCAAAATGCTCCACCTACATATCATGTTCGTAGTAGCCCATTATCCTTAGAAATATTACACACACAAATGCCACAAGGAATTGAAATGCCTAGGTTTGATAAATAAGGAGGTAAAGGAGACCCTACTAATCATGTCAATGCTTATACAACCTTCTGTAGTGACTTTATCCTCAATGATAAGTTGTTAGCCAAAAAATTTCCTAGGACCTTGAAGGACACTAGATTAGAGTGGTTTTCAAACCTACCTAATCATTCCATCTGATTGTTCAATGAACTTGTGAATGCCTTCATAAGTCATTTTTAAGTCCATATGACTCCTAAAAAGACAATGGCTGATTTAATGCACTGTAGCAAAATGCCGATGAAAAAGTAAATGACTTCATTTCATGTTATTAGTCATTATATGCTCAAGTTGATGTCAAAATTCCTGATTCACATCCACAAAATATGTTTATCAAAAACTTGCACACCCATCTTCAGGATAAGTTAACTATGATGAAATTTATTTTGTTTATTCATTTATGCACAACCCTTTGTGAATATCATAACTTGGTTTCAAGTTGTGATTCAAATTCCACTTCTAATCAAGCTAAGAAATCTGAAGAAAACAACCAAAACAACGTGCAAAACTTTAGAAAACTAAATAGAGGATTTTTATAGTTCAATCTGACTTCTCCACAACCAACCCAACCTGTTCAGAGTTAAGTGGCAGTTGTAAAGCAATAGTGCCCTATACCTATAGGGACCTGAAGAGACAATTTACTCCCTTACCCGATACCCTCCATAATACAATGAACCAATTAATCCAACAACAAATGATCACTTTTCCTATCATTAAACCACTTGATACCACTAAGCCTTTACCACCCACCTTTAAACCTAATGCTTATTGTCATTTTCATCACCAAAATGGACATGACACTGAACAATGTAAGCATCTCAAACACTTAGTTCAAGACCTCATTGATTCTAGTTGTCTATCCATTGCGGGTGTTAATGATCAAGGCAATAAGTCCATTGCACCTCCTAACCATAATTTAAAAATCTTTACCAACCCCATGCCTAAACATAATGTTTCATTTTTCAAGGCTAGTGAACCTTCAAACCCTCAAGTCATGAACATTGATACAAATAATGAACAACATGATATAACTCCAAATGTTAACCAAGTTGCTCCTATGGATGAACTTGTTGGTGTGATATACATTATCCCTCGTAAGGGCCCAACCAACAAAACTCTTGATATCACTTTTTCTTCCAAAGATATACTTAAAAAATTTCCTGATGGTCCTCTTTACATAGCTGGTTGAATCTATGATAAGCCCACCACTGGGATATTAATAGATCCTACCTGTGGTGAGAATGTGATCACAAAAGAGTTTTTAGTATTACATGAATTGTATCAAGATGATTATAACAAACCAACCACAAGGATTAAGACACATACTGGTTTTGTGTGCCCTACAATCGGATCGATCGTACTCCCTTTATAGATAGGACCTACAGCTTTGGATATAACATTTTCTATTATTCCATAATTGGATCAATTTCGTCTATGACTGGGTCATCCTTGGCTCCGCTCGATGAAAGCGGTCCCCTTAATTGTTCACAAATGTTTGAATTTTCCACATGGAAACGAAATATTTACCATACACCATAGTGGCTTTAATCCATTATCCTCCAAAGGTAATTTTTCCTTAGAAGCCTTCTGGCCTAGACATATGGAACCTATCACCCCTCGAAAAGACTTATTTCTCATTACCTATCAAAATTTCAAAGCCAAATGAATAGCCAAATTCTCTCTTCATAACATTTCCCCATCTGCTTTCACTCCTCCTATTCAAGATGAAACCATGCTTCAGCCTGAGTCTAACATTGAACAAACAATACAACCTCATGAGCACCCAACCATAGAAACTTCCCCTCCATCATTTAAATAACCAAGAGAAAATGAAACCAACCATGTCATGCCTCCTTGCATTAAACAAGTGTATAAAGCTAAAGAGAAAGTGATTGACCCATATTCTTCATTTTATTCTATTCTTCCCCCTTTGGAAGAAAAGGAACCTATGATGGATCAACCCACTCTTACACTTCAACAACTTAAAAATAAAAAATAAAAAAAATCACGGTGCTAGAGAGCGTCAGTTTCGTCATCATCTCCTTGCTTGTCAGTATTGAATGGAAGAAAAAAAAAGAAAACCAACCTCTACCTGTGACAAAAGCAATATATGACCACCCTCTTTCACCTGACCCACCACAAGAAAACACAGTCCATCCCTCACAATAAAATGAACAAATACAACTGCAACTTTTGATACACCCCTCCTTGGAGATTACCCTTCACCCTCCCATCGTAATCAACCTTGATGATGATGATGAGGAGATCACAAAAATAGATGAATAAGTGCACAATTATCTAAACTCTTTATTTTCATCTACAATGAGCTTAAATGATAAACCTTCTCCACCAAGTGAAGAACCTAGTACATCTCCTAGTTTGGAACATGCAATTCTTCCTTTGGATAGTCAACCGCCCTTGTAATATATTGAACATGATTGGGAGGTGGATGACTTGTTAGATGGTTGAATTGTATTTTCCTTACTATCCTTTTTGCAATTTCCTTTTATTTTTCTTTTCTTTAGTGTACTTTCATGTGCATATTGCATTCCCCTGTAACATGCATTTGATGTTCTCTCTCTCTCTTTGTGCACTTCCTCTATTTGTACCTCTATTCTTCTATATGGCATCCATCACCTTGTTCAATTTTTTTTTGTGTTCTCCTTTTGGGGAATGAGACAAAGCATAGAGATGCCTATGTCTCTTCCATGTTCACCCAAAAGTTCCTTTTCTTTTGTTCCTTTTGTTTTGTGTTTTCCTTTTGGGGATGACGCAAAGCGTAGAGATGCCCTATGTCTCTTCCATGTTGACCCAATCAGTTCCTTTTCCCTTTTCCTTTTCCTTTTTCTTTTTTTTCTTGTGTTTTCCTTTTGGGGATGATGCAAGGTATTGAGACCAAAATGTCTCCTTCATGTTGACCCAAAAAAATTCCTTTTCTTTTCCTTTCATTTTTTTCATTTTTTTTTTTCCTTTTGGGGACGATGCAAAACATTGAGACTGCAATGTCTCTTCCATGTTGACCCAAAATGGACTTTTTTTCTCCCTCTATTTGTGTCATTCTTCCAATTCTATGTTCTTTGGGAAATTATGACAGTTCTGAGCTTTTTCATAAAAAACATTGTAGCAACGAACATACTAACCCCAAATCCATAGATTCGTTATGTGTTTGGTGTGTTTTTTTTCTAGGGGACAACCCTCCTTTCTTTTGTTTTCTTTTTTCATTTACATGACGCAGCCTTAGAAAAATATGACTTTGCATAGGTTCTTTCCAAGTTGGCTCTCATGTCTTGTTTTCTTTTTGCATTTTTTTTCCTTTGGTACTTTAAAGTAATTCCTCATAGAACAATGCGTAGAAATTCCTTTAAAGTGGGGGCATACATTGGCATCATTTCATTTGCATTTTTGGTTATTAAGTGCAGCCTTATCACTTCATACGATGCATTCATCACTTTTTGGATGACATTGGGTTTGATGTCCTTCATAAGTGTGATCTATCTTAGCATATTACATTCCTCTTAGTGGCCTGATGTGATGCACTGAATCCCCTAAGTCATGAATATACTATTCTTTGATTGGTCCTCTCTTGGAGATAGTAGACACAATGTTCCCTAAGTGACAGACCTTGCATGAACTTAACAAAACTCCTCTGAACATCTTTTACATTTTACATGTTACATTTTTACATTTTTGCATTTTACATTTTTCCACCTTGCATAACACAACTTGCATGCCTATGGTACCTTTCTCTTTGTTCATGAGTTATAAGAATACAAACCGTTTCTTGTCTCATGAAGCAAAAACTGACATTTTCCTTTGTGGCACCTTATTAAAGTTATCAGGAGGTATAATTTTGATATGGTTGAGCAAGAAGCCCATTCAACAGCACGACTTTCCCCATAGCCACCTATGTGTTTGTGAGTGCATACCAACTAGTTTATGTACTTCATCTTATGGGTCTTCTCACTCGGTAGACTTCCATGAGTTTTGTTTCCCCAGAGTGAGTACACATTCTCTTTTTCAAACAAATATCCTAGATCTAATCCACAACTAGTTGGACAAACAATTGAAGATCAATTTAATTTCCCTTTCACATGTGCGTTCCATTGTTCTTATGCTTATTTTTCCATGGGATCTTCATCTTGGGGGCTTGATCATCCCTCTTGATCATTTTCATTCCATCTTGCTAACATAAGTGCATTGAGACCTCTCTCTCGATATTCATGACTACTTTAGTGTGAATTTGAAGCAAGTTCATCCTCTCACTAAAGTGGGGGCTAAATGCACCGTATAAAAATGGCCCCTTGTCATTTTCATGGTCTTTAAGGTCTTTCTTCATGATGCTTGGTCCATTTTTCTTTGATTTAATGTTGCAATGTGGCTTGAACATTCACATTAGGTCCTTAAAATTTAAATTATGGCATCTTGTGAAGGTGTTGTGAAGTGTTGTAAAACATTTCTACACTTTTATAGACTCTATTTATTACAATTCACCTAAAAAATCACCTTTTCATCACTTATAAAGTCCTATTTTGAAGTGTTGTAAAGTCTTGTAACAAGATTTCATGTTTTTCTAGGCATAATTTCATTATTTACACCTTTTTTTATGCTTTATTTGACCCTTTTATGCCCTTATAAGGCTTAATTAAGTGTGTTTTTTAATGTAAACCTAACAAACAACTTTTAATTTGACTGAATTCCTAACACCCACATTCAAGCCGAAGGTGGTACCCATTCGCCATGGGTGGTGAATGAGTTCCTCTTGGCTCAAAATTCAAAATATTTTTAATTTTCTTTCATGTTTTTATTTAATATCACCTTATGTCGGCCTATGATGAGGTATAATTAGGTTACTAAGGAACAAGTATGTATAAATAAGTGTTTTTCTTCTCATTTAAAGCCCATTCATCATGTTCACTTATTCACATATTCATTAAAGCATTCAAGCACTTTGCATCATTCAATCAAGCATTAATCAAGTATTTTGGAGTAGACATTCTTATATCTTCAAATTTCTTCAATAAGGGTTTAGTAAGTTGATAGTATTTTGATGTTATTTTTTTATCATTCTCTTTCATTTCACTATTTCATTAAGGGTTTAATTACCAAAGTGGGATTTGACCAAGGAAAATCCCCCCTAACCCTTAACCATTTTTCCCCTTTTGCATGTGTGTTTGCAGAATTGTGTATGTATATTTGACAAGTTATTAGGTGTTGAAAAGTGGGTAACAAGTCAACAAAGTGTTTCAAGTTAACTACAACCTATTTCAAGTTTGGAGAAGACATTTTGTCTATTTTCTACAAAATTAACTTCGTCAACCCAACAAGCAGTCAACCTTAGATCTGGTGCTTTAGGATTAGTCCCTAATTTCTTAGAATTTTGGGAGTGGACTGATTCATCAGTGCAGAATGAGTCCCACCTTAAGGCTGGAAATCTAGATTTTGTTAGATTTTAGATCCCGACACTAAAAAACTAGCTTTCAATAGTTTTCATCAGAAGGAGGATTGATTTGCCATCAATGGCGAATGAGTCCCACTAGTGGTTTTTAGTGATTTCTGTCAGCATTTAGAATATTCCAGAATCTTCATCAGACCTTCAGGTGCACTTTGAATCAACCTTCTTGTTCTCTATTTTGCATTTGTTCATACTTAGTTCATGTTTGCATATCACATTGTGTTTTCCAACATTGCATAATTCTTAGATTTTGCACTCATAATCTCTCAATTTCATAGTTTAATTGGACTTATAATATTCCATTTAGTCTAAATAACATCATACATTGCATAATTTGAGTGAACCACATGGAATTTTGAGTGGGGTTTATCTCTCTTCTTTGAGGTGAAACATTCCTAAGAGTGCAAGAGTAGCCTATAAGCCCTACCCAAAAATCTACAGTTCACCATGTACAAAATAATATCTCACAAATGGAGAAAACAAGAAAACCCAGTGGGAAAAAAACTCTTCTCCAAAAGAGATAAAATTAAACAAGTTTCCCAACACAAGATATAATCCCATGCAAGGAAGAAGTCCCCTCCAAAATAAAAAGGATAAGAAAGACTATGCAGCCTTCCCTCAAGTAGTTAACTATACCAATGGTTGATGCTCGAAACTAGATGTAGAAATTGGTCCACGATCATCAAAAAATATTCCTCCCCTTAGGAAGAAACAAACCAAAGGTGTATGAAAAATATCTTCTCATTCTTGAAAGGAATATAAAGGAAGAATGCTCAAGATATATAAGAAGTCTATAAAAACTGCTCATGTGTCCCCATGTCTATGTCAAAAGAACTATCACCATCAAATCAAGCATTCTAGGCCACACTGATGAAGATGACAATCTAGAACCCAGTAGAGATGTATGTAGAACAAGATCCAAAGACTCAACTATCTACTGTAAAGAAAAAGATGCCTCTAAATGCTACTCAAAAGTATCTAAATTCATGTCAAACTGTGACGAATGATTATGTGAATAATGAGCAAGAGGATCCAAAGGTTCCTCCACAATAAATGAAGAATAATCAACTTCATCAAAGAGAAGATGAATGTCGTGAATAGTGTCTCCCATGTCTGAAATATGAGACTCTATAAAGAAACCTGTAATGTTTGTCAAGTAGTCATCTAAAGTAGCTATATCCAGAAGACAATGTGTATCTTGCTACACTGAATCACAAGAAGCCATGTGATGAGAGCATCAAAATACTTTCATTTAAAGCATTTTATGTTTAAAAGACTTGTTATTTTAATTAATTGACATGACTGGCAGTAGATTATAGATTAACATATTTATTTATTTTGCATTAAGTTTAGCTAAATTAGTGGATATATTTGAAGTAATGGTTTATGTTAATTATGTTTCTTTATGATGATATTTTTTGAGATAATTATGTTGCGTTGATCTTTTACTACCATAAATGTTATCCTTTTCTTAAGGGTTTTGAACAGGGTATTCTAAAGATTGATGATGTAGTTAAACTCTCTGTTTAATCACGATGGATGAATATGCCATAAATGGGCCCTGCTAGATGATGAGTCACTCAAGTTCAAATCGACTTCTTTATATGTCAATTATGGAACTTCTACTTCCAGCGCCAATTTGGCATAGTTCTCTTTAGTCTAGTTTTAGTTTTGTTTTAGTTTGATTTTAATCTTTAGCTTGATTGCCTTAAGTCTTGGTAGTTAACGCCATGTTAGAAGCTAATAAGGATATTATTATAAATATCCATGTTTTGGTTTTAGTTAGAAGTTAGATAGTTTTCAATCAGATTTTTGTAATTTCAATAACAATACTTTGTTTTGCATTCTACTTTTGATCAATGGAAATGAAAGCAAGGAGTTAATTTAATCACTATGTTAAGGGATCTTACCTAAGGAAGAGCAGGGCCCACTTAACCTTTAGAATGATATTGTGTTGGTATTTTTTTAAGCTATGCTATTTCTAATTCATTCATATTAAATTTGAAGTAGATGTTAATTCTAAATGTTTAAGTTGTTAATTCATTTTCTAACTTAGTGAATGATAAATCTAGATAGTTACTTTTGCTCAAATTATCTTTCAAATTTTGGTTTATTATGGTTAGATTAAGTTGTTAGAATCATTATAAGGTTTATCAGATTAATTAGATTTAGATGTTGTTTGAAGTAGTTAAATTTAGTGTTTATTTATTGAGTTTCATTAGAAGAGTTGAGAGGAACTTATGGGAAGATGAAGTTGGAGTTTGTTGGAAATCTTTTCATGGAGATTAGTCTTTCTGCTTTTTTAGAATAATCATCATTTCTTTGCAATTCATTTTTGTTCTTAAAATAGTGTTTAATTTCCAACAATTAATTATGGATTTCTCTTAAAGAAAAATAGAATTAATTTGAATTTTGTGTTTTAGATTAAGGGTTAAAATAATCATTAGTTGTCTCCATGAATTGGTCTAAATCAGGTTCAATAAAGTCAGAAATAAGTCTACAGGATTTTAAATTAGAAAATAAGATAGAATTAAACTTTAGGAATCAGTCGCTATAGTTCAGCTCCTGAGAGCGCTTGAAGAGCTCTTGACAGCTCCTGAAATAGGAAAAATGATACCTGAAATCATTGTTTATAGTGCAAACCCCCCCAAAGAATCTATGACAACTATCCTTATCACATATTGCTCTAAGACATAGCTAGTTTGATATATAATTGATTAAATGATGCAAGTTGTGACATCAATGACCTTTCCCATCACCATGAATGTAGCAAAAAAAGTATCCTCAAAAGCAATAGTAAATGGAGGAGAAAGAATGCAAGGCTCAAGATTTGGATCACATGTGAGAATGCCCAAGTTCAAGTAGCCAAAGTTCTCCTCAAAATAAAAGCTCACACTAGTAGCATGATCAACAATTAAAGGATCAGAATCATCATTAGGTGCAAAGTCTAAAAAGGTGTATAACCAATCTATGCATGATCAACTATCTCAGTAGCAATTATCTCTCTACTCTCCAAGTCTCTGATGATAATTAATTCAGGTGTGAATTCCATAGTCTTCCCTATTCCACCATGAGTGATTTGATAGATGGAAAGAAGATTGTTTGAAAGATGAGGTACACACAAAACACCATTGGAAGTGCCATCCCCAATATCAACAAAACCTTTCTCAATTACATCCATGTATGTATTGTTTCCCATCAGAATATGTGGCATAACACAAGGCTCAAAAGAAGAGAACATAGAATATGTGGAAGCCATATGATGACAAGCTCCAAAATCTAGGAGTCATCTCCCTAATCCAAGACCTATAGAAGCACAAAGAGATTTACTTGCCATAGTAGTATGACCTTTTTCCTTATCAGATTCTATTTGTTTTGAATTTTTGGAATTAGAAGAAGCTAAATCAACCATTTGAGAAGGAAAAATGATTTTGTTCTTCTCAAGAAGATGTTTTAGTTCATCAATATCCTTCTTGTAACAAGAATAATCTTCATGTCCACTCGTCGTGCAATATGCAAAAGTGGGATTCTCCTTAGATAAATCCTCTTTTGAAGATAATTTAGAGTATACGTTAGAAGTAGATGAAGATTGATCTAAATATTTCTTTCTATCTCCTTGGTTCCTTTGTTTCTTGTTTCTCCTATTAGTGACTTGTTTTGCAGCCAAGGCATGAGACTTAGAAGATTTAATAATTCCCATTTGAATCAATTTATCTTGCTCCTTTGTGAGATCAGAAGTGAACTCACCAAGAGAAGGCATAGTAAATCCTTTTCCTAAGGCTCTTTTCATTGCATGAAATGTAGAAAAAAACATTGCATAATCAAGAACAAGTTTTGAAAGAATACTTAAAATCAATTGTGAGTCATCCTTTTTAAATCCACATTGTCCTAACTGCAATGTTATGGCATTCAACTTAGTAAAGAAATTCTGAATGGTGTAAAAATTGCATGGGATCAATCCTATGAGCTCATTCTCTAATGAATGTGCTCTCAAATTATCCTATTTACCAAAGAGAGTGTTCAAAGTATTCCACACTTCATTTGGTGATTTTGCAGACATAATATGAAAGTGTAGATCAGGAGATACAACCATGCATAAGGTGCCAAAAGCCTCATCACACTTATTGAACCATTTAGGTTTTTCTTCATCCTCTATAGGTTCCTTATCAATACCCATTGTTATTCTATACAATTTTAACTTTCTTAAGTGAAGTTCCATTTCATTTTTCCACTCAAAGTAATTGTATGGTGTGAGTAGATGAACTGCTTTATCCATCTTAGATTGTTATTGCAATGTGAGAGAAAATACAAGAAGAAACAAAAAGAGACACCTGCCCTTTTTCAATCAATCAAGAATCCCCCAACAAAAAATGATTTGGACTCTATAAATCAATTTGTTTACAATGTTGGAGTTGTTTCCCAGAGTGTCAAAAAATGGACTTAAATACTAAAAGTACAACAAAATATTAGAATGAGAAACTCAAAATAGCACCAATGCGTAGTGCTTGGAAAACTATTCACTTTCAAAAAAAGAATCACCACAATCCAAGGTTGTACGTGAAAAATACATCCATTTGAAGTTCAAAAAATGAGGACTGTCATTCAGATCTGCTGAGAAAACTGACTTTTTGGAAAACTAGGATGACTTGAGAAAAATATGATTTCACCACTATGAAGCATGAAAAATTCTACCCCAAATATAAAAAATTGATTACAAAATGGAGTCTGAATGATTGAGTTAGAGGCCTCTTAAGATTAGGTGCAAAATGAAAAATTCCAATGATGAGGGGGTCATCAATTTGAAAAAAAATCAACCTCTACTAAATTTGGAAAACTGCTATTGAATTTAGGAGTTCCTCCAACTTTGTTTGAACTACTACGTAGTTTAGAACTTTGCCAAAATTGGAGAACTGCCAAGAAAAATAGAATTCCTCCAAATTTAAGAATATGGCTAAAACTAGCAAAATTGCCAAATCACTACTAAAATTAGTAGTATCGCTAGATTCAAAAGAAGTTCAAGTTGTTGGTGTGGAGGCCAAGAAGTCACACAATTTTGGCATATGAAAAGTGCAGAAATGTTGAATGATTTTGAAATTTTAATAATAATAAAAAAAAAACATTTAAAATTTTTAATTTATTAATAAATAATTGTTTTAAAAAGAAATGTGTGGTGGGGGAGGGATTGAATCACACCCCATATAGCCCCATAAAATGTTTAAAATCTATTGTAGCAATTTATGAGGTGACGTCCTCTGCTTTTATAAAAAAAAATTGTGACTTTTGATAGTAAATAAAAAAAACTATCTTCTAATATTTTTAAATAATAATAATGATTTTTATTTTTTAAGGAAGAAAAAAATAATGATTTTTTTAAAGTCCATATTGTACTCTGTGCAAGAGGGTCATACAACTCACCTGGCAAAAAAAACTTTTTGTTTCAAATTTGACTTTCACCAAAATTGATGAATTGACAATCAATTTTATGGTTTTGATGCCTTCTGAGTGCGATGGTGAGGTCTGTTTGGGCTGAAAATGCATCAATTAGATGGCTATATTTTGGAACCTCCAAAAAACCTCTATCTTCAACCCTTCATAGATCTCACATTTGATACCCGATTTGGACAAAACAAAAGCCTAATTCAATTTTTTCGGCTACTATGAGCTCAATGGTGAGCTCAAAATGTCTCCAGGAAGCTCCAAAATACCTTTAATAAAATGAAATAGAAAGGAAAACCCTAGAAATTGAGATCTATATGAACCATCAATTTTTGGGGACTATGTACTCTCTTGCTTTCTTAGTGTTTTTCACCTAAAAGGAGAGAGATAGGCCAAAATATATGGTGGTTCACTCAAATTAATGTATGTATGATGGAATTATTCCTAAATGCAATGATATAAATGTAGAAAACTAAAAAACTGATTGATTATTTATGCAAAAGCTAAGAAATCTGAAATGTTTGAAAACACAATGTGATATGCAGAAATGAACTATAAACATAAACAAATGAAAACAAAACTTAATGAACTAAATAGAGTGCACTTGGAGATGGAATGTTGATGTTGGAAGGTTTTGTAATGTCATATAAATTACTGTTGATGACTAATGGGACTAATTCGCCACTGATGGCGAATCAGTCCTCCAAAATTTTGTAAATTCTAAAGTCAACTCTATGGGTCCAAATCTACACTTGTCTTCTTGTCAGGTTGATGGAACCAAATCTGTATAAAATGGGTTGAATGTTGTCTCCTAGCTTGAATTAGAGTTTAGTTGAATTGAATAGCTTTGATGACTTGTTGACCACTTTTCAACGCCTATTTTTTTGACAAATATGCCTACAAGACCTGCAAACACACATGCAAAGAGGGGGAAAATGGTTAAGGGTTAGAGTATAGGGATTTTCCTTGGTCAAATCCCACTTTAGTAATCAAACCCTAGATAAAGAAATAAAATGAGAAAGGAATGATGAACAAATAACATGCAAGTGTCCTAAACTCACCAAACCCTTGTTGTTGAAGTCTAAAGATATGCCAATGGCTTCTCCAAGATACTTGATAATTGCTTGATTAAATGATGTTATGATGCTTAAGTGAATGAATGAGATTGAATGCAAGGATGAATTCTTGAATGAATAGGAGTAAAATGGATAGAAAAATACTTATTTATATAGACTTATACCCTAATTACCCAAAAATACATCATAGACCAACATAAGGTCTTAATGAATAAAAACCTGAAGGAAATTTGAATTTATTTTGAATTTTGTGCCAAAAGGGACTCATTCACCACCCATGGTGAATGGGTCCCACTCAAGGCTTGCAAGTGGGTGTTGGGAATTAAGTTGCATTTAATGATGTTTGTTGGGTTTGTATTCAAAAACACACTTAAATAAGGCCTATTAAGTGCAACCAACTCTAATACCATGTTAGATTTGGTTGTGAAATCACCCAAGATCAAAATTATTGAAGGAAAGAAAGAAAGGATATCAAGAGATAAATTAACTTAGCACTCCCTTAGCACTGAACTAGTAGTCCATATTACTACTAGCCAAGGGGAGGGGTGAGTGTTGTTTATATAGAAAAATAATGGCAGATAAATCCAAGAGGAGTAATAACTCCCAAGTGCCCATAATAGGTGGGAGTTTTACCTACTTGGTAAATTCCAAATTACATGGTTATGCCTACTTAGTTAAAGACAAGAATTGGTTATGGGAGGTGGCTAATAAATCCAAAAGAGGGTGTGAGACTCAACTACCCAATGGTGGGTGTGAGTGACACATGTTAATGATGGATTTATGTCACATGTCCTCATCCCAACCATTCTAATATAACCTAAGAAAGCTTAATAATGTGTGTAGGAAAAATAAATATTCCCTAACATAAGGAAAATAAAAAAACTATACTAACATCAACATCTCATAAAATAGTGCAAATGAAAGTGTAGTATATGTAGAACCCATACTCAATCTATGAGTATGAAAGCTAGAAACCGAAGAAGTATAATTAGGACCAAGTTTGTTCATTCTATTGTATACCAACTGAATGTCCTTCTTATCAATTCCACATGCTTTGCATTGCCCTCTTAGATCATTAGCCTCAGTGATGTAGTTTTGGATGTTGTCAAAGTTCTTATGATCAAGGCTCATTAGTTCATTATCAATTTGATAGCCTCTTACTTCATCTATAGTACCATACAATATTTTCAATTTTTCCCAAGCTTCATGATAATTTCTACATGATTCAATTTGAAACAAAAAATCTTGAGAAACTAGTCTACGAAGAAATCCAAGAGCTTTAGTATGTTTAATCATGCATTTTATCTTTTTATTTGCATCTTTAGGTTCAAGTACCTTATTTTCCACATATAGAGTGTGACCTTTAGTCATTAGAATACTGCATGTATTTTGATGCCATGTTGAATAGTTATATGATGTGAGAAAAGAAACCTTAGAATGATCCATGAAAATGAGAGAGCACAAGCAAAAAGATCAAAATAATGCACCAAGAGACCACCCCAAATCACTTTATCAAGAATCCCCCCAACAATATATTATTTGGCACTTTATATTTAGTGTGTTTACAAATGATGGTTGATAAAAACAACAAAGTGGACTTGATCTTGGTACGTGCAAATGCCAAATTTGGCCACAAAATCAAGTACAATTTTTGGTACAAACTAAGATCAATTTGATCATACCATTGAAAAGTACATGAAAATTTATGCACTTTGAAACAAAATTGCACCCAAGAATGTTACCATGGGAGCAAGATATGAGCCCCTAAAGTTTTCAAAATGAGGACAAAGCAACAACACTTGTGAGAATTTGCAATTTATAAAAAACTAGGCACAAAAACCAAAAACTAATTGCAACACTGTGAAGAGCACAAAATTCTGCCTTAAAAAAAAAATGCTTGAAAAAAAGAGTCAAAATGATTGAGATATGAGCCTCAAAAGTTCACCTGCAAAATCAAGAAGCTTGATAGAAAGGGGGTCAAAAAATCTTTATGAACCTGCTGACGTCATGTTGACATGTGCTAGTGTCATCAAAACTTGTGATTAAATTTGATGTCCAACTAGCCATCACCACGTTGTGTGAGTCTAGTAATTGATGAAATATTCTCTAGCATGAATATGCTTTTTGAATATTCTCTAAACTCTTTGCATAAAAATGATGTTCAAATAAACATCGATGGATATTGTAGTAGCCCATTGGATTTTAAATTTGTTGCATGTTTTTTATTTCTTTTGCCAGTATTTTAAAAATATGTCTACTAATTTTGACCATTGGTGGTAGATATTTGTGGGACCATGACAACTAATGATAGCCTACCACGTGGAAAACCATGCAGAGCCTGAGTACGGTCCACAGACTATACAGTTAGTGGATTGTACAATAAAGTTATATTTATTTATATTCTTTTACAAATCAAATTTCTTAATACAAATATATCGACTGAATTTTTTTTTTTTTTAAATTTAGTCGATAATTTTTTCTTTTGAAAATGATTCGTACCATCAAACAGGCATTTATGGCATCCGTACAACTGAAGGAGGGGATATTTTTTCCTGAAACCTTAGGTGAAGTTCTCATATTTTCATGATTTGACAGTTGATCTTAGGGTTTTTGGCCCTTTTGGACGTGATGGGAGGGTTAGATTTGACCCAAAATGCTCCAAAATTTCAACTACCTTCTACATCTGGAAACCACTCTTCAGCTTCAAACCCTCATAGATTTGGCCTCATATGTCCAATTTGGATGAAACAAAAGGAAAAACTGACTATCTTGAATCCTCTGAACTCAATGTTGACCTCAAATTTTCACCAACAAGCTCCAATTTGAACCTATAATAAAGAGCCACAAAAAGGAACCCCCCAAAATTTGGTATTTCTATCAAGCTTTTTTGATTCTCAAGATCATCATACGATGCAAGAGAATGTCATACTAAACTATTCAAGATTTACCAATATCTCTTTAGAAAATGGATTTCCAATTGCACTCAACCCATTCTCATACCATGTTAGAATTGGCTATGGAGATAGCTAGCCAAGATCTTGAAGTCGATTGGAAAGAATAAGAGAGAGAATATGAATATGACAAGAATAAATTGTATTCTTATCAATTATGATTCAATGTTGTATAAAATGTAGTAGAGACCCCTTTGTTATATAGCCAAGGTGAGATACAAGATGTCATAAGATTATGACAAGTGTCTTAATCATATGACATGAGACAACTTATCACACTTACCTAGGTCACATGTGTTACAAATCAAAAGATAAGATAAAAACTAATGAAAACTAGCACCTTCTAGAAAGATTCCTTCCTAGGACCTAAGTAAACTTAACATGTAATTAAGTCCCCTAAGTATCCTAGTAATGAATTAACTAGGTATAACACTTTATTTACACCAACAACCCACATCCACAATTCATTCAAACACATGTTTTCATGAAATTATCAACAATATATATCCATTCTACTATGTTATCAACACATGAACACGTTGGCTTATAACCCTCTAACAACATCTACAACTAGCCATGTTGGTCAAAGATAAAACCTTAATTTAAAATGTATTGAAAAGTGTAGTTGGCTTGACCCAATGACCTTGCTAATTTTCCACCCTCAGTAATGAGTGTTGTGGAACCTCCCATTTTGATTCAAATGTGCATTATTCTCCCATCTCAATGTTTCCTTTGAAAAGCCAAGACAAGGTTTAGACAATGTGACTATTTCTCCTATGCCAATGCCAAGTCTATCATCACTGTCTTTTAATCTCACATCACATTCTAATTTGGAGAAATTTTTGAATGATTATATGCATGTATCTAGAGTTGAAATTCCTAAGGTTATTTTGACAAACACATCTCCCATTATGACTACCACCTTCATGGATACAACTACTACATCCCATCCAATGTCTACACAACCTAAAGAGAGTTCACCATTGCCACCATGGTTATCTTCACAAGCACCAAAGAGAAGGAAAGAGGCCATCTCTCTAAATGAATTCAAATTTGCATAGCTTGCTGCTACAAAGACTAGAACCAAAAAGAAAGCAAAGACTCTTTCAAGGATGCTTTTTGACAAAGAAGGTAATAAGTATGCAAAGATAGCTCAACCTCCATCTAATAAAACTTATCAGGAAGTAGCTCTTGTAGAATATTCTGTCACAAGGGTTGACTTGGGTAAAGTGACTCATGATAGTGCGAAGGTGGATATTCAATCAACCTTAGACTCTCTCATTGAGAAATTCGACAAGGAAAATAAAATGAAAGATCACTACAAAGATAAGATAGTGAAACTCACATCCATGCTATAAAAGATCACTCAATATTCTAAATCCATCGAGCTTGAGGAAATGGAAATTGGTGCTGAGAATCACATAAGTTAGAAGGTGTAGGTACATGCTAGAGGTAGAGTTTCTGGTGAATATCTTGACCACCTAGTTGCATTAGGCACAAAAATGCTAGGGTTAGCCATGGGAAAACTGGAGAAGATGGAAAATATAAGAGAAAAATTGGATGACAATATGAATTCTTTCTCTCAAGAGAAAGGAGACATGGAAAATAAAGTACAGTATTGGATTAATATGAGGAAACTCAAAATAGAAAAATTGGAGGAGTTTGGGATCATTGTCCACTGAGACATGTACATGGAAATTGAATAGTCTTTGATTTACAAAGACACTATTCTCACTAACTTGCTTAATGATCTACAATCTACATGAGAACTTAGTGAAAAACATGACTTGTAGTTGATAAATAAAATTGAAGAAATTCCATGTAAGCTGTGAGATGACAGTCAAAAGCTATTTCCCCCAAACAATGTGGTTCAATAGTTTATTGACATAATTAAGGAGTTTGAAAACCATGTGTTTTCAATATCACTAATGGATCAAATTTTTGATCTTGAATTATCTTTGAGAAATCTAAAACAGTATCTTGGGTGAAATGAAAAATCCTACAACACTATTAGAGATTCAGTATCAAGAGCTCGAGGAATCATCAAGCATACTTCAGTGTCAGATAATGAAGTGTAGACAATCCTAAAGAAATATGACGATTTCTTCATGTAGAATGTTGAAAAAGGTTGACCATGCCTTAGAATAGATTTCATGTTTTAGTTATTTAAATGTTTTTTAAGTTAGCCAAAGACAATTTACATGTCATTTTTCAAATTTAAATACATGTAACAACTTTGAAGTCCTCCAATAATTTTGGACTCTTTCGTTGAATCAGTCAAAGTAGTTAAACTTTTTCCTAGATTAGATCTTGGCTCTCACCTATAAATATGAGAGAGCTCATTTGTATTTTGGACCTTTAATCTTTTGCAATGAAGTGCTGCCAAAATTGTATTCCAAGTTTGAAACTTTGAGTTCAAATTACATATCAAATCCATTCAATAAAGAAGGAAAATTTGCATACCAACCTTTATTTTGGATCAAATTTGAATGAGTGAGAATTTTCTTATTTATTTCTCACTATTTTATCTTATTAATTGATTGGATAAGTGGTATTTACTTATGTGTGATTGGAGGGTATTTAGGTTAAGTTTTATAGACTTTATGTTATATGATTGACTTGAAAATTGTGTGTGTGCTATTCATATCTTCTAGTGAAGAATTGTCAAGACTTTGAGCTCGGAATTATTCTTTTGGTATGTGGATCTTTTTGTGGTGTGGATTGAAAGACTTTGTGCTCCAATTTACATCACTGATTATTGAAGAACTCATAATGGGAACAACAAATTTTTTTGTGATTTGTTGTGTTTTTTGGTTACATATCTTTTGGTTACACTGGTATTCTTGGATTATACTTATGAATTATTGCTTAGGTTATTACTTGGAATTGTTTAGCATTGTGAAATAACACCATGGAACACTGTGAACACATTTTCTGAAATAAGAGAAAATGATGAATGTAATGCACCCCCTACATGATTAAAGTAGTGTATATATTGTAAAGTCTAGCATAGTTTTCTATTTTTTCCTAGTAAGCAATAAGAAGGGATCCTCCCCTTTATGAGAGGAGAGATTTATCTCATCATAATTGTGGCTGAAATTCACATTTTGTAATTTGTAAAGGGATTAAAAAATATCCACACAACAATTCTTTGGTGATTCCACTGGGGATACAAGTACACAACCAAAGCCTCACAATTTTTGTGGAAGTAGACAAGTATTCCAGTGTCTTAATGTGAATTTTGTGAATATCTTTTATTTTTATTTTTTTTTTGTTTCAAGGACTACATTCTAGCATACAAAAGATATACTTTCAGCCAAAGGGTGCAAGGTCAAGTTGATCCATTTTTTTATTTTTCAGAATGCCATAATATTATCCCTTCTCCTTTGTGAGCAAGGTCACCATTAAAGTGTACAGGAAGTTATCCTCCTCGAAGAGTTAGATCACCACTTCTAAGAAAACCTTCTAATTTTGTGGGAATTTTACCTATCACACCAATTCAAGCAACTATTGTTCAAGACACTATGGCTCAACCTCAACCACTTGCTATACCTTGGGGTAATGCTTTTATTCCCTTAAATTTGGAAACTCCTTTACATGAACTTTCTTGCATTCCTCGCAAGAACATCTCCAAGTTCTATGGTGATGATAAGAAGCATCCTAATGAACAAATGAACATATTGGTACCTTTTGCATTATTTGTAGTGTTCTTGGTGTTGAGTGTGAGGATGTTTCTATAAGGTTATTTGTTGAGACCTTATAAGGAGTAGTTGTAGAATGGTTTTACACTCTTGCTCCAGGTATTAATATCAATTGGGGTATTTTCCATACTAAGTTTGAAGAATGCTTTGTTCTTGTTGAGAATTCACATGCCATTTTGGAACAACTTACAACTATGAGAAAAGAAGTACATGAACCCACGTGTGAATTCATGGCCAAATTCAATAAGTTGATAACAAAAATTCCTAAATTAAGGCTAAGCCAATGACTCATAATATCAAGTTTTTCTTCATTATCATGCAACTAATAGAAGTTAGCTTCTTGTTGTGGAGGGTATTTCTAGATAATCTTGAAGTAGCATAACAGTTGGCTACTAGCTTCGAAGATGATTTGATACTTTCTAGAAAAATACGAAAAGAAAAAAAAAGAATTAAAGGGCAAGCGTCTTCATCTTCATCTACCAATACAAGTATTGATCCTATGATGCAAAAACTAGCAAATGAATTGCTAGATTTGAAGAAACAAGCTTCTCAAGGTTCATCTAATCCTCCATAAAAGGATGTTCCAAGGAAAACCTTTCCAAATTCTTCCAGCAATTCTGATAATAGAAACCAAAACAGACTTCCTACATTGCAAGGAAGACTTGCTCTTGAGGATCCTCCCACAAATGTAACCATGGGTTATTATGAAGCTGAGCAAGATGATTATGCACAATCAAAATATCCTAGAGAAGAAAATTTTGATCAATTCTAGGAGGAGGAAGCAGACCTAACTGGCGACTCAAACATTGACTATCTACATGTTGAGAATGATTCAAATGATGAAGATTTTGTGACTAACACTTATGATGTGTTCACATGTTTGAAAAAAAATCCTTTGCTAAAAGAGGAACTCCTTTACAAGTGAAAACTATAGGTAAATGGTTAATAAGAAAGTAAGTACCTCTCGTCCTCCTATGGTTCCCTCAATGCTAAAATCCAATATTTAGGTTCCAAAGACCAATGTTCCATTCTCAAAACCTATCAATAAAATTACCTCATCCTCCTTGATCAACTCATTTCAAGCCTTTCACATAATCAATCATGCGAATAGGACAAAAATACAAATGTTTGAAGCCAAATATCTTAAGGATAATCCTGATCAGTTTGATAGATTGGTTGATTTTTTTAAGGATAAGAGAACTCAATCTAATAGAGATTCATCTTCAAATATCCCTATTGTTCAAAAATCTAAGTTTCCACAAAGTAACTTAGTTTCAATTTATTCATCTATTCCTAGAAGAATAGATCCATTCTACATTTCTTTGCTTGTTAATAGTTTCAAGTTGAGTATTTGTGTAATAGATTCTGATGCATCTAATAATGTCATGCTGACCAAGGTAGCCACTAATTTAGGATTGAATCTCACAAATAATTCTAGTCATTGCTTCACTATGGAGAATAAATAAATAGCTTTGATCGGGCAAATTAAGGATGCATAGTTTGCATTCACTACATATCTAGAGAAGAAAATCAAGATGACAATTTTGGTTGTTGATGTTCCTACATCCTATGGAATTTTTCTTGGATGAAATTTTTGTAAGGAAATTGGAGGAGAGCTAAATATGGATATGTCTGAGGATAGGATACATGTAAAGGGTGTAATGCAAAAGCTACTTCTTGAAAGGAATCCAAGTTTTCAGTCACTAAGTTAGATGATTTGAGAGCTCAAATTTTATTTGAGTCTTCGAGTATGGGGAATTATTATTTGTAGACCAATGAAAATGTTAAGTCTTCAACTAAAAATTCAAAGTAGGAATCTGAAAGTAATGGCTCATCTTCACTAGAAAATTAATCCTCTTCGGATGATTTATAACTTTCAGATACTGAAACTTCATCAGATGACAAAGTTACTGATTTTGAAACTTCCTGTCTTGGTGATCCAAATGATGTTTAAATAATTGAGTTTGATAGAAGTTGTTCTTATATAGGTTTTGGAGTGGGAATTACTTTTATTTCTCAGCAATGAAAGTTCTTAACTTTTTCTCTTAAACTTCAGTTTGATAACACTAATTGTGTTCAGGTGAATTCCTAGTTTAAAATTGTAAAGAAAAAAGAGAATGCAAACAAGAAAAACACAAACACCTCAATCGTTAGCCTAGTTCAACTTGAACAAAACAAAAGATAAAGAGATCATTTTATCTTGTCCAAGTTGATGAGTTGGTTGGCCCTGTTGATTGTTCAAATGTGTGCTCCTTTGGATGGAAAAGAGCATGAAACCTAGCTCTAAATGATCGTGAGATGATGGATAATGTAATGATACAAGTGGGTATTGCAATGGATGGATGATATGGATGAAAAGGGTGTTGCAACAATGGTGGTTTTTTGGCTTGGTTGAATGCTTGAAGGGTAAAGTGCTAAGTTGAATGCAAGTGTGTGTCATACCAAATGAGGGAAAATTCTTCCATTTTTAGGTGAAGTTCCTCTAAATAATGGAGGGCTAGGATGGAACCACAGTGGACAAAATCAAGGGTTGGGGTGAGTTGAGAACTCACAAGCCCTCACATCTTAACATGTGTTAGGTGAGGTGTCAAAAGGGAGATGAGGTGGAGTTACCTTATGGTACCAGGGATTGGGACAAGATCTCCTCATAAAGGAGGTCCTTGTCCACATGTGGGTGATGGGATGTATGAGGAATTAAAAATTCCTCAAATATCCACATGGGGAAGAGGGGAGGAATTAAAAATTCCTTAAAAGGCCAAGGGAGAATAAATGTGAATTTAAAATTCACATTGGGAAGGGGTTGCCTTCTCCAAAAGGAGAAAGCAATTAATGAAGGTTGAATTAGGGGTATGCCATAAATGGCACGAGGATTAGGTTGACCTAATTAGATAATTAAGGTTGTGCAAATAGGGGATTAGATTAATTAATTATGGATTATGGACAAGTGGGGAATTATGAAGGATGCGACCCTAATCATGATTAGGGGTGTGGACATCCTAATCATAGGTTAATTTAGATTAACCTAGATTAAGAAGAATTATGGAGGATGGGACAAGGAGAGAGAAAATGGTGAATTTAAAATTGATTTAAATTTGTAAGGGAAATGACTAAATTAAATAAATTAGAACATTAGAAAAAGGGGAATATTAATTAAATAATAAATTATTTAATTAATGCATATGCAAGGTGCATGATAGAGAAATAAAAGGAGTGAATTTGACCATATGGAAGTGGTCAAATTTAGATGTCTACATTTTTCACCTCTTCAAAGTACTATTAGAATAATGGTGTTTCAAAGAAAAATAAAATATAGATGACTTGATAGAAGAAAGGGTTGTCAGATGATGCCCTAGTGCAGGAGAAGTTGTGTGGGTTGTCTAATCGTAAAGAGATGAAGGAAAATTCCCTAGTGTCATAGGGAAATGGACATGATAGAGGCATGAAGGAAAATGGGAGGGTATGCCCCCTTGAGAGGTGGATGATGAAGAAAAATGGGCCCTGAGCAACATCTCGATATGAAGAAGCATAGGGTACCATGCGATAGAGCATGAAAAACCATCAAGAATGGCTTTCAAATGGAGGAAAATGGACAAACAGGTCGTGAATGGAGGCCCACAGAAGAAAAGGGATGAAATGAATTAATAAGAGGTTAAATAAAGGGTAAAAATTACCAAAAATTTAAAAGGTTAGATAGGTGCAAAAGTCAAAAATTATAAATAGTAAATTTGAAAATTACTATTTACCATTCACACACTTGGAAGCTAACTCAACAAGAGAGAGGGAGAGTGTGACGAGGATGGCTAACGAGTCAAGTGAGGATGAGGGATTCATGGATGATGAGCTCATCCACCAAGGTGAGGAGGTGCACTAGTTCTATTATTATCAAGAAGCATTGTGTCAGGTAGGATTTGAAACCCACTTCATGATTTGATTTTAAATTTTATGCATTTTAATTTGGGAATTTTAAAGACCTAGGACAAAAATTTGCTATGGAAGGGCGAATTTGCTTGTTCGCTAAGCAAATTCACCCATCTAATTGGGTGATCCAAGAAAATGGTGAAGTCACGTTGCATAGAGGAAAATTCCCTAGGGAGGGGCAATTGTAAAATTGCCTCTCCCCAAGGTGGAGCATTTATGCTTGATGCAGAGGTGAGGGTGACATAGGATGAACAATTTTGAAAATTCCCAAGATGAGAAAGGGTGAATTCAATTTTTCCAAAAAGGGTAGCAAACTTTCCAATTGGGAGGGAAAACACATAGGGACGATTGGGAAATCGCCCCTAGAAGGGAAAAGGTGAATTTTCCATGATGACAGGAAAATTCTTGTGAGGGTGAGATAAGAGGTGAAATCACCAAACATATAGGTGATTTTGCAGATAGAAGGAAAAAGAGGCGAATTAGCCAAAAAAAGGGAGAATTTTCCAATCAAAAAGGAGAATTTGAGAGCAAGAGGAAAAAGAGGTGAATTCACTGAGAAAAAAGGGAAAATTCACAAGAGGACATGAAAAGGGGTGAATTTTCGATAAAAGCAAGCAAATTTGAAAGAGGGTGAAAAGGGGAAAATTTTCCATAAAAATAAGAGAATTTGCAAGGGGACATGAAATGGGGAGAACTCATCCTACATAGGGGAAAATTTTCTAGAACTTGGGATAGGGTGAAATGAGGGAAAAAGAAAAATGAATGATGAAAATCTAACATAATGTTTTGTGTGGATGTAGAACTTCGATACACTGAGGACTCGTGAGATACATTTAGTGGTGATGGAGGTGACGATTGGGAGGATGAATGTCTAGGATCACACAGCGCTAGCACAGGCGAGGCTACTACATATGTTGGGATATACCAACATTAGAGAACATAGAGCACTCCTAACAGGATTGATGGAGAGGTGGATCTCTAAGACATCAACCTTCCATCTCCCAACATGGGAGATGATAGTGACATTAGAGGATGTGTGAAGGATCTTGTGGCTACCCATCAGAGGGCACTTAGTTAGTTTGACACTGAACCAGGGCCATGATATAGAAAGGAGCCTATGGGCACTTTCCAGATGATCAAAGCTTCCCATTTAGGGGAAGGAGTTAGATTTAGATGCTTGCTTGGGATTGGATGTACCTGCACTACCATTATACCTCTATGGCTTGATCAATGGGATCCTACTGCTCAATAACAATGGACAATTTTGTAGCCTCAAGGTAATTGAGGTTGTATGACACATTGTGGAGCGATGCAAGGGGGATTTTCTATGGGGGTGTGCATGATATCCCACATGTATCGAGACATGAACATGGTGTGCTACAAGAGAGCTCTCAGTATCACACATGTGACACTACTCCACATATGGGCATGGGAGCATATGAGTGTTGTGAGGCTAGGGTTTATGACAATAGGGACACAGGATGAGACACTACCAGTAGCATACTAGTATGGTACATAGTACAAGTGGTGATTCCATTACTCATATGTGAGTGATTTGGAGGCATGGAGGAGGAGATTAGATGACCTAAGGGGGGACCAAATTAATGGAGACCCTATCAGAGGTGACAATTTTTTGGATGGAGAGAGGATGAGAGGAGGCATAGAGGCTACTTATTCATAGTGTGCTACTTGATCGAGTGAGACCTGCTCATTGTTGAGCTCCACAATTCAGATAGGTTCATGAGACAGTTTGGTGTATAGTAGGATACCTCCACAGGGCCTCAAAGATTTTGTCAGATCATCCAAGAGCACCTATGGGGTGATCAGATCATGAAAGACTTTGTGAGGCAGATGTGGGAGTATTTACAACTGGTACTATATATGGGGACATGAGGAGTGTTAGATGTAGGGATGACAGTGTGGTACTCTGCATGGTGGACAGAGCATAGGCCAAGGCAGATGATGATAGTGCTCCTAATTGTAGGGGCACTAGGATTTAGTTCAAATGATGAGAGGGGATTGGTTGGATAGAGGAGAGATAGGAGGAGAGGTAGATGAAAGAGGATGGGTGGAAACAAAGAGGCTGAGATGGAGGAGATGAGAGGAGGATGCCCCAGAGGTACATCCACTAGAAATGGTAATATATGTACCTCCACCGCCCAAGGATCTAGTAGTACTAATGACAGGAGCCTTGGTTTGATTGAGGATAATAGAGCATAGACTCAGGGAGTTAGAGGTAGATCAAGACATATTACTGGCCAAGGTGGACAGGCTACAGAGGGAGGGAGATAAGGACTATTCAACCTTGGAAAAGGAGACATCATAGAATGTATGATAGGATTAGGCAGAAAGAGATGAATTTGAAAGGTAGATATTCAAGATGCAGAGGGGGCTAGAGGAGATGATACAAGAGAGGGATGAGCTAAGGAGGGAGTGGGGTGAGCTTTGTGATAGGGTAAATTGTGTAGAGGTTGCGATGGAAGATGTAGGGGGGCTACTAGAGAGGGTTGACGTAGTAGAGGCATAGGTACAAGCCTTGTAGGAGGAGAGGGATGCAACTATAGAGAAGATGTCATGGATGCAGCCACAAATAAACTAGTTGAGGATGATACAAGATGCATGGGATCAAGAGAGGAGATACCTTGCTATATTATGAGATAGGTGCAGGGTAGAGTAGGACATGGTGAGGGCACATGAAATAGAGAGGGATAAGTATATGAGAGAGTCCACCTACTACATGGGGGCTTACTTCAGAGAGGTTCTAGATCCTGCATGCCTCATACCTCCATATGTCTAAGCAGTACCACAAATGCCAACACCGTCATTGTCAGGAGGGACACACACATAGTGGTACAATAGTTATCATGAGACTCCCCCATGCAGAGATCTAGTGCTAGACTCCCCTCAAATATCAGATGGAGCCAACATAGGGTAGAGAGGACAAGAGTAATAGGACCCTTATTTTTGACAAGTGCAGGGTGGATGTGTAGTGGATAGGGACAGGGGCCATAGATCCCACAATGTAGATCAGATATATATCCTTTTATTCATGGATGTAGCCTCTACATTTGATCAAAGCCTTGTACCTTTATTTTATTTCATGATTATGGATGGACATGATGGATATGTATTTATGCTTGTATGATGGAGTTTATTATGGACTTTATTATTGGTTTATGATATTTGGATATTGATATGATGTTTTATTATGGACTATGATGATGATGATGATGATGATATATGCATGCATCTATAATTATGTACATTTATGCCTATGTGGACAACATGGTTGAAATGCATGATGCCTAACATTTTGTGATGCGGGATATGATGGATGATTTATGATGTTATATGTTATGGTCATGGGACTAATACTTTGTGATGCAGGTGGCAATGTATGTGTGGAGACAAAAAAATTATGACTACAATGGATATGTTTAGAAATCTATGTGATTGATTCAAAAAATGTGATGGATATTTTGTGTTGTACATTGTATAATCAATTTGTTGTTAATCCTAGTGGGAATTTTTTCCAGGCATACTATTATGATTTGATGTATGCATATGTACTAATGTTATGGATGGATGAAATGGATGTGATATAATGCAATGCATGCAATGTATGTAATGAGACAGACTAATATGTTTAGAATAATGACTCTAAACAACCTAAAAAAATATAATGCAATGTAATGATAATGAAATGAACATAAGATGCTTAGAATAACCAATTAAGATTGATCTAAACAGCTTAAAATGAAAATGATATGATAGATTCACATGAGATGAAATGAAATGCAATGAACCTAAAATATAAGATGAGATAATATTGACATTGTTTGGGATCAAATTGTAATTTCTATGTTTAATATGACATCAATCAAGTTTAATGAACAATTGGATTCACTTGTTTCTATGATGGGCATGCTTTTTCTTATAGTTATGTATCAATCTCATTTTCTTTGCTCATTTTTTCATTTCATAGACTAGGGATTCAATAGCAGAGATGACCTTGGTATTGTCAACATAATAATGAATGAGACCTACATGAATGATGGGTGTGATTAAATTCCTTTCAAACATTAATATCTAAATTAAATTAGCACATACATGTGTGTAAATATGAGCTTGCAGAGTTTTGGAAGCAGTATTCCTAGTAATTTCCCTATAATAATATCAAAATGAGGGATGATGGGGGTGATACTACAACTATCAAAATCCAAATGAATCCTAAGAAGAAAAAGAAGAAAAAAGAGGAGTGTTTGCACAACCAAAATCACCAATCATAGGTTAAGGAAAGGATGGATGGGGAAAATGCAATGCAACGGGATGAGAAATTAAATGTAATCCTAATGCTATTTTTCCATTTTAGGAGCACTGATTTTTTCTATAGCACAAGATAGGATATGCTAGGGTATGAGGAACCAAGGCAGATTAGTGTCTAATGCATGAAAGAAACACAGTTGACAAGGAGGCTATCCCAACACCCCAAAGTGATGATGACTTTGGTCAGGTTAGGAATTCAGATAACTAAAAGCACAAAGGATTCCCTAATGTAACACAAGACCACAAGAATCTTGGTGGGTACTACATGAGAGACAACCAAGAAGATAGAAATAGAAAAAATATCAAGATATGCTCCTATGTTTACTAGTTAAAGCACACCATGATATGATGGATAGTGGCGACCTTCACAAGGTATGATAGAAAGCTCAAATGATAAACAAAATTCCAAAATCATCACAAGAAAGTAATCAATTTCAAATTTCCTTTGCCATAGGATCAAAAGGTGGATGGGATTGATGTGGTCTGATGTAGGAAGGATCTGCATCCTATTAAGACCAAAAATGGATACTAAACTAAGTGATCAATATGAATCAAGATACTCAAAATTGATTGAACCTAGTGACACTAGTGGATCCTATTTGTTAAGAACTAGCTAGATAGGGACATACTCAATGACATGACACAAGACATAAGAGACAAGATCGACAAACCCTAAAGACCTAGGGCTCATGGATTGATCAAAGATTAGCCTTGCCTATGTGAAAGTGTAGAGCCCTCGTAGTTTGATAAAATATTGTGAATAAAAGTGGAAAGAGGAAAATGGAAACAAAGATGGAGGACAAAGACTGGATGGAAAAAAGCCCTGAGGGTAGTTCAAATGATCAACCTTTCCTACGTGAAAGCGCAGGGGCAATGTAGTTCAAAAAAAAGGACCAACGACAAAAGATGGAACCAAATAGACAAAAGGTGGGGGACTAACATGACAGGATGGACAAAAAGGCCCTGGGGTAAATCTAAATCAGTTTTTAGACCCTACTATTTTAGATACTGAAAACTAATGAGGATATCTTTTGAGAAAATGGTATCTTTCATTTGGTTTTAAATTAAGGTGTATGCAGTCAGATTCATTATTAATGAAATGATAGGATGACACCCAATGAGGACCAACATGATGAAGGACCCTAAGTAAAGGTGGGAGATCAACAGATGACTTGGAAAAATGACACAAGCTCAAATTTTGATAAAATCTTAGGGTTGTGGATAGCCGATGAAAATCATCCAATGCTCAACCAAAACATACCAAGTGGTAGATAAGTAGATGCAAATGAAAGGAATGGATTGATAGGATAACCTGGCTAACTTAGGTGTAAAACCTCTTCAAGTACATAATGTTGATAGGGTCCTCTAGGGGCTCCTAGCAAGCATATATGCCCCAGAACCATATTTAGCTGTGACAATGTAAGGACCCAACCAATTAGCCTCAAATTTTCCTTTCTTGTCTTGATCTTGTTGAGTACGTTGATTCTCCTTGAGGACTAGATCACCAACATTAAATTGACAAGGAAAAAATTTCTTGTTGTAGCTCCTCCTAAGATGATGTTGGTATCCTTGAAGATGATTGTAGGCTCTGATATACTTTTTATCCAGGAGTTCCAATTGATTGAGTCATGCAATCTGAGTGTCTTCATCACTTATGAGGTTCTTCAAAGATATTCTAAGTGATGGGATCTCCACTTTGATTGACAAGATGGTATCAACACCATAAATGATGGAATATGGAGTGGTGCCAGTAGGAGTGTGGATGGATGTCTGGTAATCCCAAAGGGTGAGGTGGAGATGGAGGTTCCAATCTCGACCATTATTATTGACCACCTTTTTAAGGATTTTGATAAGCATTTTGTTAGTTTCCTCCACTTGACCATTACCTTGTGGGTAATAGGGGGTGGACCATCGATTTTGGATATGATAAGTTTCACAAAGGTGTTTCATGAACTAGTTTTTGAATGGATTTCCATTGTCAGTGATGATAGCGGAAGGGATTCCATATCTATAGAGAATATTGAAGAGGATGAATTTGGAGATTTTAATACTCATAATTTGAGAGAGTGGGATTGCTTCCACCCACTTGGTGAATTATTTAGTGGCAGTGATAATGAGAGTGTGGTTGTCAAAAGATGGAGGGTAGATATTTCCGATCAAGTCAAAAACCCACTAAGAAAAAGGCCATGGTGCTATGATAGGTTTCAAATCTTGGACGGGAGCATGTTTCAAATCCACATGTTGCTAACAGGGTAGCCATTTCTTCACAAAATCATAAGATTCATGCTCCATGGAAAGCCAATAATATCTAGATCTGAGAATCCTTTTTCTAAGGTCATGCCATTAGAATGGGCCCCATAGACACCACTATCTACCTCAGTTAACATAGTGCGGGATTTTCATTCATTCAGACACCTAAGTAGAGTACCATCATACCCACGGCGATAAAGTGTATCTCCCACAATGGTGTAGCGGGAAGTGTGTTGGATGAAATAATTTCATTGATTTCATGTAAGGTCAAGAGGTAGGATGTTATCATGAAGATAAATGTAAATTTCATCATACCAGGGTGACTCAGGACCTATGATGTTGCACACCATCTCACTCTTAGGGATATCATATGTCAGGATTGAATTTTTTTCAACAAGGAACTCATAATCCATCCAGTCTTTAGGCATATGAATGATGGAACCAATTGTATCCATTGCATCCATTGTCTTATTCTGAACTCTAGGGATCTATTCAAACTAGATAGAGGTGAAGTATTTCTTAAATTCATCTAGCATGCATTTGTATGGTAACAACTTGTAATTATTTGTCTAAAAATCATCACTGACATGTTTGATAATCAACTGAGAATTGCCAAAGACTCATAAATGAGTGATGTTCCATTGAATGGTGATCCTAAGACCAGTGATAAGAGCTTCATGCTTTTCTATATTGTTTGTGCATGGGAATGCTAATCTAAATAACTTTGGAATGTAGTCACCTTGAGGAGTGACAAATAAGACACTTGCACCAACTCCATTATGTGTGTATGACCCATCAAAATAGAGTGTCCATGTATCTACTTCTGCGACTATGAGGACTTCTTGATAAGGAAATTCAGCTACCAAAGGATATGCATCTACCAAGGGAGCATCTTCCAACTGATTTATTATAACTTTCCCATTGATCGCCTTATGGTCCACATACTCTATGTCAAATTTACTCACTAGCATGACCCACTTGGCCATACGACTAGTTAAAGAAGCTCTAGATAGCAAATATTTGAGTGGATCAACTTTTGATATTAGCTTCACAGGATGGCTAAGCATGTAATAGCAAAGCGTCTTCAAATTGAAGACTATGGCTAGACAAGCCTTTTTCATTGGAGAATAGTTGAGTTCGTATCCCACTAATGTTTGACTGATATAATAGATTGCACGCTCTTTAGAGTACTCATCATGCTAAGCTAGTAATGCCCCTAGTGCAACATATGTAGTTGAGATGTACAATAACAGTGGCTTTCCTGGGGCAGGAGGCATCAAGATAGGTGGATGAACCAATTATCGTTATTTTTTTCTAAACCTTGCTGACAATCTAGATCCCACTTGAAGGTGGTGTCTTTGCATAGGAGATGTGTGAATGATTGACACTTGTCAGCTAGTTGGGATATAAACCATTTGATGGACTGTAGCTTCCCTTCAAGGCTTCTTAACTGTTTGAGATTACATGGTGTGGGAATTTGCGTTATTACTTTGACCTTTTCCAGATCTACCTCTATACCCCTTATGGAAACTATGAAGCCCAATAGCTTTCCTGATGTAATCCAAAACACACACTTCTTTGGATTTAGATGCAACTTGTAGTGCTCTAACCACTCAAATATTTTCTTCAAGATCATGGGATGCTCTTCTCTAGTCTTTTATTTACCCAATAATTGATCAACATAATATTCCATTATGATATGAATGAGGTCATGGAAGATAAAAATCATGGCACATTGATAAGTTGCCCCCACATTTTTGAGTTTGAAGGGCATGACATTGTAGAAAAAGGTGCCCCGAGGAGTGGTAAAGGCTATTTTATATTGATCTTCTAGTGCAATCCTAATCTGATTATAGCTAGATAAACCATCCATAAGGGATAGCATCTCATCCCCTACTATGAGATCAACTAGCATGTCAATATTTCGAAGAGGGAAGTCATCCTTAGGAAAAGCTTTATTGAGATCCTAAAAGTCTATGCAAATTCTGATGTTTCCATTTGGCTTGGCTACGGGCACTATGTTAGATATCCAGTCAGAATAGTTGATAGGTCTTAGGAACCTAGCTTCTAATAGTTTCTCCAACTTTTTGACAAGAAAAGCCACCTAAGGATGCATCTTTCTTAGTGTTTGTTTGATAGGCTTGGCATCCAGATGCACGTCCGAATGATGTACCACTAATGTAAGATCTAGACCTGGCATGTCTGAATAATTCCATGCAAAATTGATGATTCCCTCTTTTAGCAGATTGACGATGATAGAATGATCTTCCTTTGACAAGGATTTGGCTACATACATGATCTTAGGATCTTCCTCTATTCCCAAGCTTACTTCTTGAGTTTCTTCGATCATAATAGAAGATTGTTCTGAAAATTGAGTTCTAACAAGGGGAAGATGAACATCCCCATCCTCCAATGCCTCATCAAGGTTTTCATTGTCAAATACACCCTTTATTTTGACTTTTGTTGAGTCAAGAAGTGCCTTAGAGAGGTTTTCCCTAGATGACCCTTTTTTATTTTGTTTCTTCTTACTTTTGTAGTTAGGGTGTTCATCCTCTCCCAATCCCATGAGATGCACATAGGTATCCACTAATGGAAAGGTATTGATGGGTGCACTGTATCATAGGTCCCATTCAATGAGCTTAAGATGGCAAAGGGAGAGGCTAATGGAAAAGACAAATAGGCATTCAAACATAGATGAGAGGTTTGCCTCATCGTATGTGAGTATGATGGACTCTTCCTCAAGTATGTATTCAAGGAGATCATTATCCTCAATAGCATTGCTAGAGGCACTAGTTGATGGTACAATACCTTTTTGCTTCATGTTATAGCTTAAGCCCAAATGGTTCAGTTGCACAGGAGTATTAATAGGTTATCATCTTCCTTGTTCTTCTATAACGAGGCCTCCTTGATAATTATACTTTTTAGCTAGCTTAGAGGCATGAGGATAAGTCTCCTTGAAGTATTCCTTAAGAGGATGAGAAGGTTTAGGTTCCTCTTGGTATATCCATTAATTGATATCATCTTTTGGTTGATCTTGTCAGGTCCACAGAGATCAGAAAGTGCTAGACCCCATGTTCTTAGAACTCAAAGTGATTGTATTCTCTTCCTCTTTTTATGTGGACTGAGAGGGTTGGCTATATGTACAAGGTGATGGTGGCATGGTTGCCACATTTAAATTTGTTCACATCTCATACTCACCACAACCTTTGTCTATGATTTATACCTTGGTGATTGTGGAGTCAAATGTGGAAGAAGGAATGGATGATATAGTTGATCATGGATTAGAAGATGGATGGGAGGATGATGCTTGAGGTGCCCCCACTTCCACTCCTAGATAGTAGTGAGAGTGAGGAAAGGAAGCCTCTAATGCATGACAATATTCAAATGGTTGTGGATCAACATGTATAGTTACTTCCATCCCATTAAATGGTAATTTAAGACATTGATGGTAGGTTGATGGGATAGCTTGCATGGCATGAATCCATGGGTGGATAAGAAGGAGGTTATATGGAAGGTACAAATCAAGGACATGGCATGTGGTATATTGTACAATAGGGCCAACCTGAATTGGAAGACAAATAATTCCTTTAGAGTCACGTTCTACATTGTCATATGCTTTGATGATGATAACCTAATTGTTCAAGTCAGTATGGGTGTAGCCTACTTGTTTTGTGAACTTCAATGTACAAAGATTAAGGTAAGAGCTATTATCTACTAATATCTTTTCTACTTTGTGTCAGGCTACGAGGACCTCAATGTGAAGGGGACGGTTATGGTTTAAATCAATGTAAGGCATATTTTTTTGGTTGAAGCCTAGTTGATACATGGATGACAAGTGTCCTACCAAGGCTTGGAATTGGGTGGGATCTATATCATTAGGGACATGAGTATCCTACAAATATTTAGTGACGATTTCTTGATGAACTGGAGAAGACTTAAGCAAATCTAGGATATAAATTTGAGCTGGAGTTTTTCTAGGGTGATCAAGGATGTTGTACTAAGAGCTTATAGGAGCTGGTTGGGTGGACATGGAGGCTCCAAGAACAGTGATGTGGGCATGACAGGTTGTGATAACACACTATGGGTCTTTTCCTTTGATGTGTATCATGGACACATGAGGCTTTACCTGAATGATGCACATAACTATGCCTTCATAGTTATAGGGTACATTCTTATAACTGGCAATATTTGTGTTGTTTTGATTATTGTTATTATTTGACCTGAGATTTTCATTGGACATACTAGCACCTTGATTATGCTTCAGGAAAGCATTTTGGTATATCTGTATTTGAGTGTTGGATGGTGTTGCTCAGTTTGCATCCACTTGAATATCACCTCGATCTATAAGATCTTGGATGTATGTTTTTAATCCTTTACACTTGTTCAAGGAATTCCCTTTAATTTTGTGAGTCACAATATTCATTTTCTTTGTACTAGGTAGGTTTTGGTTTAGACTCATTGAAAGGTTTGGTCATAGGATGTGTGACTAGATAGCTTGCTTGAAGGATTATATTGAATAAAACACTTAAATATTCTCCCAATGGAGTGAAAGTGCATTTATTGTTCCCCTAATTTTGTTGATTGGACTATTGATGAGGATGAGGTGCCCCCTGTGGCACAAATATAACATTAGAAACTTATGGTTGATTAGGGACATATTGTGACCTCTGGGAGGTGTTAGCTACCTGAACATGCTTGGTGTTAGTGACATCATCATTAAAAATGTTCTTGTTTTTCTTCCAATAGAGAGATTTTTCCCTAGATGACTTATCCTTATTAGGATTATAAATCTTGATTTTTCTCTTAGCAAAGAGTGCTCTCTCAATGATAGGACCTTTTTCAATGACCTCTTCAAAGGTTGTGACACAATGAATATTGAGATTATGTGCCATATCTACATGAGAGTTTGTGACAAAAAGAGTGACCATGTCCTTCTCACTGAGCTGAGATTTCATTCAACCAACCAAAGTGTGCCACCTTTGTAGGTAGCTTGCAAAGGTCTCTCCCTCATCTTGTTTCTCTTTTAAAAGATCTACGGTATCAATATCCTTCTCCAAATTAAAGGAAAAGTGTGTAACAATTTTTTTCTAAAATATTTGCAAAAGAAGAGATTGATCCCTTTGAAAGAGCCATAAACTAATCAAGAGCCACCCCTGTTAGACTCCTAGGGAATAACCACAAGAGGTAATTGTCACTGTGTAGGAGTTCTTGAAAATGAGAGTAGAATTCCTAAAGGTGGTTCTTTGGGTCTTTAGTTCCTTTACACTTGTCAAACTTTGGCATTTCAAAATGCTTTGGAAAAGGAACAAGTGAGATTGAGGGATCAAATAGATAGGATACGTCTCTTGAAAGTTGAAAGACTTTTTAGATGTCCTAGCTTGCAAGTCTTTCAATTTTGCTTTTATCTCTTCCCACTCCTTATTAGCATGCATTGATGGAGGTGGATTAGACGAATTGGATTGATTATAAGGAGCATATTGTTGGTACAATGAAGATGGGACTAAAGTGGTTTGATCATATGCTGGTGGAGGTGTATATGGACGTGTTTGTTGATACTAATTGGTATAGGTGGGTTGTGGTTGTGGATTGACTTAGGATTGATGATAAGATGATGGATTTTGATAATAAGAGGTGGAGGAACCCTACTGATATGATGGAGGTGTTTGGTAATATGAGGTGGAAGCACCCTATTGGTATGGAAGAGGGGCTTGGTAATATGAAGAGGTGGAAGCATCCTGTTGGTATGGTAGTTGCTATTGGGCATAATACGAATTGGATTGATAGTTGTAAGTAGCAGTTGATTATTAGGCAGCATATGGAGGTCGTTGTGGGTTGGATGGTTGGTAGTAAGGATATGATTGCAATTGTTGGAGATTTGTGTAAGATGGTTGTGGTTGGGATTGTTGAGGATTCTAATAAATAGGGTTGGGATTAGGATTGGACGAGGTAGTAAAGGTAGTATATGTGCTTGACGGATGGTAAAGGTATTGAGAAAGAGGGTTGCTTTGCATTTGTGTCGAGATTTGGGTGTGTTGAGGCGGTTTTTGGTAATGTGGTGGTTATTGATAGAGAGGACAAGATGGAATTTGGTGCTGCTGAGAGACTTGTGGTTGGTGAGGAGGTAAATGATGAGATGTTGTTGGATGATGTGTGGGGATTTGTGTTTACTGAGGGATTGGTACTGGAATACCTTGCGGTTGTTGTGGAGGTTATTGTTGACACTGTGAAGTATCTTGTGTTGCTTGATGTGGAGGTTGAGAGGGTATGTCAGTATGTTATGGTGGTTGGGATGGGATAGCGGTATGTTGTGTCACCTACTGATGAGGTGGTTGGGATGATGTTGCTTGTTGCAGGTTAACCGGAGGTTGCTGAAAGGATGGCACGTTGCATTGAGGTGTTTGTTGATATGTGAAAGGAGGTGTCGGTAAGTTGGATGTGGGTGTAGATCCAAGAGGCGAAGGTGGTGCAACAAAAGGATTACCCCATTATTCACTAGTGGTTAACCTAGTTGGTTAGGTGGAAGAGGTGGTGTAGATGGTATGGGATTTGAGCTCTAAGGAATGGGCATGGCTAGTGGATGTGGGAGGTTCTATGGCATACCATAAGCAAGGGGATCATTAGGATTAGGACCTTGAGGAACATTCAACTGAGGTGCTCCCATAACTAAAATTGGAACCCAAGGATGGTGTGTAACTTGATAGAGCACTATATTGCCAAACCCAGGCTGATGCCAAACTTCCTGTGGTGGACCCTCATGGGTGTATGAGTTACCTAGATTACTATGTGAATTTTGAGGATCTTATGATGCTGGGGGTCCAAGAGTTGTGTTGTTGGTATAATTGGATAAGTCAAACCTTGATGGTGGCTTAATACCCTTCATGACCAATGTGGCGAGGATTGTATACCCATGCTCATTAAGGAGACGGTCTTTCATTTGGACATTAACATGATCATTGAGATATTTTTCCACCATGACTTTGGGTTGGTGGACCATGCTTTCATCAGTATTAGGTGATGTGGTATGAACCTCCATGTTAGATTGTGATGAATTGTCATTATTGGGATTCAAAGGAATGTGAGGCTGGGTACCTTTAGCCTATTGTTCTACCATGAGTTTCTTTGCTTGTGATCAAGTAAGGGGCATGAAAATGCAAAACTACCAGGATGAACTAAGATGATGCTACACTCTAGAATACACTTAAATGAAGAATCTAGGTGAGGATTAAAACATTGATTGGATTATATAATGGATTGGTTGATTGGATGATTGGATAGGGGATGCCATTGGATTAGATTAAGTGATTGATGAGATGTGGTGATTGATAAGATTGAATGGTTGATTGGATAGGATGATGACACTAATTCTAAACCAAGTTCAGAGGTCAAGCTAGATGATGTAAGATGCTAATTATCAGAATAAATGATGAAAAAGGATGATTAAGACACTAAATCTACCTCAATATGGAAGTAGATTGATTGGGTTGTGGACAATTACTGACTCATGATGGATACCAATCCTAAGTGTGAAGGATGATGATCGGGATTAGGAACCTAAGCCAACTTGGATAAAGACCTCAAAAATGAAGTCTAGGGGATTGGGATTGATGAACTGATGATAGAAATGCAATCTAGGGATGTTCTAAGATGCACCCATATGATTAGATCAATGAATGGATGAATTTTGGAAAATGCAGACAAACTAAAATAGCAATTACGGGTAGATGGATGATAAAAAAAATTGATCATGGAAAAGGACTCAGAAAATGACAAGCTTTTAGTGGCCCAAAGGATTCACTCTCTAGAATTTTTATGGGTAGCACATACGCCTCTTCAGGTCACGGCTTCACCTATTTAGGGATAAAAAATTCACCTCTATGTTGGGAAAACTCACCTATCTTGGGGACTCAAATTTGCCTATGTTTGGAGACACACAAGAAACTGGTGAACTCAAGATATAAATTCTCCTATTTCTAGAGGACACCGATGAAATAGGAAAACTCAAGATAGAAATTCACTTATCTTTGGGCAGGATCACCTAAAATTTAGACATAATCACCTAAACAAGAAACATGATCACCTAAATCCTAGAACACCACAGGGGAATGAGTGGACTCGAGTTGCGAAATCACCTAACGAGGATGCAAAATTTTCCTATATCTTGACCTATATAGACATAATCAAAATTGCCTATCAATGGGTAACAAACTCACCTATTTCTTGAATTGTACAGAAGGAAACAAAATCACATAAAAATGGGATCGCCTATCAAGCAAAAAAATCTGCCTAAGACTTGACTTGACTTGACTAGGGATTTTGATCCATGCTTATGACGTAACTGGATTGGGGTACAACTTTAGCTCTTTTCCCCTTATATACCTCGCCAGTAGCACATGGTTGAAATCATCCCCCTGGTGATGAAATATGAGGCAAGTCCCACTAAAGGAAGAAGATACTAGATGTTTTGGCTAGTCCCCAAGCTTGCACGTAGAGCAAGGGGAGAGCTTAGATGCACTAGCACCTCCTAGGTAGACTGGACTAGACTGGAATAAATTATGATTTCTTGTCACAGAGGATCACTGAAAGGTGCAAGGGGAGTGAATATTCCAATAGATTGCTCCCAAACATGACAAAGAAAGTAAATTGACCCTTTAATTAATTCTGTGTGCCTAGATTAGTGCAAAAAATAAACAACAAATAGAGCTACTCTAGGGGTCTTCGACCAATCGTCCTACAAAAAATATGTTAGTAATTTTCACCGTCAGTCTTGGACAAACGGGGACAATCTACACAAATTATTAGTGAAAATAACACACTCAAAAATAGATAAGTTAGTGGATCAGTAACAAAAATCAAAATCAAATTGAAACTGAAATTGAAAAATTTCAAAGTTTGGCATTACCTCAAATTTTCCTCTGTGTAAGGAAAATTTTCCTATTTCAGATGATCAAAATTTCCTATCTAGGAAGATGAGTGAATTCACAAACGCCCATTCTGGTAGATAAGTGAATTCACAATCACCTATCGAGCAAAAGGGGAAAATGCACAGTCACCTCTATAACTTCATCATTGTTGCCTGTCTTCAGAGATCTTCGTGTATTCACCTCTACTTCAAGAAACTTCACCTTTTAAGTTAGATTCACCTCTTTTGTGGAAAGGAAAAATTTGAGTTCACCTTTTTTAGTTGCAGATTCGCCTCTATAACCAATGGATTTACCCATTAGGGTGGATTTTCCCCTATGTGTGAAAATACGAACCTGCCAAACTCAAACAATATTAAACATAAAAGTGCAAACCCATGATTTGGGTCCCATTGGGCATGCCAGAAATGTGTGCAGGTGAATTCCTAGTCTAAAATTGCAAAACAAAAGAGAATGCAAACAAGAAAAACATAAACAACACCTCAACGATTAGTCTAGTTAACCTTGAACAAAACAAGAGATAAAGAGAGTATTTTACCTTGTCCAAGTTGATGAGTTGGTTGGCCATATTGATCATTCAAATGTGTGCTCCTCTAGATGGAAAATAGCATGAAACCTAGCTCTAAATGATCGTGAGATGATGGAGAATGTAATGATACAAGGGGGTATTACAATGGATGCATGATATGGATGCAAAGGGTGTGGCAACAATGGTGGTTTTTTGGCTTGGTTGAATGCTTGAAGGCTAAAGTGCTAAGTTGAATGCAAGTGTGTGTGATACCAAATGAGGGAAAATTCCTCAATTTTTAGGGGAAGTGTCTATAAAAAATGGAGGGCTAGGATGGAGCCATAGTGGACAATATCATGGGTTGGGGTGAGTTGAGAAATCACAAGCCCTCACATATTGACATGTGTTAGGTAAGGTGTCAAAAGGGAGATGAGGTGGAGTTACCTTATGGTACCTAGGGATTGGGACAAGATCTCCTCATAAAGGAAGTCCTTGTCCATATGTGGGTGATGGGATGCATGAGGAATTAAAAATTTCTCAAATATCCAGATGGGGAAGAGGGGAGGAATTAAAAATTCCTTAAAAGGCCTAGAGAGAATAAATGGCATGAGGATTAGGTTGACCTAACCAGATAATTAGGGTTGTGCAAATAGGGGATTAGATGAATTAATGATGGATTATGGAAAAGTGGGGAATTATGGAGGATGTGATGCTAATCATGATTAGGGGTGTGCACATCCTAATCACAGGTTAATTTAAATTAACCTGGATTAAGAAGAATTATGGAAAATGGGACAAGGAGAGAGAAAATGATGAATTTAAAATTGGTTCAAATTCATAAAGGGAAATGACTAAATTAAATAAATTACAACATTTATTTAAGTTAGAGAGAAAAGGGGATAAGGGCTTGTAGAGAAGGGGAATTCGCTACTCATGAGTTCTCTTCATTCAGAGAGCCTCACAAGGTGAACTGCCCTAAACTACCTCAAGAACAACACAAGAGTTCTGGAATTAGAAAGAGCAAGTCATGAAGATTCTCTAGACAAAGTGACAAGCTTTGGTCCAAAGCATGGCAGCATGGGACATGGATGACATCACGGCGTGCTAGCATCCCAAGGGTGTGTTGGCATCTCATATGGACCAGAAAGTGAGAATGTCTAAGAAAATGGAAAAGTGACTACTTCTACTCTAATTACCAAGAATTTCTAGAATGTGATAAAGTAACAGAATGTAATAGAATGGAAATAAAATAAAATAGATGATAGAGATAAGGAGAAGAAAGGAAAGAAGATACTTACAACCACATGAGTAATGAAGCCTCCAGCAAGTGAATGTCTTCAATACCTACAAACATGATATTTGGAGAAGGTGTTGGGGCTATATAGGGGTTTGCCTTAGTCAAACCCCCATTTTGGTGTTCCCACCTCCACGGACAGCCAGATAGAAAGAGAGAGTGTAACTAAAATGGAAAAAGCATGTGGTGAAAGAAAAACTCACTAAGGAATATAACCTACACCACCAAGTATGAGTAATAAAAGCAATCCCCACTCGAGGAGGAGAACCCATATCATAAAAGAGGTGATAAAATTAATCCCTGCTCGAGGAGGAGAACCCATATCACAAAGTAAATATGCAATAGAAAGAAGATATGAAATCCCAAGATGCTCACAAGCATGAAATGAGAGAGATAGAGAAGAAAAAGCCAAAGGAGTTGCAAAGAGGGAGAAAAAGAGAGCTATAATAGCCAAGAGTGTGGCAAGGGATGTGAGAGTGCTATAAGAGCTTGAGAAAATGTTGTGACAAATAAGGGAGTTGTGCAAGCAATAGTAAGATGGAAGAATGCTTGAGAGAGAATCCAAGAAGGAGAGGAAGCTAGAAGCAGAAGAGTGGAGCTAGAAGAATTTAGAAGATGCAAATGGAGTGAAAAGACTTCTTTTAAGGTGATAAGAGAAGCTTCACCAACTGTTACAAGGTGTTCCATGACATTACCACTGACAAAAGGTGAGGACAAGTGGAAAGAATGCTCAGAGACAATTGTTTGAGCATTGAAATGTCACAGGATGCTAGCACGATGTGCAAACATCCATGTGGTGTGCTAGTGTCCAAAGGTATCATGCTACAAAACGAAAAGGATGGGAAAATCCCAAGGTTCGATGTGAGGCTGACACGTGAGGGTAGGTATTGAAAAGGGGTGTTGGAACATCTTGAGAGGGGAAAAAGGCTGATGTAGGGGCTGAAATGAGCCTACACAAAAGCTAGGGAAGTGGACACTAAAGTGGATGAAAGAATGTAGGTGGACTCGGTATTTCCACAATAGTGGTTTACACTTTTTGGGAGATCCTATTTTTTTTTTGAAATCACATATTCTTAAAAAGTATAATGATTTAAGCCTTGAAAAGTTCCATTTAAAGGATTCCAATTGAATAGGCTTTGATCAAACCACCTTATACCAAGCCCCCTTGGATAGAACCCTGCTAGTTTTAAACCATACCTAGAACAGAGTCTCCTTTACACCTATCAAAATGTTGATAAAAAACTACTTTTGATTTACCTTTTGGGGGATCAAATTAATTCATTTAAATTTTTTTTTGTAAGTATATAGTCTTTATTATAAGCTTCCAAAAAAGTATAATTTTAATTAAATTTAATTTGATTATTATATTTATTTTTTATTTCTTGTGAATGTAGGATTTTCATTGAAAATCAAGCTCTTTGTTTTGTACATGTGGAAAAATAGAAGATTATAAAAAAAGTGCCTAGATATTGAAGTCCTTGATCCAACAAAAATGAATTTTGGTACATACAAAAAATTTGTGTTATCGGTCCGCTATATCGAATTGTAATTGGTTTGACTTTGAAACTTGATTAAGGAAAAAATATTCAATAAAACACTATGAAACCAATTGGAAGCACTAGATATTACAGTTATAAATCTAAATTTGAAAAAAATAGAATTTTATCCTTTATGGAAAAAAAGTTGTGTTATACGGTGAGTGTCAGTCCTTAAAAATGGTGTTTACTAAAAAAAATTAGTTTTTGAAGGAGATGGAAAAATAAGTGCAATATGATTCCAAAAATTTTGAAAAAAAATTATTGAGAATCTACATACAAAATTCCACAAATCACTAGGTTGCATCATCTTCAAATTCCTCATGGTTTAGCCGCTATAGGTGTCTAAAAGTGAAGATTTAGTTAGAAAAAATCAGTTCAATGTCTAGTTTGGCCAAAAATTGTAAACCACTATTGTGGGATCACTAACGTGAAATTGCAAGGGGTGCAATTTTATGATTAGATAGAGCTAAAGAATTTAATTATTTAAATAAATACCTCATGAACATTAGAATAAGGGGAATATTAATAAAATAATAAATTATTTAATTAACGCAGATGAAGGGTACGAGATAGAGAAATAAAAAGGGTGAATTTGACCATATGGAAGTGGTCAAATTTAAATGTCTACACTAACAATACTAGAGAGTATAAAGAATTGTTGTTGGGAATGGAAGTTGCATGAAAGAAAGGGATAAGGAATTTACATGCTCAAGGTGATGCTGAATTAGTCATTTGTCAAGTAAGAAACTTTTATCAAACAAAGAATGAATGACTAAGGCATTATTGTAACTTGGTTTGGGATGGTATAGAGTAGTTTGAAGCTTTTAATATTTTTGTTATCCCAAGAGAATACAATGACAAAGCTGATTTTTTGGTTGTTTCAACTATGCTCCTAATCCCACATAAATATTTTCATGGTTCTACCTACACCATTGAGTTGGTTTTTCGCCCAAGTGTTCTAGTTAATTTAGATAATTGACACATTTTCAACAATGATCACTAGATTGTGACCTTTCTAGAGAAGGAATTTTTTTTTATGAACTATACTTTGAAGGTAGTGATTCTCCACCCTAAGAGTCTATCTCTAAAATTGATCTAGTTATGGGTGAAGAGTTTATGTAGCTCAAAGGGAATAAGATTCCCAAGGGTTTGGTATCCCTAGAAATAAGTTTTGACAAACATGATCATTATGTTAAAAAGAAACAACAATCCAATTTTTAATAATCAAATGAGGTTGAGCAAATCAACTTGAGAACCAAAGCAGACCCTAAAATGGTGAACACTGAAAAGTGTTGTACTCCTAAAGAAAAAAGAAAATTTGGTGAATTGTTATGGCAATACATTGATGTACTTGCATATTCATATGAAGATTTGAAGTATTTTCACCCAAAGGAAGTTCAACATGAGATTCCATTGAAAGTAGGAGCATTGCCTTATAAACAAAAATAGAGGCAATACAATTGTAAGATTTTTGGAACCATTCTTTCAAAAATCCAAAAGATGTTGAATGGCAGGATCATATTTCCTATCCACCATTCAATGTGGATAGCCAATATCATTCTATTTCATAAAATGAATGGAGAAATTTTCATTTGTGTGCATTTTAGAAATTTGAATCAGTTATCATTAAAGGACAATTATCCTTTACCAGTGATGGATGAAGTCTTGTAAACAGTAATTGGATCTGAGATGCTATCTATTTTGGATGGTTTCTTTGGATACAACTAGGTGGAGGTCAACCTAGATGATCAACATAAGACTAATTTCACTACACCATGGGGTACTTTTTCCTATCATAGAATGTTGTTTGGTCTCATAAATTTTAGTGCTACATTTCAAGAAGCAATGGACTTGGCTTTTCATGATGTCATGGGTAAGTTCATTCTTATTTATCTTGATGATTTAACAATCTTTTCCAAAAAACATCAAGAGAATTTCAATCATTTGCAACAAGTCTTGTAAAGGTGTCGCCCACATGGAATTTATTTGAATCCCAAGAAATTAATTTTTGGGGTTATAAAGGGTAAACTAGTTGGTCACATCGTGTTCAAGGAGGGTATCAAAATTGATCTTGAACGGGTCAAGACAATTCGAGATCTTAATCTGCTAGTGAGTAAGAAAGTAGTTCACTCTTTCTTCTGTAAGGTAAATTTCCTACTAAGGTTTATCCATGACTTTGTAGAGAAGACATGCCATATTGTAAATATGATGAAGGGAAATACTACCTTTCATTGGTCTACTAAAGGTAAAGTTGCATTTAATGATATTGAAGAATCTATTACACATGCACTAGTGTTGTTCAACACATATTACACTAAGGATTTCATTATGTACAGTTATGCTTCCGAGCATACACTTTCAACAATTTTGGTGCAGCAAAATAGTGAATGGTTTGAATCCCCTCTTGCATTCATGAGTTTTCCATTGAAATCTCATGAACTGAAATAATATCAAATGGAAAAGCATGCATTTGTTTTGGTTAAGAAAATGAAGAACTTTTGATTCTACATACTTAATAGTCATGTCATTGCACTAGTTCCTGATTCTACTGTTAAGTCAATCTTGAAGCAGCAAGAGTTTGGTACAAAGAGATGCAATTGGATTTCCAAAATTTAGGAGTATGACATGGATATAAAGCCCATCAATTTGGTATGTGGTAAAGGTTTTTTCCATCTTATTGTTGATAACAATCTTGATCAAGTTTTTAATTTTGAGGAGGTAAGTTTTGGAGATATTCCAATTGTTCAATTCATTATTACAACTGATGAATGGTATTCCAATATTTCTTACTTTCTTACATATGGAGAATGTATAGAGAATTTGACACATAAGGAGAAAAGAACAGTCAAGCTTAAGGAAAAAAAAAATTCTTATGGGATAATGGTTTATACAAAAGAAGCTTGGATGGAATTTTTCTACATTATGTTGACAAGGCTCAATAAAGAAAGTTACTAGAATCTTTTCATAACTTGGCATATGTAGGAAATTTTCCTACACCAGTTATAGCTCATAAAATTTTGTGAGCTAAGTACTATTGGCCTACCTTATTTCAAGATACATACAATTGGGTGCACAGATGTGAACTATGTTAGTAGTTCATACAAAAGCCTAAGTTGGTTGCTCTTCCACTTAAACCATTTGTCATTGAAAATCCCTTTCAAAAATGGGCAATTGATTTCATTGTCTCCATAAATCCACCTTCAAGTGCAAGACATGTTTATGTTCTCATGAAAACTGATTACTTCACCAAGTGGGTAGATGCAATACCAGTGAAATATGCTACTTCAGAGGTAGTTTATAATTTCTTGAAGGAGAATATCATTTCTAGGTTTGGTGTGCCAAACAAAATTATAATAGAAAATTCTACTACGATCTCATCAAGTGATATTATAGAGTTTTATTTTGAACATTGAATCATATTGTTGCATTCATCGAATTATTACCCTCAAGGTAATGGTTAGGCTGAATTCAACAACCTAGTTACTATCATCCACAAGCTATTTGATGAGAATCAACGGTTATGGCATAGGGAATTGTATGATGCTTTGTGGGCTGAAAAAATTATCCCCAAGTGGGTGATAGGGTGTCACCATTTCAACTCCTCTACAGATTGAATGCATAGATTCTGATCACATTGGAAATGCCCACCCTCAAGTTGGCTAAGACCATTAAGGATGAGACTTTTGACTATTTAGTTGAAAAGAATATTATGCATCTCTCTAAATTGGAGGAGAAGCATGTTCAAGTGGTGAAATAGGTAAAGAATATTTTCAACAAAAAGGAAAGGTCTTGAAATTTTAAAGTTGGATATCTAGTCCTCTTGTGGGACAAGAGAAGACAACCAAAAGGCACGCATGAGAAATTTTATTCACTATAGACAAGTACATTCAAGATTCATCAACTCCATGGTTAAAATAGTTTTCTTCTTGCATATAAAGATGACAATTCATTTTCACTTCCACATAGTGGGAAACATCTAAAACACTTTACTCAATGAGGTGATAGATGTGTTTTGCAAATAATTGTATAGTCTTTGTGTCTTTATTTTTGAGTCATTATGAGTCTTTTTGTTTTTGTCACCCAACTCTACGCCCAATGGATAGATGAAGGAACTTAGAGATTGGAATTATTCTCCCTTCGATTGTTTCAAAGAATGACTAAAGGAAGCTCCCTAGCTAGAGCCAGTTGTTATCCTTGAATCTAGTTGCACTTGATTCATGGGATAACCCCTATGAAACTTATCTATTTTGTAGTCCCATTCACTCTAAGCATGAAAATTGAGGAAAATATCAATTTACCCTCATGTGTGGTCCTAAATATTAGAACAACTTCCAAGCAATAACATTAAATGGTTCATCAACATTTCCCTTTTGTGTGAATTGTGAAATTTTAGTTGTCAAGAGTTAGAAAATTTTATACTTGCAAGGTCAGGGTTTTTCCTCGACCTTGCAATTCAAGTTTGCAAAAGGGGCATTTACTTGCATAATCAAAGATTTTTCATGACTTTTCAAGTTACTTATAGAATCATTAAATTTTACTGAAATTGCAAGATATGTCAAAATAGTTTGTAAGAGTGCCAATTTTCACCACTACTGCAATCTTGGTTTTCACAGTGAGTGCATTAATTGTCATTTTGATGTCTTTTTAAACCCATTTTAATAGCTTTTTTTTTAAAAAAAATAATCTTCATTCTTCCACATAACTTCGTTGGGAGCTCATTGAAAGTCCATTTGTTGGATTCAAATTGGAGTTCAAGAAGAATCGTCGAGGTTTGAATTTAGGGTTTTCTTCATTCTCATTCTCCCATGTATGTTCATCCTTTTCCACTTTTCCTTTTTCTTTTATATCAATTTTAATTTAGATTTTCATTTTAAATCTTTTCTCATTTTGTTTTTAGGGATTTTGATTCATTTCTTGTTGTGTCTTTCCTCTGGTAATTGTTTTTCATGTTTTCATATCAACCCTAAGTTCTGAATATAGGTCTCATCATTTAAATATTAGTAGGATTGATGCATGTGGTTAATTTCTACATTTTATTTAACATGGATGCCAAACCCATGTTAAATTGCATATTTTATGATATCCATTTCAGTTGATGTCTATTTCAAGTCTATGTTTGTTTAAACAATTGATATTTTAATAATCATGCAAATGAGTGACCGTTTCATACTTGTATGAGTGTAGTTTTACTTCACATGAACAAGTATGAGTTGCCTCCATCGTATCTTGCATTCTTGGGGATTTTCCTTGACCCTGCAGGAACTAACATGTTGTGTTCGTGTCTATGTTGAAAATACTTGCATATATAGTCAATCCTAATTCCTTTTGCATGGTTGGGGATTTTCACCGACCTTACAAAGACTTTCATGAATTTTTGTAGGTTTGGTGGAAAGTTTCTCCTATGCAAAAATAAATTCAAACAATACTTGGTATATTAGGGATTTTTTAGTGAAGGTGTAAACTGTGTTCTCCCTCATTTTTATGATTGGGGTTTCTCCCAAACCTTACAAATAATACATGATGTTTTTGTCAGTGCATGAAATATTCCCAAAAATGTAAAAATATTATTCCAAAATAGTACTTATATAGTTAATGTTTTTTGTTGATTGTAAAAGTAAGGTTCTACCTCATTTATAGGGTCGAGACTTTTCCTAGACCTGATAAATAAAATCAAAGGATACTTGTAAAATTGGAGAATATTCCCAATTTGACAAAATAATAACCCGATCTACCCATTTGCTAAGTCGGTGTTTTTTACCACAATAAAACAAGTTCTTACTTGCAAGATCATTAATTTTTAATGACTTCACGAAAGATGATCTTCCCATTTGTAAAATCAAATATTTTTACCGAAATTGATCTTCCCAAGTTTGTAAAATCAGTACTTTTTTATGATTTAGCAAACATCAACAAACTACCCCATTGTAATTTCAGTAATTTTTACTGACTTTACAACTTTTTGATCAAATCCAATTCACTTGTAGTTTCATAATTTTCCAATGCATACACTCATTTCTCACCAAATTTTCTTAACACTGGAAATTTTCCTGCTTCGCCAAGCTAATCCTTTGTGCTCCATTTTTTGTGTCCACCACACTCAAACACTATTTTTCGTGTAACCACTTTATTATCAATCCTCATTTCTTTTTCTTGAATGCAATTTTTTCCTAACATCTTCAATATGTTAATATTCTCATGCAACTCCTTTATGCCTGTTTCTCAAGATCTTGCATCTGTATTTCTAAAAATCCTTTCTTTTTCCAATTTTAGATTCATCTCCTTCTAAGGGGAAAGCAATGAAGTATAAATACCAAGGTGTGCTTCCTCCTACAATGGTTTTATCGAATATGGATGAAATCAGAGATATAGAGATCAGACATGTAGACATCAGTGAGTTTGTTGAGAGAACTAAGAATCAATTTGTAACAAATGGGATGAAGTCAATAATTCATAACAATATACATCTTGTGGCTTCATTCTTGGTAACTACTCAGAATATAGAGTTTACGCTACAAGTTATTTCTCGCTATAACAAGGATGATAAGAAAGTATAGGATTCAAATGATAATGTGGTGCTGGAGTTACATCCAAATTTATTTGATAATTTTTTCATGTTTCCAAATGTTGATTCATATGTGGAGGTTTCTAAGAAATTTGCACAAGAAAAATATGATAAGGATCCTGATTTTGCAAAGAAAATGATCAACAGTAAATGGTTGAAGGATCCTAAGCTAGGTGTTACTAGATGGCCCAAAAACTCTCCGTGTAGTGATTTTATTGAAGAGGTAAATGACCTTATCACTCTTCTTGGTAGAGTGCATGGTTTTCCTACTTCATTTTATTTTAAGGACTGTATGTACACATACATTAAGATCATTTTGAAAGGGAAGAAAAAAATATTTAGGGGAGAGGAAATCAACAATGCTCTCCATGAGCAATTGAACAAGGTGCATACAACACATATGTTTTACATGACCTTGTATTTGGTGTATGTTGCGGCCTCTGTGAGAAACTTTCTAACTATGACTTCTGAAGGGGATAGGAAGGTTACACCAATTTTCAAATATTTTCACATATCACCCTCAAGAGAAGTATAAAGCACTTTATAAGGGTGAATGATACCTTCTTTGGACCACTCATGTGTTCCTTCAATGTTGAACTAGAGAAAAAAAGGGTATCAGAGGAAGTATGGAAGATAGTAAACAAATATGGATGCATGTATCTATAGTTTCTAAATTTCACTTATTTGAGAGTAGGATGATTTTCTAGTTATCCATACATGCTTCCACATTATCCTAGTGATAAAATTGTCCTAATGGAGTTATGTAGACAGATTATGGTGGTTCATAATAAGCAAATGGAAGCCCATAAGCATGGATTCAATTTTCCATTTCCAATTGGAAGGTACTCTATTCTGACCTCACATAAGGCAAAGGTGGTTGAATAAAAAATGCAACAAGTGACAATCAAATTTTACAAGGAAAGATCTAACTTTGATTATAGAGGCATGAAGTCTTGGATCAAAATGGCTTTCTCTCATGTGCATCAAGTTGAAGACATTTGGGCCAACATTAGGAAAGAACAAGAGATTAGGAGGATGGATTAAATTGTAGACTAACTTAAGATCAAATAAGAGAATTGGATCTTTCTAATATCCTAGAGGACATGGAGGATGAAGATTCTATTCTAGGTCCTGAATATGAAAGGAAAAATATTACAACTTCTCCTTTTCCTTCAATCTAGTGGTCTCAAAAAGAAGTAATATCAATCCAAGAAAGGTTTCAACAATTTTTTTCTAATACAAATTGTTGGTTGGATGAAAGAGATATACAATTAGAACCTTTCTTCACGAGATTAAAATTTGAGTTTGAAGTACAAGCAGGTAAAAATCAAAGATATGAACCAAAAACAAGAATGATGTTTCAAGCTCAAGCAAAGCCTCAAATCCTAAGATCAAATTTGTGCTCAAGGGTGGAAAGCAGGCTTGGAAATATGTAGAAGGACCATCCATAGAGGCTTGAAAGGAACATGTGCAAGGAGAGGAATATGTGCAAGAAGAGGGGTAGATTGATGGAGAGGATCATGAAGAAGTAGAGAATTCTCCTCATGAAAATATTCTTGAGGAACCACCTATCACCTCATCCCCCATTGACAATATTGTGTCTGCTTCTTTTCCTCCTCCTATGACCACATCTAGACCCAATGTACTTATTAATCATTCTCCATCAATAATGACTATTATGGCATGTGCTCTTTTGACTCATTCTATGCATTCTTCTCCCATCTCAAGGTTTCCTTTTGAAATCCCAATACAAGGTTTAGACAATGTGACTAGTTTTCTTGTCATTTCCAAGTTTGTCATCACCATATTTTGATCTCACATCACACTCTAATTTGGAGAAATTTTTGAATGATTTCATGCAAGTCTCTAGATCGAAAATTCCTAAGGTTGTTTTGACTAAAACATCTTCTATCATGACTACCACCTTTGTGGATACAACTAATACATCCAATCCAATGGCTACACAACCTAAACAGATTCCACCATTTCCACCATGGTTGTCTTAAAAAGTGCAAAAGAGAAGGAAAGAGGCCATATCTCATTATTAATTTGACTTTTCACAGCTTGCTACTGCCAAGGATAGAACCAAAAAGAAAGCATAGACTCTTTCAAGGATGATTTTTGACAAAGAAGATAATAAGTATGTAGAGATAGCTCATCCTTCCTCTAATAAAACTTATGAGGAAGTGGATCTTGTAGAATATTCTATCACAAGGGTTGACTTGGGTAAAGTGACTCATGATAGTGTGAAGGTGGATTTTCAATCAAACTTAGACTCTCTCATTGAGAAATTCGACAAGGAAAATAAAATGAAGATCACTGCAAAGCTAAGATAAAGCAACTCACATCTGTACTATAGAAGATCACTCAATCTTTTGAATCCATCAAACCTGAGGCAATTAAAATTGGTGTCGAGAATCCCATCATTCAAAATGTGGAAAATGTACATGATAGAAGTAGAGTAGTTGGTGAATATCTTGACTGCATAGTTGTATTGGGCACAAAAATGCTAGGGTCAACCATGGGAAAAATAGAGAAGATGGAAAACATAAGAGAAAAATTGGATCACACTATGAATGATTTCTCTCAAGAGAAAGAAGAAATAGAATATAAAATATAGTCTTGGATTAAGATGAGGAAACTAAAAATAGACAAATGGGAGGAGTTTGGCATCATCCCCAATCGAGACATGTATGTGAAAATTGAAGAGTTTTTTATTCACAAAGACACTATTCTCACCAACTATCTTATTGATCTACAATATGCACAAGAACTTGGTGAAGAACATGACCTTCCACTGATAAATAAAATTGAAGAAATTCCATGTAAGCTACGAAATGATATTCAAAATCTTATTTCCCCAAACAATGTGGTTTAGCAGTTTATTAACATGATTCAAAAGGAGTTTAAAGACCAAGAATTTCCAATATCACTAATGGATCCAATTTTTAATCTTGAATTATCTTTGAGAAATCTAAAATAGTATCTTGGGTGACATGAAAAAGCCTACAACACTCTCAAAGATTCAGTATCAAGAGCTCGAGGAATCATTAAGCATACTTCAATGCTAGATAATGAAGTACAAACAATCCTAAAGAAACATGGTGATTTATTGATGCAGAATGTTGAAGAAGGCTAACCATGCCTTAGATTAGATTTCAAGTTTTAGTTATTTACATGTCATTTGTGAAATTGTAAATACATGGAAGAACTTTGAATTCCTCCAATAATTTTGGACTCCATCATTGAATATGTCAAAGTAGTTAGAATTTTTCCTAGACTAGCTCTTGGCTCTCGCCTATAAATATGAGAGAGCTCATTTATATTTTGAACCTTTTAATATTTTGCAACAAAGTGCTGCCAAAATTGTATTCCAACTTTGAAACTTTGAGTTCAAATTGCATATCAATTCCAATCAATAAAGAAGGCGAATTTGCATACCAACCTTTGTTTTGTATCAAATTCAAATGAGTGAGAATGTTCTTATGTATTTCTCACTAGTTTATCTTATTAATTGATTGGATAAGTGTTGTTTCTTTACCTGTAATTAGAGGGCATTTAAGCTAAGTTTTATAAAAATTTTGCTATATGATTTGCTTGAAAATTGTGTGTGTGCTATTAATATATTTTGGTGAATAATTTTCAAGACTTTGAATTTAGAATTATTCATTTGATATGTGAATATTTTTGTTGCATGGATTGAAAGAATTTGTGCCCCAATTTACATCACCGATTATTGAATAAATCTCATTGGGAACAGTGAAATGACTTGTACTTTCATGTGTTTTCCGGTTACATATCTTTTGGTTATATTGGAATTCTTTAATTATGCTTATTTCTAATTGAGAATATTGGGAATTACTACTTAGTTTATTACTTGGAATTGTTTAAGATTATGAAGTAACACCATGGAACATTGTAAACACATTTTCTAAAATAAGAGAAAATTATGAATGTAACACACCCCCTACATGATTAAAGTAGTGTATATATTGTAAAGTCTAGCATAGTTTACTTTTTGTCCCAGTAAGAAGTAAGAAGGGAGCCCCCCCTTTCTAAGAGGAGAGATTTATCTCATCATAACTGTGGCTGAGATTCACATTTTGTAATCCATAAAGGGATTACAGAATATTCATCCAACAAAAGGAAAATAATCCTTTCCAAAATTTGATGTAGGATATTCAAATCAAATGGTATCAATTAGTCTAGATTAGTAAATGATAGTTTGGTCTAATTTAAAACTAGCTTTCATAATTTTTTTTAGAAAATTAGATACTCTGGTTGTGCCTTGTATGTTGTGTTATGTATTAACCCACAACTTTTCCCAATTGAATTCATTACCTAATGTTATTTCAAGGTACATCTTCAAATAGATTAGTAAATGACAAAATATATAAATAAATACTCAAAATTAAAACACAAAATATATTATTATATTAAATTTAAAAAAATCATAGAAATCCATTGGTCTCTTCTAGGGGGCAACCTCATGGAGTTATGCTCAATACAATATAATTCATGAATGACTATATAATAGTATAAAAACTCTTTATTTATATTAATTATACCTAGTAGGACTATTATTTTCCAAGAACATGTGATAAAGAAACATAAAGAAAGGGATTATTTACAAAGCATATGTGTCCAATTATTTTGTTAATTCCACCTTAATACAAAAATTACTTAAGAAAATAGTTAGGACTACAGGTCCTAATATGCCCCCCCCCCACCACTTAAAAAATATTTGTTATCAAAGCTTGAGTTGAGGAAAGGTGAGACATATGACTACACAAGATTATGATTTGAGTGTCTTAATATTATAAGTAAATATGAAGTAATAAGAATCATATTTATACCTTAAGTAAACATAACTTAGGAGGTAAATTAGTTAGGTAGTATCCTTGTTCACATCAATAAATTCCCTTAATTGCAACCTAGGGATAATGAGTAAGACGTAATGATTCAAGGATGGGTCTTAGTTACTAGGTAATGCTAGGTACCCATGTAAAAATGAATATCTCCCAAATAGAGAAAAGGAGAAAACCTAGTGGGTGTAAGAGAGGGGGACCAACCACATCAAGACTCCAGGTCACAAAGAGCTGAGAGTAGAGGCCTACCCTAAATTACCTCACTCTAAAGGGTATCTTGGAATAAGGATTGAGAATGATGAGGAATATAATGTAATTTGATCATTCTGTAGATTTGAACTTAGGTTTAGGCTAGGTGAGCCAGTTTTTGGAGTCGACACTATGCCTTAGACAACTCTTTGTTTGAGGATAGCAACGCAGTTTTGGGACATCAATATGACATGATGGAATCTCTTGGGTGTGCTAGCATCCATACGGTCAGAAAATAGTGAACCTAATACAAACTGCTAAAAAACAAGCTTGCAACCTAGATAGTTAATCTTGACAATAAAAACAAAATAAGAAAGTATAGGAAATAGAAAAATAAGTGGTAAAATAAGTAAACAAGAACTAGGGTGATGAAGATAATCTCACAAAGATGCATGTTCACCACCTAACTCCACATGTTCTCTCACATGCACACAAGAAAGAGGGAAAATTTTTGGGGCTGTATAGGGGCCTACCTTAGTCATACCCCCATTTCAATGTTTCCACCTCCACAAACAGCCAAATAACAATGAGATAGAAATATGTGATAAAGAAGTAAAGAAATTAGAGATTGCAATAAACATTACAAAATAGTATAATGCTACTCAACCAAATCATAAAGGAGAGCAAAAAAACATTACCACCTCCACCCAAAAGCTTACTAGTCAATGGAGGAGAATATAGACTTGGAAAGGTCACCACAGTTGTAGCTATGATGAAGGAAGCCTCATCAGGCTCCAAGCCCATGTTGCAATGGATTGCTTCACACTTTCTATGTGGAGTTGATGGAGTGTTATTTCTATTGTAATGGAGTGTTGAAGTGAATGTTGAAAGTTCTAAGAGATGGTTTGAGAAAATGGAAGAGATTGTGTGAGTGCAAGAGGATGAAATAAGATGAAGATAGATGAATTTGAAGGAGAAGAGGGAATAATCTACCATTTTCAAGGTCGGTTGGTTGAAGAGGGATGTTACAAATCATTCTCAATCAAATGTGTAATTCCTTTGCAAACTTTAGACATGGGAATCCATTAGGGATGGAAGTGTGCCATGTGGATGCCTATGGGACACGTGTGTGTCCTTGATAGAAATTATCTCACTGAAACAACAGAAAAAATCCAAGTGGAAGGAAGGCAACTGGGTGATGTGGAATTTCACCTTTGGATTTTATTTTCTAAGGTGAGGTTATGTAAAAGGGGAATTTGCATAAGGGGTGAAAATTCACTCCCATACATTTTTCCCCCACTTTAGTGAGCATGAATACTGATGAGTGCTTTGGTAAAGTAGATCAAAGAGTTAATAGGGTTAGAAATGTGTACCTAAACCTTCAAGGAAGTAGACCGCAATCTGGTGAACTCAAAAGTGCAGGGTAGGCAAAGGACTCCATAGCCTCATAGAACTATGAAGCTGCAGAATGGAAGTGTCTTACAGGCCTACAAACCTACAAGGAGGTGACCCCAGAGATCTCTCACATGAAGGAAGCCCAAATGAAAACCTCTCACGAGCCCGCAGACTTGCAAGGAAGGTGTCCTCCAAGATCTCTCACATGAAGGAAACCCAGAAAAAGATCCTTATAGACCTGCAAGCTTGCAAAGAAGGTGTACTCCAAGATCTCTCACATGAAGGAAACCTAGAAAAAGCACCTCACATATCTGCAAACCTACAAGGAAGGTGTCCCCAAGATCTCTCACATGAAGGAAACCCAGAACAAGTGCCTTACAAACCTACATACTTGCAAGGGAGTGACCCCCAAGATCTCTTAGATGGAGGAAGCTTAGAGGTGTAAACATATTGTAGGCTCATAGACCTACAAGGGGGCATCCCCCAAGATCTATCACATGGAGGAAACCCAAAGAAGGAGACACCATAGAGTCGGAAAGCAGCTTCACAAGCACACCTGCAAAGTGACATGTTTACTCATAGATAGAACATGTCCAAGAGCAGCCACGCAGGTAAGTAAGTAGATAGTCATGTATACCATCAACAAGTTGGAATCTTTCAAAGGGGTCCCTCAGGAACCCAATGTGAAGAGGGGTCCACTCAAGGGATACGTTGTTTGAAAAGTGTAACATAGATGTTTTTTCTTAAATTGGTTCATCATCAAGGAATCCTTTCGAAAGATGCTCACTTCATCAAGGAATTTGAAAGGAAGAGGATGCCCCCTTGCAAGAGGACGGTCATAGTTTCTCCCACCCCAAAGGAAATTTCTCAAGTTCTTTCTTTGGAAACTCATGATAAAGGAAACATGTTTCATTAGGGGTCCAAGTTGAGAATGTGATTCTTGAAAAAGCTTGCAAAGATTCTCGACAAAGATCTATTGGAAACAAATACATTTTCTAAAAATCAAAGTGTCATAGAATGGTGTTGTCACACATGAAAGGGACAACTCAAGAAAAGAAGAGAGAAATATAAGAAAAGAGTGAAAAAGGAATAATCACAAATAGAAGAAATAGGAGTGATTTGATATTTTAGGGTTAGAAGTGCTCATAAATATATAAATAAGTATAGTACTAGTATATAAATGAACTTCATCAACCCCCTACTATATTAGACCATGTGAGCAATGCATGCGAAAACAAAGTAAAAATAAAAAATTGGGCCAACATGGAAGAGAGGCCTAAATTCCCCCAACACTTTGCATCATCCCAAATTTACTAAAAAACAATCACAAACATGGAAGAATGATGATACAAATAGAAGATTGTTTATGATACAAAATAGCTCATGTATCCAAGCACCACCAAGGGTGAGAAGGGTCATCTAGGAACACATAACACAATAATAGGGAACACATAACAACACACACACAGAAATCTAGTATAAAGATAAAGAAGAGGCCTCCCCCTAACACTCATCGATGAAGAGTTCATCAACTTCCCAATCTAAATTGTTATAAAGGGAAGGCAAATGAACCTGCAATGACGAAATATTATGGGGAGGAGCTTCCAACCCTCCTACAGTAAGGGCTAAGGAAGAAGGCCCTACAAGGTCTCATCCACTAGTGATGCAAAGGATATGGGACTTTTGGAAACACACAATGATTTCAAGGTTTACAAGGTTGCAATCTCAAGCTATCTCCTAGGCACCCTAATGGAGGCAAGGCTCAAATATTCACTTGTGACTTAAAAGATTCCTTTATGGTTCCAAACCATTTGAATGCTCTTAAAAGACTCAACTAGACTTGTATTGAATGGTTTCAAAATCCCAAGCCACTGACTTAGACAAAACCCAATTTTTGCACCTTGACAAGCCTTCTAGCCCAATTAGGCCTCTAGCGAAGGATTTTTTGACTTCTCTCTCAAACTTCCAAAAACACTTACCAAATAAAGTATGGATTGAGATACCATTTTAGGGCCTACACAACATACTAGGTTCCTAATAACACTTGTTTCAGACAAACCCTTCCAAAATCTGTTGTCTCCTCAAAAACTAGGCCTAATTAGCCCTCTTTTCCAAAGCAACCCCTCTCTAACTTTATCCCCTGACCATGAAACTTTCAAAAGTGTCTAAAATTGTCTCAAAACCAAGGATTTTCAAGGTCCTAACCTTCTATGACACCTATAAGATCCCTGATCACAAAACCCTCCATAAAATGTCTCAAAACTAGGGCTTCTTGAAAACTAACCTTCCAATCACTTCCAGATCTTAATTTTAGACTTTTCACAATTAATTCAACATATCTCAACTATTAAAACTCAAAAATATATCACTTGTTAAGGCAGATCCTCCACTGCTATACCCTAGGGTCCATCTTCATGCTTTTTACTTTGTTAAATCTATGTGTACACATTGGTTTCCCTCTTTCCTGCACATTATATTGTTAGTCCAATATGGTACATGTTAAATTTGATCCATTTCATAGGTTTTCATTCATAATCCTCCATGAAATGGATCAATCATCCATAAAACCTCTCAAAACTGGTGAAAATCTAAACTTTTCCTATGGACAGTTAGTTTAAACATACAAGAATTGACCTCTTTTGCTTATCAGAACATGTAAGAGGTATTAAAACATGTAAATAAAAACCCAAAAAGTATCCAACAACATATATCTTTAATAGGAATCAAGCTTTCATAAAAAAAACACAAGAAAATGCAAGAAAACAAAAATTTTATTGAGTTTTCTAAGAACGGTCCATACAATGCTTGCACCAGTTGATCACACTCCGTACAAATGATCATTTTGGGGTTATAGAACCATTCCCCAACTGATCCAACCATTTTGGATTGATTGCAATGCATAATTACCTCTAAAACACCTAAAACTCATTTTGCCGCCTAAAGTGGATTTTTGAAAATTTGAATTTCCAAACTCTTATTCTATTAATTCCTATTAACTAGAAACCCTTACAAACTATTAAATCATTATTATTCAACCTTATTGACATGATTAAAACTTTATAAACCTATCTAGACCCCCTGGGACACTATTGGTCCAAATACATTTCATTTTGGTCCTAGGGTCCTTATCAGGACCCTTAGGACAGTTGACTCCTTCCAAGTTATTTCCCATTTCAAAAGCCATTATAGGCTTCAAAAGATTATAATTGATGTTTTGATTTGCTTGAAAGGTCCTCCTGACCCCTGCACACTCTTCACCCCTGAAGTGTTCCTTGAAGGGCTTGGGTGCTCCTGCACCAACTAGGCTCGTGTGGAGCTATGGTTGAAGATTGCTAACAAGGCCGAAACTTCATCCAAAGAGTTAAACATGCACTTTAATAGAGTGACATGTCATACCTCAATGGATGGAGAATGTTGCACCCCAGATTCACCACTTGGCTCACCAAGTGACTCGGGAGGGGTGACAAACTCAGGGGAAGTCAGGAAGTTAGTTTCATCACTAGGACATAACAAGTTAGCGTAGGACCACCCTTCAGAGAAGGTGGGATCCTCTTATGCCCCCCATTATTAGAAGGGTCATCCTCCATCTTTTCATTAGGGGATGTGAACTCCCCACAGACAAGGAGAGAGGTGTGGAGGAGAGGGAGGAGGAGAAAACCATGATAGGTACCAACAAAGTATTCGACATATCCACTGGTTTAGGGAACAATGAGATGTTCGGAAGGGAAATCAACAAGGGTAGCTCCACTGAAGGAGTGATAAACACCTGCACCTTTTTTTAGGGTTAGGAACACTTGTACTCACAATGGGGGTTGAAAGCGAGACTGAACTAAATTGAATGGAAGCAAAGGGGAGGAGAGAGGAGGACAAATTAGGAGGTCCTAAAATAGGGGCGATCAACTCCTCTTCCTTCTTCTACAAAGAGGCTTGCTTAGTCGCAAGAGCCTTTCACCAACACTTGCATTCAAGTGCAAGGTGGTTTCTATGACTCTTCGAGCTAGAGACCAGAGGCTGCAAGGGGATAGAGGGCTCTTGCTCAGCTATGGGAGTGTCCACTTCAACCGTTTCTAGCAGAGGGATAGGCTCTTGAATGGGAGTAGGAGGAAGAGATTGAGAAATAGTAGGGGGAGTCGAATCTAATGCCTTGATAGTGGACCTCTTCCCATTTACTGCTTTTGAAGCAGAAGCAGTGGGAGGCCTTAGAGGCTGAGACATAGAGGATTCCCCATGGGGACCTTTTCCCTTTCCATACAAGTAGAACCAAGGTTCATGTGGTTTAGTAGGGAGGTTCGATATCTTGATCTTAGGCTTGCGCCAAGCAAGTATCATTGGACTCAACAGATAAAATCTAGGCATATTCATCCAAAACTCTTCTCTAGAAAGAGGAGTGGGAGAGCCATCCTGGGAACATGGTATCTTCTCTTTTCCATTTCGATAAGGGGAGGAAACTGACCATTGTGCTACCGGAAGGGTCAATTTGGGTTGTCCCTTGCCCCTGGTCTTATACTTCACATAGTTCTTGTAAAGTAGGTTTTTTCTTGGAGGGAGTGGATTGATCGGGGCAGGCCAAAAATGATCCAATGAGTAACCCCAATGGGACACTAATTGATGGTATCTAGTGTCATGCATTACATGCACATCAACTTTGTGGGAGAATTTCAAACACTTATGAATGATGGAGGTGATTCCATTCATGGAAGCTAGCTAGGCTATGCCTAACTCCATCCTAAATAAATCTAAACATCAAATATTGTGTCTATAGCCCTAGGTCCAACTAGGACAAATAGAGTTATTGAGCCATATGGCTTAAGAGAAATACCATGTGTACGAATGGTAGATTTTGTTCCTTCGTACTCTTCTATGCAATGAATTAAGTCACAACATCTCTTCTATAATGACATTCACTCAACTCCTAGGGTCAACTAGGACCCCCATCACAACATTTCCATTGAGGCGAGTGAGAATGTAGAGGGGAGAGGGCTTGTTGTTTAGGGGAAAATCCTATGATATGAATCTCATGTCTAGTGAGCCGATCACAGGTTTCATAGTAGGAGTAACTGAAACCATGTTAACATATGCCTCGAGCCAAGTGGTAGAATTAGAGGGATCGATAATCATGTTGGAAGAGTGTGACAGAAATGGATCTAATATCTGCAACTCACTATTCACTTTTTCCACCAATTTGTTCATTTTTTTTTTACTTCCATCAAGGAAAATAGTGTTATCCTCGATATAGTCCTTATCTCATGACGTAGGCACATACAACATTTGGTATCATGTATGTTAACTCGATGGTACTAATAGAAAGTATTCACATCATACCAACTATGGTAAGGTTTCTTGAGAGGTTTAGGGTTCTCCAAGGTTATGATCTTATCCTTTAACAACTTTTGGAAGATGGAAGAATAAGATTCTTCTAACTTTGTGAACTTTCTGTTGTATCCAAGGCCATTATCACCCATAGCGGCTACTGCATTCACAATAGCCTTATCTTTTCCAAAGATTGATATAATGGACTTTCCTTCTGAATGAGTGTGATGAGGATCCCCCGAACTGAACTATCATTTGTTGATATTCATGTAATGTAGTACACAAATGCATGAAAGAAGGGTACTTCATAAGGGTGAACTTCTCCTACCAAGATCTTTGCAAGTTTCTAATGAACACCTTTTGCACATTAGAATTAGGCAGTGGGTATGAGATCTGCGAGAAGCGAACTTGGTACCGCACTATGAAATCAATAATCTTTTCATTATCACCTTCTTTGCACTGGACAAGATCTAAAAATTTCATCTTTAGTCTGGTGTTGGCTTGGAACTATCAAAGAAATTGGTTTAAAAGTTGATCAAATGAGAAAATAGAGTTATTAGGTAAGGAATAGTACCATTTGAGCATTGTATCCTTAAGAGATCGAGAGAATAGTTTTTCCATCAAAGCATCGTGATGGAAGAAATAAGTACACAAGGCATTAAAGGAAGACACATGCATTTGTGGATCCCCTTTTCTACCATATTTTTAAAATTTTGGAATCTTCATTCCTTGTGAGAAGGGAGTGTTTAATATCACTACCGACAATGGGCTATGTCAGAAAAAGGGTTGAAAGATAGGTTGGGCAAAGGCTTGGGAGAGACTCGCCAGTTGGCTTTGCATCTTGCCTATATTCTGAAGAAGTGTATTCAAAATAAGGTCTTGGGATGACAAAGGTTTAGTGGGACTTCCTCCAGAACCACCATCAGAGCCACTGTCAGAGCCACCGCCACCAATAGGGCCTTCATCAGAGCTAGGGAAAAATTTAGTGTTGAATCTTCACCAATTGGCGAATTTTACGAATCAACCAAATCGACATTGGAAAATTTCTCGCACCCAATAGAGTGTCCAAATCACCCGGATTTTACAAACTATAGGTCCAATGCATGTCCATTCGCCAATGAGATTTTTTTATGAGGCATATTTAAGCAACAAATTCACCATTGTCAAACTACACATTTCAATTGAACCAACTAATATTTTTGCCTAGAATCTTGAAAGCATTTAATAAAACACCTACATATTCGCTAATACTATTAAAACAACATTGTATCAGGACCCATTTCACCAATTAAAATTTACAAATAGTTGCTTGTGAAGACCCATTTCGCCAATTAAAATTTATAAATAGTTGCTCATGAGGACCTATTTCACCAATAACATTAAAAACTAATTACATTGGAGGACACATTTTTCCTTGAAAATTGCTACGTATCATTGTATAAACAAGCGGGATTCACCAAATTTTTAATATACCATTTAAAAATCCCATAGAATTCACCAAATATGGAATCATGGATTGATATAAATACAATCGAAAGTGTCATTTATTCTTACACATTTTGTTTGGCTATGAGGTTCTGCTTCTCCATTTGGAATCTAGCGAAAGCCGAAAATGTAGACATAAAATGTGGGTGATCATTTCTTCATAGTGTTATTAGTTATAATAATAAGTTTTCTTTATCTCTTTTCCATTCTTGCTTCAACAAAGTGAACCTTAGAAGATAGAACCAAACTTTGAAGTTTAAAAGTTTTCGAAACCTCCGACCCACTGAGTAGAAAGATGACCAAGAAAGACTTGCAACTCAACAAAGTGAACCATCGACCAAGTCAGGGAATCAGGAAGTAATGAAAATTTAGAACTCCACAACAAGGTTATAAAAATCTGAGGACTAGTGACTAAGGTTAGGAAAAGCCAAAAATTTATATTGTATTCCATGGTATTGAATTTGATATGTGATTCTGCATCATTTTTAAAGAGCAACACTTATCACACTACTTATAAATTCCTATTGTGTTTCCATTCACACAATATTTGATAAATAAATAAATAAAAGGAATATTATTAATCCATTCCTTGAATAGAAGCTAACAATTCAACATCCATAACTTGTAAGTTATAAGCTAATAGAAGCTAACAATTCAACATAAATAACTTATAAAGGCATCCACCCAACTTAAACAACAAAAGCTTAAACTACCAAATCACCTAAAGTATACTAAGAAATCCTTACACATCCATCACCATAAAATATATATTAACAAATAAACATTCCACAACAAAGAAACTATCCAAAAATATATCACTCTAATAATAGGAAATCCACTGGTAAATATAGAGTTTTTTTTGTCTTGATAACGGTTTCTTGAAGACAACTGTTTTAGAAATTAAAATAAAAAGTCTTTCAAGTATCAAGAGAGCCAAATTAAAGAAAATAACATAAAAACTAAAAATTAAAAACTAAACAGTGATCCCACTCTCAGTACCGATTCCTTTGCTTTCAATTATTTCCACCTCCTTCTCCTTTAGTAACACCTCTTGTGCCTTTACTCTTTTCCTATATTCCCGGTACTTGGTGACATTTGCGGTGATTTTTTTGCTTCCTAGAGTTGTAGTAATCTATAACTCAGTTCTCCATGTGGCCAAAGCCTTTTCAGACTCAATGAACATCTGAGATTTTTTCTCTTCTCCACATTGATAAGTGCTTAGTTGGATCTCCATTCGAATGAGTTTTCAGAAGGACTCCCATGTCACTATAGCAAGATCAACTATTTCTTTCTTGAATATCTTTCTAAACTTCAAAGAGATCTCTTTTATATCTAGAATGTTTTCATCAAACTCATCAGTAATTTCCACTCCTAGAATACGACAATCTTCTTTAACTTCTGCCAACATTTCATAATATTTTTCAAGAGCATTATTAATTTCCTTCACCAGATTATCATACATATTCAATTTCCATTCCAACGAAATGAACCAGGAAGGGTCTAGCTCCTTAGGATTATTCACAATTTTCTCACCAATTAATATCTTCGAATCCATAGAGTTCAATTCTTTAATTTCTTGAGCAAGCACATATAGACTAGTTTGATCTTTTTTGAGCTACTGAAGTTTTGTTACTAACTCCATCTTATTAGCAACTTGAGTGTAAAAGAGCGTAGATTTATTCAGAAAGAAGATACCCTCTTGAGATATTTTATCGATCCCCTCACAAGCAACTCTCGAATAGCTCAAATTCTTTTTAATTTTCTCTATGGTGAGCACATCAATGCCCTCTACTTGAGAACTTGAGGCTTCATCAGATGTAGGAGGAGTGGCCATGGAAGAAATAAAGTTACTCAATGCGAGGACTTGAGATTCTAGTTTTATATTTTATTTCCTTTGTTCTTTCACTCTTTTAATCAAGGTATTGATCGAATAATTGGCATGGTACACATCACCTTCCAGTGTTGGAGGCTCCATATCAACATGTGTAACTTTGTAGTCAACCTCCATTATTTCATCTTCATTTAAATCCTTCACAGGCTCATCAATTTCTAACATTTGATTTCCAGAAGTAGCATCAGTCGCCATCCTTGACATCCTCCTAGATTTCTTAGGTTTTGAAGATCTTTGAAGTAACTTTGAAACTATATCCACTCCAACTGTCATTGTAGGAATATGCTTTCTCTTCTTCTCCACTGATTTTTTCAGCCATCCTGGGGAGGCTACTACCAGACCAAAATCTTCATTTCCATTAATAGTTTCTTTAGTAGCGTTAGGAGTGATAGGTGGATTATCAACTAGATGCAGAGCAGAGGGAAATTCAGAGTCAGACAAAGGAGGAAAGATATTATCTTTAGTGATCTATTTAAAGGTAGCTTCAGAATTTATAGCCACAAGTTTTCCTTGATTGGTCTTCTTCTTAGGGGTAGGAGAAAGCACAATGTCTTGTTCACAGATGCTCTTCAACTTGATTTTTTCTTTTGGCCTATCACCATCACCTCTTGACTGAGAATTTTCACTAGAGGACCTCACTAATGGTTTCCTCGATGATACACTTACACCAGATGGTTGCGTAGACCCCTATTCATTCTTTTGTGATGACTTAGGCTCCTAAATAGGACCAACAACTTGCCTCCATTTCCCATCCAACCAATCCTAGGTTCTTTTAAGCACTAGGGCAGCATTCACCCTCATATCTAAAATTTCACTTTGGCTCCAATCAACTCTAGGGTGGGATTTATCAGGCAATTTATCATATGCAAGATCTATGATTGTTGAATCCTTAGCTACATTTTTAGGAATGTGCAATGAGACCGAAAGACTATATTTGTTTTAGCATTAGCCTCATATAATATCTTCTTAAAACTTCCTTCTCATTGCCAAAATATTCCTAGAAATATTCGATAGATGGTTGATGCCGATATAAGCTCCCTCCATAGAGATATGGAGATTATGCTTCACAAAACCCTTACTGTCAAAATTAGCTCTCATAGATAGATTCTAGAGGTTATATTTCTTGAGAATTCCTTTAGCTCCCTTGGCCATCTAGTTTGTTTTGCACACAAAATAAGGGGTCTCCAATGGGAAGACATACCCTCGTTAACCCATGTTTGTATACTTAATATTAACCATGGACATTTGTTGACAAACTTCTAGAAATATCAGTAAATCCTCAGGATACTGAGGTAATTTAAATGGGGCTTTCTCAAAACACCCTATTCTCAGATAGGAAAACTTATCAAATTGGATATAAAAAATCCCAAATTTTGATACAAGAGAAATTGATTCAGGGGAAAGGCGCATTTCTATATTTCCATCTAGCTTCCTCATGTCCTCCATTAAAAATGCATCATTAACACAACAAAAATCACCCATTCCAAATTGTTTAGTGAACTGAGGAAAGTGTTTATACATAGGCATATCAGAAGCTAGGGTTCCTTGTGGCTCCAACCTAGGCCAAAAGGATCTCTAACTACCTACAATGTACATCAGACAACAACACATAAAGAAAGTAGTAGTTTTATGGGAATTAATTAATTCCTCATTCAAATGGAAGCAAATAACTTCACCCTAGTCAATGAAAATGTTCTCATCACAGATTATCAAGATAAACCAGAAAATCCAATCCTCAAAAAACTCAACCTATGGATTCCCAACAACACGATGCAATAAAGAAATAGCATCTGCAATTTCTCCCTTAAAATGCAATCTTTTGAGTTTACTCGGCAGTTGTGAATTACCTTTCTTTTCAGACTTCAACCCGGTTCTGGCCATGGAGTTCTTACACCAGTCCTTATTTTCTTTGAAAAATTTACCTACCATTGTGATAGACATGTCTTCTACATATTTCCTTTTTGGAATCCCCAACGCATGGGAAACAACTTCAAGAGAAATTTTTGCAATTATAGTTATGTCCGCAGCTTTAATTTCCCATGTCCGCAGAATGTACCTTCTCGCATATGCACTTATTAGGTCCACACTCTCAACACAACTTTTGGAAACCCTCCAACCTGAGCTATCCCACTTTCTAAGAGTTTTATATCCAGCTCAGACTTGTCCCTCTCCAGGCGTGCCCAAAATTCATCTAACTTAAAAGGTTTGAGTATCGTATCCCTTACGCCGACCCAACGTTCACTCTGCATGAGAAAAAATTTGTGAAGAATGAATGTTTGCACATGAGATTTTAAGTACTGGCCTCGGCAAAAAATGAGAATGAAGGCTAAAATTCTAAGTAAAAAGAATGTTTTCACTTGAGAAGTACTAGCCTTGGCAAAGAACGAGAATGTAGGCTAAATGTCTGAGTACAACTTCACCACCCACTTATAGCGTTATTTTTGATAGGATGTGCTTTAAATGTGGGATTCAATTTCATACCTCAAAAAGATAGCCTTTAAACCTGCATGCTTTTGGAAATTCCTGAAAAGACAACTCAAGTTTATTCCATACATAACATTCAATGAGATGTTAGATGACAGTGCCTTTGAAAGGTAAAATAATTCCATCATTTCATGCGGTCGCTAAAACTTGGAACCTCAAAACCAAAGTATGAAGTTTCAATGTTTTGGAAACCTCTGACCCACTGACTAAATCCACACACCGTAACTCAAAGGTAACATATGCATGAACTTAAGTTACTTGACAAAGTGAACCAAGTTGGGGAATTGGGTAGTTATGAAAATTTAGAACTCCGCGACAATGCGACATGTCACATGGTTATAAAACTCGAAGGCCTAGCAACTAAGCTTGCTTTGCTCCCTTATTTTGAGTCTACAACCATACATCAAATGTTCATCAAACAGTTGAGTAATTTATGATATAAATAATGAACATGTGTTTTAAAGTTTTTTAATTTTTAACCATTAATGCACTTGGATTATCATGGTGTTTATAAAATGGATTACAATGTCCCATTAATAGCATAGTAACACTTAATATTGCAAAGGACTTAATAAAAGGAATTACAATGTCAAATTAATAGCACAACCATTTACTTTATTACAACTAAATTACAATGTCACATTATTACACAGTACAAATACAAATGTATGTGCAAGGGCGAAGCTTTTGTTGGATCGCTAGTGAAAACATAAATGTAATACATGTGTATTGATTTATGTTTTACTTTTACATCTACATGCAATTATTATTTTTTTGCTAGGTAAAATATTGCTAGGGGCAACACCCTATATTGATTATCAAAAAAGGATTACACGAGTTTCTATTTTTCAAAAAACCACCCTGAAGGCCTTTTCTATCAAGTGACCTTCCCTAATCAGCTAGCCCACCCAAATTTTCATGCATTACATAATTCATTACAAAATTGGCTTGAATTTTAGTATAGGCACTCCCAAACTCGGGACTGACTCAATTACCCTATTACTGTCACTATTGCTATTCAACAACAAAAAATTGAAATCATACCCAACCAGAATTTATCATTCATCATCATCCTCTATCTCTATATGTTTCAAGTACGCCTAGCAATTTGCAATCATCGAGTAGTCTGCTCCACATTTCTGGTGCGTTGGGATTTTGGTCTTTTCCTTCGGGTCCCCAAGATCATTTGCAAGCCATTCTTTCTCATCTCCAAGGTCCCAATCATCATCATCACCCATTACAATTCCTCTGCCAGACCTTTGTCCTCCACGTATCTCATTGCCCACCCACGCAGGAGATTGATCGTCAGCTTTGCTGCGCTAAGGAGAAAGAAAATGTTGTGGTCCCTTTTAACCCACAATTTTTCAAATCCTTCTGGGTCGATGGTTTGGACCAAAGGAAACTTCATTACCTCTCTCCCTCTCATCCACATTATCTAGCGTCGTGTCAATGTCACCTAGCCATGTGTGCACAAAGACCATTTGGGTCAATTTTTTTCTTATCTCTTTTGAGACTCCCATATGTAAAAGGGTTGCTAAGAACATTGTCAGAATCTCCGTATTTTCCCTGGATCTATGATAAGCCTTTAGAAATTCCAACACAACCACTTGCTTGGTTGCCTAGAGAATGAGTGGATGGGTCAATTCATCAGCCCTTGTAGTTGCTTATCAGTTATTTCCCCTCTAAAGGTTGTTTGTTGCTTCTCTGTATCCAATGCAAGCAACGTTTCCATTTTACTACTTGCCCACAACTCACCTTTCTAGAATTTTCTACCACTACTTCAAATTTTGCAAATGCAGTGTGATAAATGGCTACTTACTCCACCTATGTATGCAATTATTTCCTAAATAGATAATACTGAATTTCTCAAAGGAAAAAAAACTAATGGCTACTTTCTTTTTTCATTTGAATTGCTTTATGTTTTACTTTTAAATCTGCATGCAATTATTTCATAAATAGATAATAAACTATGAGCCAGTAGTGCTGCTACCTGCTTGATTCGTGCAAACCAAAAAACCAACTTAGTCAATTTGTGTATGTTAAACCTTACATGTACAATTAAAAATTAAAATGTTTAATTTGATTGACGTTTGGCTACATGCAAATTGTACCTCAATCTGACAAGCTGTCAAAATCCACAGATTCTAGTTAGCACTACCAGTGCCACTCAAACAATCTAAAATCATTAAAAATCTTGTTTCATTAAAGCTATGAGTTGTCCAATCAATCGCTTTGGATGTTCAAAACTAAAAGATTGAGAATTTCAATTAAATGAAATGTAATACATCAAGGCATTGAAAAGAGAGAAATGAGCCTTGATCTCACCACGTGTCCTCATCTAACAGTTCTAGTGTTATTTAAGAGGTTTCAATTTGCAAGTCTACTACTTCAGAGATTTACTTTTGGAATGCAACTATAGTAGTTGAAATATACTAACTAACTTTTTGCCATAGTTTTTACACAATAACCAATACTTGGCCAATTTGATTAGCATTAGCACCAAAACCAAATCTCTATCAAAGCAACTCTAACCAAGAATGCACCCTAAAACCACTGAAGGAAGAGGGGCGGGCATATGGTCAGAGGATCCCTAGGATCAATAACTCAATGATTAAAATTGCTTACAACTAGAAGTGTAAAATAAACTCAATGCCAAGAATGTGCACTCAAGATACCTTTGAAGGTGAGGTGCTAATGTATGGCGAAGTAATTATTACAAACTGATATAACTAGGCAAATAACTAGCCATATAAAAATCCAACTACTAATTCATCTATTGCGGCGGGCATCCACTCAAGAGTGGGGATTCACCACTTGACAGTGGGTATAATTGCAGTAATAAAGGACTAGAATAGTACTACTATTTACAGTCTTACAATATAGAAAGAGAGCTGCAAATTACATGAATATTACAATGATTTCAAAGCACCAAGATACTGGATGATTCCATGTTAGATATCCACAATAATTGATGAAGAAAGGACTAGAAAATTCAAGCTAAAACAATTCTGATGTAAGTCTACAATTCTAGAAATGAATAACTAGGAACTGTAAAATTAATTAAATGCTCATAACTTCACCAAATTACCTCTGAAATGATTGAAACGAAGTGCAAAGGTCTTATAGGAGGATGGTGCCCCAAATCAGATCATAAAACTACATCAAATCATCCATGTTTATTTGGCACAAATCCCAAGACCATTAATGAAAGGTACGACCCTCCTTGAGGGGTGATTTTGGCATATAAAATCAGAAACTTGATAATGAATTCTCAAATTTGGTGGAAAGGGTCACCCATAGTAAACATACTATTGAAATTCAGTTGTGTTTATAGTTTATCCTTGATGAAAAAATATCTTTTAGTTTGTTCTCATTGATAATCTGGTTCAGAATGGTTCTCCTTGCACATCACAGGTTTTGGTTGTTTGCAGTGTCTCCTCGATCCACTTTGAAATGTCTGAGTTGCCTATCGGCAAGACATTTCAGATGTCTTGGCAATTGAATTTAACATTCTGGCAGCTTTCAGCGTGACATTGTTTGTGGTCTTGGCGACAATAGAAAAGTCTATCGACATGTCGATTGTTCATCGATGGGAGGTCTTACCAATTGAGTCGGGTCTCACCGACTATCTCATAAGGTGGTTCATCGGCGTAAGAAATCCCTATCAACATGATGTTTCATCGAGCTTTTTGAGTCTTGGCGACTGACACAAGAATGATTATTTCGTCAAGACTTCTTTCCTGTTTCGGTGATAGAAAGGAACACTTTCGACATATGTTATATTGTCAGGATAAGGTCTTATCGAAAATAAAATGTCACACCGATCCGCTTTAGAATGAGCATATCGGCAAAGGTTGTGGCTATCGGGGTGGTGTCTCACTGAGTTCTATATGTCTCCCTGACTTGTGCACTTGGAACGGTTCATCGCCGAAGTGTTATTGTTCGCGGCAGGGTCTCACCGAGTCTATTGGTGTCTCACCGACCAGTGGTGGGAGGTTGCACATTGGCCAGAGTTGGGTCATCGGCATAAGGTCATAGCCATGTTCATGTGTCACACTGACTCCGCTTATAGAAAAGGTATCTTCAGTGAAACATAGCGTAGTCTTCATAACATCTCACCGATAACGATATGTCACAGCGACTTTCAATGGATATATGTCAGTGATAAATTTGCCTTCGGCAAAACTTTCTGGAAGTCTCGGTGAAAAAAAATGGTCATGTGGTCTTTCGGTGAAACTAATGGCTATCGATACAATGTATCTCCAAACCCGTCAAGTCTTGGCAACTATGTCTAATGAGGGGCTTTCGGCGAGAGGTTTGTAATGTTTGAGCAACTCCGAGTGAATGAAGTGTTTCGGTATGACTCAATATATTCTACAAGAGGTTTCTCCGATGTCAAAAGGCTTCAGCGATAGTGAATGGAAAACAAAAGGGTCTAGTTGGTCAGAAAAACAATATGTTACGACAATAATATGTATCGAATGTCTTTCGGTAAAACAAAGACCTGTCTACAAGTTGTCTCTCTGAAAGTTGAAGGCTACAGCGACTGTCAAGAGTAAAAAGGTTTTTCGATGTGACTTAGTGTTCTCTACGAAAGTTCCCTCTAAAAGTGATAAGTCATGGTGACTTGGAAATGTTAAAGTCTTTCGGTGAAACACTGCAAAATCTACAAAGCGTCTCCCCGACAGTAGGATGTCACAGCGACAGATAGAAGGATGCTTTCGATGAGAGAATCTTTAGGCTACAGTGACTTCATAGAGTCATAGCAATATCTATGAGGATGACTGACTGTGTTATAAATTGCTTTCAACAAAACTATTTGCTTGTCTCAGTGAATTGTTACAAAGACTCAAACTCTATGGCCATTTATGGAAACTTCAAAATACACTTACAGGCTGACATCATCGATTGAATTGAATCTCAAACCCGTTACATAACATGATATTCATTGAGTTTCTTTCTAAGCTGTTGTGCTTTTTGGATGATTTGCAGCTCGTTGGATAAGCATTACTATTGATTTTTTCCATCATCGACATTCTGTCAGTATTCATCTTTATATTCAAAAATCAGCAAGAGTATCTATAGATCTGGTGAAAAATGATTTTGAAGATTTCTTCACAATCAACATACTTGAAATGTAAATATATACCAGTGTTGAAAAACCGAAAAGGTTGTTGCTTGTAATTCTGAGAGTGTCATTTCTTGTCTGTATATGAATGAATGTACTCTACAGAAAGATGCATGCTTAACTGAAAATAGAGAAATCCTATGAGTCACTATTATTGTAATTTTGTAATCTGAGTGAGGAGTTGGTACTCCTTGAGATGGGTGTCTCTAAATGAGGGGTTGGTGCTCCTTGAGTTGGTGCTCAAAATTTTATTCTATAAGGCTTTTGTGAACTTTTGTTTAAAAGATTAAGCTAGGAAGGCATTTAGGGAGTGGTTTTTATACCCTAGGAGGGTTTTCCACTCGGTAAATTCTGGAGTCTTCTTGTTCTTCTAAGTTGCCTTTGCTTTACTGTATTGTTGATTATTTTAGTTCTCTGTTTGGGTATTATCTTTCTCAATTCTACTTATGAATGATTACATTCAATTCATGAATGCATTAATCAGAGTATATTGAGATCAGATCTATGTTATAACTTATTTGAATTTGTGAAAATTGGTCAAATAAGTTATAACACTAATTCACCCCCCTCTTAGTGTCATTTTAACTCCAACAATTGGTATTAGAGCCTAGGGTGCTCTAATTGGTTTATTTTCCTTGGATTGATCTTGGTCTTGGAGTTTTTATTAATGGCACATTCTCAAGATGGTGCCTCTGTATCCAGAGCTCCATTATTTGATGGAACTGACTATGTGTTCTGGAAAATCAGAATGGAAGCTTTTCTTGTTTCTTTTGATGTTGATGTTTGGTGTATTGTTTTAGAAGATTACAATGTACCAGCCACTATTCCCACTGATGTTGCTGAAAAGAAGAAGTATGAAACAAATGCCAGAGCTAAACATGCCCTCTTGTGTGGGTTAACTAAACATGTGTTCATTAAAGTCATGCATTGCAAATCTACTCATGGAATCTGGGAAAAACTTGAAACTATATATCAAGGGAATGAGAAAGTCAAACTGTCAAAAATCATTACTCTCAAACATCAGTTTGAGGAGTTGAAAATGAAGGATGATGAGAAAGTGGCTAAATATTTTCTAAGATTTGATGAAATTGTCAATGGAATGAAAGGTCTAGGTCAAGAGGTTAATGAATTTGATGTGGTCACAAAAGTTGTTAGGTCCTTACCATCTAAATTTGAATCTAAGGTTTCTGCCCTAGAAGAAAAGAAACACTTTGATAAGCTTACCTTAGACAGCCTGCAAGGAATACTTATTGCCTATGAAATGAGAACTAGCAAAAACAATTCAACAAGAAAAGAAACTACCTTTAACATTGAAAAGAAAGAGAAAATCGAAGTCAGTGAATCAGAGTTGTCTGATTCTAAAGAATCCCATTTTGTTAGAAGATTTAAAAAGGGATCAAGAAAATATAAGGGAAAATTTCCCTTTAAATGTTTTAACTGTGGAAAAATAGGTCACTTTGTTGCTAAGTGTCCCTATGATGATCAAATCGGTGATAATGAGACATCTGAAAAACAGTCTCAAAAGAAGGCTTTCAAACCTAAAAGAAACTTCAATTTCAAAAAGAAGAAAAGTCTATTTAGTAAGGATGAATCTGATTCTGAATCTGAAGATTCATCAGTTGAAGAATATGAAACTTTTTTCATGGCTGAAACTACTCAGCAAGATGACTCTAACACCTTTGACGTTGAAGAAGGTGTAGTAGATCTTGAAAGTGAGCTTAAATGTGCTTTACAAGAGGTTAGAAAACTCAAAAAACAAGTCCTTTCTCAAGAACTCAAACCAGATCAAGAAATGATCTCTCTGAAGACTCAGCTTGAAGAAGCTAAAAGAGTTGAAGACTGTCTTCGAGAGACTATAAGCTGCAAAGATCAAGAAATTCAAAAGCTAGAACAAGAAGCCGTCTGTCTTAGTAAGGAAATTGAAAAATATGAAAGCACTCTAAAACTGAATGAGATGCTCAGCAAGCAGAAGATGTACAAAGATAAAACTAGTGTTGTTTTTGAAAAGGGTTAATGCTCATTCGACCATGCAAAACAAAACCCCTCTTCTAAAGTCAACGGTTCTGGTTCAAAACACTCAGAATTTGGTAAGGATCATGTTCAGTCTTTAAGAGGTAATAGATCTTCATACAGAGTCAATCCTTTCTTCTATGGTTATTGTTTTTTCTGCAACAAATTTGGCCATAAGGTGAGCACTTGCAAGCTTATGAATCCTAGGTTTGGTCTTAGGAAACACTATGGTTTTATTAGACAAATCAAATGTTTTAAATGCAATGCTTTGGGACATTCTGTCAAACAGTGCAGAGCTGATCTACAATCAAAACAGCAGAAATTTAAAAAGGTTTGGAAACCTAAGTCGGTCATCAACATTGAGCAAACTATGTTGGTTCAAACAGCTTTTCATTCCAAGAAAAGGACTTATGGGTCCTAGACAGTGGATGTTCTAACCATATGACTGGTGACAAGGATAAGTTTGTAAATCTTGAAGATTATGTAGGTGGATATGTTAAGTTTGGTGATAACTCTGGTATTCAAATTAAAGGAAGAGGTTCACTTCTTCTGAATGAAGACACTCCTATCTATAATGTGTACTATGTGGAAGGTCTCAAACACAATCTTCTAAGTGTTAGTCAAATCTGTGACAATGGTTATCATGTTCTTTTCACTTCACAGGGATGTGAGATTAAAAACAAGCTTGGAAAGGCTATTGCAGCTGGAGGGAGGACAAATGGAAATGTATACAATCTTCTCAACACATCAAGCAATGGCAATAATCAAGGTATGTGTTTAATGAGCCAAATTGAAGAAAGATGGTTATGGCATAAAAGATTAGGACACATAAACTTTGAAAATCTGGTTCGAATAAGTAAGAATCAGAATGTTAGAGGTTTACCAATACTGAACAAGCCAAAAAATTCTGTGTGCAAAGAATGTCTAAGTGGTAAACAAACTAAAATCAGTTTCAAAACAAAAGAAAATTCTTCTTCAAAACCTTTACAACTTGTGCACATTGATTTATGTGGACCAACCAGAACAAGGTCTATTAATGGTGAAAGGTACTTTATGCTATTTGTGGATGATTATACTAGAATGGTTTGGGTCACATTTCTTAAGCACAAATCATAAGCATTTGAAAGGTTTAAAATCTTCCGTAAATTGGTTGAGAAGGAATCTGATTTGAAACTTAAATGTCTGTGATCTGACAAAGGAGGTGAGTTCACATCTCAAGAGTTTATTGATTACTATGAACAGCACGGCATTAAAAGACAGTATGCTGCAACAAAAACACCTCAACAAAATGGGGTAGTTGAACGTAAAAACAAAACTATAAAAGAAATGGCTAGAACAATGTTAGATGAAGCTAAGTTGCCTGATATGTACTGGAAAGAAGCTATTCATACAGCTATATACATTTTGAATAGAGTGCAGATTAGAGTAAAATTTAAACACACTACTTATGAATTGTGGAATGGAAAAACTGCTTCTGTCAAATACTTTAAAATTTTTGGAAGTAAGTGTTTTATCAAAAAAGGATGATGATAATCTTGGGAGTTTTCAATCAAAGAGTGATGAGGGTATCTTTTTGGGATACTCAACTCACAGTAAAGCTTATAAATGCCTTAACAAAAGGCTTAATAAGATAGTTGAAGTTGTAAATGTAAAATTTGATGAGAGATCACATTTGTATGCTGAATCTTTGCAGGATAATGAGGAAGAAGAACTTGAACTAGAAATTATTTCAGAAGGAACTCAGTCAGCAAGCCCTAGAATTGAAACAACAAGTTATGAAAAGATTGCATCAAAAGCTCTAACTAAATATCACCCCAAAGATCAGATTATTGGGGATAAAAATGTAGGAGTTCAAACTAGAAGAAATGCTACAGAATCTGATGAAAAGGCACAAATAGCTTTCTATCTAGTTACTTAGTTTGAACCTAAAATTTTTAATGAAGCTCTCACAGACTCATGTTGGCTTAATGCTATGTAGGAAGAAATTGATCAAATTGAGAAAAATCAAACTTGGTAGTTAGTCCCAAGACCAGATGACAAGAATGTCATTGGAGGAAAATGGATATACAGAAACAAACTTGATGAAAATGGTAATGTCATTCACATGAAAGCAAGATTTGTCTGCAAAGGATATGCTCAACAAGAAGGTATTGATTTTGGTGAAACCTTTACACCCGTTGCTAGATTAGAATCTATCAAAATATTCTTGGCTTATTCTGTTTATAAAGACTTTACTGTTTATAAAATGGATGTAAAAACTACTTTTTTAAATGGCTATTTAGATGAAGAGGTCTATGTTGAACAGCCTGAAGGATTTATGTGCAAAAATAAGCCTGATCATGTTTACAGATTGAAAAGGCCCTTTATGGTTTAAAACAAGCACCTAGAGCTTGGTACTCTAGGCTTGACAGTCATTTGCTTTCAAATGGTTTTGTTAGAGGAGGTGTAGATAGCAATCTTTATGTTCAAATTGAAGGTTCTGATATTCTGGTTGTTGAAATATACGTTGATGACACTATCTTTGGCTGCAATAATGTTACATTGAGTAAAAAATTCTCTCAGCTAATGGAATCTGAATTTGAAATGTCATTATTAAGAGAATTAAATTTCTTCTTGGGTCTTCAAATATCTCAACGTGAAAATGGGATATTTCTGTCACAAACCAAGTATGCTAGAGAGATGCTTAAAAAGTTTCAGATGGATGAATGCCATCCAGTTAGCACTCCAATATCTACTAGATGCAAGCTTACTAAGGTTGATGATTCCCCTGATACAAATCAACTGAATACAGATCTATGATTGGCAATCTGTTATATTTAACTGCTTCTAGACCTGACATTATGCAGGCTATTTGCACTGTTGCACGGTTCCAGGCATCACCTAAAGAATCCCATGTCACTGTTGTTAAGAGAATTTTTAAATATATTTAGGGTACTCTTAATTATGGTCTATGGTATCCTAGAAGCAATGATTTTTCACTGATTGCATATACTGATGCTGACTGGGCTGGTTGTTTGGATGATAGGAAAAGCACCAGCGGTGCTGCATTCTTTTTAGGTGATCGATTAGTGGCATGGAACAGCAAGAAACAAGAATCTATTTCTCTCTCTACTGCTGAAGCAGAATGCATTGCTACCACTTCATGCTGTACTCAAGTTCTTTGGATGAGTCAAACTCTATCTGATATGGGTATTGGAATTCCTAAACCTATTTCTATTCTCTGTGACAACACCAGTGCGATAAATATTTCCAAAAATCCTATTTTTCACTCTCACACTAAACATATTGCTATCAAGTTTCATTTTCTTCGTGAAAAGGTTTTGGCTAATGAAGTCTGCTTACAGTTTGTTGGCTCTCAAGATCAGGTAGCTGATATTTTTACTAAGCCCTTAGCTACAGAGCTATTTGAAAGGTTGAGACTTCGATTGGGAGTTATCTCTCAATCTTTACTTCTCTGATTTTCCATGCATTGGCTTAGGGGGAGCATGTTATATGTTTTGATTCACTTACAGCTCTCCTACAATCTTGGTTGCTGCACTATTATTTTCTTTGCAGTTGTTTCTCATGGAGTTTTGCTTGGCTTCTCTATTGTGTTCATCTATTCTTTACCTTGAGGCAAAAAGGGGGAGAGTCTTTGGTGTTTTGCCATCAAGGACAAAGGGGGAGTTTGTTGAAATTTAGTTGTGTTTACAGTTTATCCTTGATGACAAAATCTCTTTCAGTTTGTTCTCATTGATAATCTGGTTCAGAATGGTTCTCCTTGCACATCACAGGTTTTGGTTGTTTGTAGTGTCTCCTCAATCCACTTTGAAATTTCTGAGTTGCCTATCAGTAACACATTTCAGATATCTTGGCGATTGAATTTAACATTCTAGAAGCTTTCGGCGTGACATTGTTTGTGGTCTTGGAAACAATAGAAAAGTCTATCGACATGTGGATTGTTCACCGCTGGGAGGTCTTACCGATTGAGTCAAGTCTCACTGACTATCTCATAAGGTGGTTCATCGGCATAAGAAATCCCTATCGGCATGATGTTTCATCGAGCTTTTTGAGTCTTGGCGACCGACACAAGAATGATTATTTTGGCAAGACTTATTTCCTATTTCGGTGATAGAAAGGAACACTTTCGGCATATGTTATATCGTTGGGATAAGGTCTTATCAAAAATAAAATGTCACACCGACCCACTTCAGAATGAGCATATCGGCAAAGGTTGTGGCTATCGGGGTGGTGTCTCACCGAGTTCTATATGTCTCCCCAACTTGTGCACTTGGAATGGTTCATTGGCGAAGTGTTATTGTTCGCGGTAGGGTCTCGCCGAGTCTATTGGTGTCTCACCGACTAGTGGTGGGAGGTTGCACATCGGCCACAGCTGGGTCATCGGCATAAGGTCACAGCGATGTTCATGTGTCACGCCGACTCCGCCTATAGAAAAGGTATCTTCGGTGAAACATAGCGTAGTCTTCATAACATCTCACCGATAATGATATGTCACTGCGACTTTTAGTGGATATCGGTCACCGATAAATTTTCCTTCGGTAGGACTTTCTAGAAGTCTCGGAAAACATAAATGGTCATGTGGTCTTTCGGTGAAACTAATGGCTATCGATATAATGTCTCTGCGAACCTATCAAGTCTTGGCGACTATGTCTAATGCGGGGCTTTCGGCAAGAGGTTTGTAATGTCTCAGTGACTCCGAGTGAATGAAGTGTTTCGGTATGACTCAATATATTCTACAAGAGGTCTCTCCGATGTCAAAAGGCTTCAGCGATAGTGAATGGAAAACAAAAGGGTCTAGTCGGTAAGAAAAACAATATGTTACGGCGACAATATGTATCGAATGTCTTTCGGTAAAACAAAGACCTGTCTACAAGTTGTCTCTCCAAAAGTTGAAGGCTACAGCAACTGTCAAGAGTAAAAAGGTTTTTCGATGTGACTTAGTGTTCTCTACGAAAGGTCCCCCCAAAAGCGATAAGTCACGGCGACTTGGAAATGTCAAAGTCTTTCGGTGAAAAACTGCGAAATCTACAAAGCGTCTCCCTAACAATAGGATGTCACTGCGATAGATAGAAGGATGCTTTCGATGAGAGAATCTTTAGGCTACAGCGACTTCATAGAGTCATAGCAATATCTATGAGGATGACTGACTGCGCTATAAATTGCTTTCGACAGAACTATCTGCTTGTCTCAGCGAATTGTTACGAAGACTCAAACTCTGTGGCCATTTATGGAAACTTCAAAATACAGTTACAGGCTGATATCATCAATTGAATTGAATCTCAAACCCGTTACATAACATGATATTCATTGAATTTCTTTCTGAGCTATTGTGCTTTTTGGATGATTTGCAGCTCGTTGGATAAGCATTACTATTGATTTTTTCCATCATCGACATTCTGTCAGTATTTAGCTTTATATTCAAAAATCAGCAAGAGTATCTGCAGATTTGGTGAAAAATGATTTTGAAGATTTCTTCACAATCGACATACTTGAAATGTAAATATATACCAGTGTTGAAAAACTAAAAAGGTTGTTGCTTGTAATTCTGAGAGTGTCATTTCTTGTCTGTATATGAATGAATGTACTCTGCAGAAAGATGCATGCTTAACTGAAAATAGAGAAATCCTCTGAGTCACTGTTATTGTAATTTTGTAATCTGAGTGAAGAGTTGGTACTCCTTGAGATGGGTGTCTCTAAATGAGGGGTTGGTGCTCCTTGAGTTGGTGCTCAGAATTTTAGCCTATAAGGCTTTTGTGAAATTTTGTTTAAAAGATTAAGCCGGGAAGGCATTTAGGGAGTGGTTTTTATACCCCAGGAGGGTTTTCCACTTGGTAAATTCTGGAGTCTTCTTGTTCTTCTGAGTTCCCTTTGCTTTACTGTATTGTTGATTATTTCAGTTCTCTGTTTGGGTATTATCTTTCTCAATTTTTTTTATGAATGATTACATTCAATTCATGAATGCATTAATCAGAGTATATTGAGATCAGATCTGTGTTATAACTTATTTGAATTTGTGAAAATTGGTCAAATAAGTTATAACACTGATTCACCCCCCCTCTCAGTGTCATTTTAACTCCAACACATACAATTATCAACAATGCCCATAACCAAATTTAATTTATTCAATGAGCTATATACAAAATTCACTTTTAGATGTATGTGAACCAACAACTCAGAATTTGAAAAAACTCCAAAAATCTTCAACTAATGAACTCAATCTGCTAGTCTAATTTGAGAAGCAGCAAATAAGCCAACTAGGTGTTATCTTTCAAACACGAAATTGGTTGGAATTGAGGAGGTAAGCATCCCTCGAAGAAATATTCATAATGTCATTTCGACATCATAACTTTAGGAATTAATAATGGATGCCAAATGTTGGAGCAAGGCTTCACTTTTATAGAAAAGGAGAAAACTCTTGAAACCCTCTTCAAAGCACGCCAAAAGCCACAGTTGAATCATCTCAAATTTCCAAAATTCATAATCCCTCAAGGGTGGCATCGCACTTCAAGGCAACATAAAACTTTATTGAAAAATAATAATTTCCTTCATGAAGGTGTACCCCTTCAATGACCCTCTTTTAACACAACATAAAGCTAACTCTCTAGGCCAAGGGGGTCAACAAAGAAACATGACATTATTTTCCTTGTATTAAATAATTGCCAACAAAAACTGCATTTTGGGAACAATACCAAAAATACCAACTACTCCAACAAGAATAAGAACAAATTGAAGTACTACCAATAGGACCACTTCCAAACATAGTATTTACTAAAAATAGTAAACACCAAGAAATGCCATAGAACCTCCAAGCATGGAAACCCTAATTGCTCCTCAACAAGCCTACGGGCCTCCAGAATAGGCTGATGAGCAATTGAACTGATTACTGACAAGTAGGGGACATTATAGTCTGCCCTCCTTAAGATTTATTGTCCTCAAGCAACTAAAAACTTGAATGTTGCAATATATGTTCACCCTCCCATGTTGCATCTTCAAGGGGAAAATTCCTCCATTTTACCAAATACTCTTTGATTGTTCTTCTTCTCAAAAAGCACTCCCTACTATCAAGAATCTCCTCAGGAATCAACACCAACTGACCTTCCTCATCCAATGGAGGTAATTCTAAAGTAGCCACCACATTGTGTCCAAGCACCTTCTTGAGGCATGACTGTTGATGTGTTTTTTATGCACTTCTCAACACAAGCAATGCATAGGTGCATCACCTCTCTTAAAAGACAATCTTCCACAATCAAATTGCAGAACACTATCCCAAGGTCTCTAATGTCAGGTCTTGATAGTGCTTGGAATATCTCAGTTGATTTATGTGATTTGTTGGAATCATAAGGCGGACTTACGGATGAGTTATAAAGCAGGGAAGTTGGATTTACAAATGCAATTTCAAAGTGCTGGAAGTGAATGAACAATGGTTTTCCACTCAAAATAGCAAGTTGAAACTCATCAACTTCATCTGATTTTGCTTCATGGTGATGTTTGAGATCCTACTCTAACCAAAGACTAAAAGATATAGCAAAGGAGAAGGGTTAAGAAAGTTGTTCTAATCCTAAACAACAAATGAACAGTGACAATGGTGGCTGCTACAGTAGACAAACTCCCTAAATCTAAGTTTTGCTTGACCAAGAGAACCTACAGCTACACAAAACTAGTGCAATCTTCTAAGGACAGCAGATTTTCATATTACACACACAGATCATGCACATGTAATTGAACTAAGTTGCAATAATGAAGTAAAGAGCTCAGACTAGCTTTGCAAAGTGACTCATCATTAATGAAACACAAAAAGCATGAGATAGAAATCCATCAAATACTGAAACAATAATCACCATCACCACTTCCATTCAAGAAACTAACACCTAAACTAATAGGGAAGTTGAACCATGCATACATAAAGAGAAAACTCAAAAGGAACACCCATAAATCATGCAATGTTGCTTTCTATTGCTGCAAAATGTCTTTACATCAGTTCTCCAACACTTAAAAATGAGGGGCAAGCCCCTATTTATAGTTTTTCAAAGCCCAAATGAATGGCTAGGATCAATTTCCAACGAATGACCCAGATTTGATTACATTAGGGTTTCACCTACCCCCCATTATCTAGCAATTTAAAATACATCCTTGTATTTTCTCTATTTTGTCATCTAGTGCTCAGGTGCTGTAGCAGTTTTGTCATTTAGCTGAATTCCCCTTTCACTGTAGCAAAAACTATCTAAAAGCTTCCTTCTTACTTGATGTGTTTGTAGTGTTCTTCCTTGGATCAAATGAGCTTGTTGACGATTGGCATCAATGGATTGGTTGCCCCTGATTCGAGCGGACAACTCCCTTATGCCCTCTTCAAAGCCACCCCCTTGCATTTTTGTCATTGACTTCCTTGGCAAAGACCTTCTTCTAACACCGTCCCTGTTGGTGGGTGTTAGGGGGTGAGGCAAACATGAAATGATTGGTGATAGGAGCGATACGCTTTCCTTGTTCAACTTTCTTAATGGGTCTCCTTACGGACCTACAGTAGGCTTCTTGAATCCTACATACATGAAGTGTCGTAAGTGCTTTCATACACAAAGCAAGCAAAATGTTAGTCAAATCTGTTAAAATCCTTGTTAGATCCATCCATGCATCATCAAAAGATCATAATATTCATATTTGGAGCTCATTTGGACCATAAACATTAATGAGGGCCCAAGGGGGCAAACAGCGAACGAGGGACAACAAACTGGAAGAGAAGTTCTCAGACCCCACAAAACATAGCAAAACTGAGATTTTTCAATTATAGCGCATGGGAAAAGGGGAAGGAAGAGTGCCCAGAAAAACTTCCTTAAGATTGGACTCATTTGACAAAAACTGGAATCTCAAAACGGCCACGGAGGGACAGAGTCCAGGAAATGGCCATAGAGGGGTCGGACTCCAGAGGCCGGGTCGCCGGGGCTCCACGGATGTTCAAAATAGCCATGGAGGGACAGAGTCCCAGAAACGGTCACAGAGGGGTCGGGCTCTTGAGGCCAGGTCGCTGAGGCTCCACGGATGTTCGAAATGGCCACGGATGGGCCGGGCCCCAGAGGCTAGGTCGTTGGGACTCCATAGATGTTCAAAATGACCACGAAGGGACGGAGTCCCGAAAACGGCCACAAAGGGGCTGGGTTCTGGAGGCTAGGTCCCCGAGGCTCTGTGGATGTTCAAAATAGCAATAGAGGGAAGGAGTCTCGGAAATGGCCATGGAGGGACGGAGTCCCGAAAACGGCCATGGAGGAGCCAAGCTCCAGAGGCTAGGCTGCTGGGGCTCCACAGATGTTCAAAATGGACATAGAGGGATGGAATCCCGAAAATGGCCACAAAAGGGTCTTGCTCTGAAGGCCGGGTCGCTAGAGCTCCACAGATGTTCAAAACGGCCACAGAGTGATGAAGTCCCAGAAACGGCCACGGAGGGGCTGGGCTCTGTTCAAAACGGCCAAATAAAGATGGAGTTTCGAAACCCCCAAAACTTAACCAAACTTTGATAAAAATTTGGCAGTTCACTTAGGCACCCCAAACACATCCCAAATCCGCCAAAAAGCTGGCCCCAAAGTCAAAAATGTGGAAACCAGACCGGCAAGGGTCCACGGATGTTTCCAAAACAACCAAAGAGGAAGGGAATTCCAAAGGGAAAGTTCTAAAACCACCGAAACTTTACGGAACATTGAAAAAACTTTGGAAGTTCACTTAGGCACCCCAAACACATCCCAAATCCACCAAAAAGTTGGCCCCAAAGTCAAAAATGTGGAAACCAGACTGATAGGGGTCCACGGATATTTTCAACACAGCCAAAGAGGAAGGGAATTCTAGAGGGAAAGTTCTGAAACCACCAAAACTTTATGGAACAATGACAAAACTTTGGTAGTTCACTTAGGTACCCCAAATACATCCCAAATCCACCAAAAAGTTGGCCCCAAAGTAAAAAATGTGGAAACCGGACAGGTAAGGGTCCACGGATGTTTCCAAAACAGCCAAAGAGGAAGGGAATTCTGGAAGGAAAGTTTTGAAACCATCAAAACTTAATGAAACATTGACGGAACTTTGGTAGTTCATTTAAGCACCCCAAACACATCCCGAATCCACCAAAAAGTTAGCCCCAAAGTCAAAAATGTGGAAACCAAATAGACAGGGGTCCACGAATGTTTCCAAAACAGCCAAAGAGGAAGGGAATTCCAGAGGGAAAGTTCTGAAACCACTGAAACTTTACGAAACGTTGACGAAACTTTGGTAGTTCACTTAGGCACCCCAAACACATCCCAAATCCACCAAAAAGTTGGCCCCAAAGTCAAAAATGTGGAAACTGGATCGGCAGGGGTCCACAAATGTTTCCAAAACAGCCAAAGAGGAAGGGAATTCTGAAGGGAAAGTTCTGAAACCACTGAAACTTTATAGAACATTAACAAAACTTTGGTAGTTCACTTAGGCACCCCAAACACATCCCAAATCCACCAAAAATTTTTCCCCAAAGTCAAAAATGTGGAAACCGGACCAACAAGGGTCCATGGATGTTTCCAAAATAGCCAAAGAGGAAGGGAATTCGAGAGGGAAAGTTCTGAAACTATCGAAACTTTACGGAACATTAACAAAACTTTGGCAATTCACTTAGGCACCCCAAACACATCCCAAATCCACCAAAAATTTGGCCCCAAAGTCAAAAAATGTGGAAACCGGACCGGCAGGGGTCCACGGATGTTTCCAAAACAGCCAAAGAGGAAGGGAATTCCAAAGGGAAAGTTCTAAAACCACTGAAATTTTACGGAACATTGACGAAACTTTGGCAATTCACTTAGGCACCCCAAACACATCCCAAATCCACCAAAAAATTGGCCCCAAAGTCAAAAATGTGGAAAAAAGAAAATCGAGCGATCAAGGACCAAGCCAATAGGAACAAGACAAAAGGTAGAAAAGAGACGGGGGACTTTATTTTCTCCATGGATTTGAATACCCCAAGTAGGTGAATTTGGTCAGGGGGATTTGATCGTTTGAAGGCACATGACCAATTTGGGCTTGGAAAATAGGGCACACAAAACAAGATAGGAGCAAAGTAGCTTGTCGGGAGCGAAAAAAAGGGGATCCCTGCCTACGGTGGGGCGTGTGTGCAAAACATGCACAACAAATGGTGACTCACTGGGGAAATGCTCTAGAGCATTTTGATGATAAACTGGAATCACAAACCCAGAATCTCTAGTTTTGACCTTCACGCTAGGGAACACAAACTAGACGCCCAACCAAAGGATCAAAACCACTAGCCAACCCAACCTTCAGTATGCTAAAAATCCATGTGTGCAATTGCATTAATTCTCATCCTTCAGTTGCTACAGGAACCCAAGCTCTGTCAAGTTAAGCTACGTAGTTTATTCTAACTCCAAAAGAATTTGGGACATTGTCTCGCTGTCAGTCAAGCGTTCATAGCCCCGACGAGGTTATCGTTGTGATTCTCCCAAACATTGCTCTACTACTAGCCAGGCGTCCATAGCCTCAGTAGAGTTGCTGGGATACCCCTGAAAAGTTGAATTTTCTCTTTCTTTTAATTTTCAATGTTTTATTTATTTATTTCTTTTCTCTTTTTAGCTCTTTTATTTCAACCCACAAGTATTGAATTTTAGATTTTTCACTTAACTAGATTTCACAAAATTCCCTACACTGATCATCAAATTCTTAAGATGTATAAAGGCTGTAAGATTTTAAAATACATCAGAGTCAGACTAAACCAACAACTTATCCTCTTTGAATCAAACACCTAGATCACTCGACACTAACAGAAGACCTTCACCATCCACTTTGAAGACTTGATTAGAGTTTGACAAAGAAATACGTAAAACAACCCCAGGCAATAAGTACGATTGTTGTGCGCACAGATGTTCCCAGCTAAAAGCAGAGGGACCCTGAGCAAAGCAGCAGCAAAGCGAAAGCAAACAAAAAATAAACAACCAACAAAGCAACCAACCAACCTAAGGAAAGTGGGAAAGCGAAGTATTTATAGGAAACCTATACAACTTGAAACATGCTATGTACAAATATATTTACAAAGCACTATGTTAAGGCAAGGTGAACCGACATTAACATTCATTAGATTTTGCAGTGCATGCACAAGCAAATGGGAAATCGTTATCGTTCTTAACCATGCAAATTTATCTTTATATTCTGAAAAAAGAAATTCAATGTTGCAGCACTCAAGTTCAATCATGTCATCATGAAAAATCAGCAATTAAGGAGGCTCGCTGAACCCATGGTTAATTCATAAACATGTTCATTTTCCCTCATTCCCATAATCAAAAATAATAAGTGCAATTATGAGAAATAATAGGGGAAATGAAGGATAGAACCTGGATGTCATCACATGGAGGTGGTAGTGTTGGATAGTCAAGAGCAAGCACAACATCGTTGATAGTTGCATCGGTAGCCTCGAGTGGGCACGGTGGAAGGTGCAACACTTCATACATTAAGCTTGCATAAGGCTGGGAGGACAGGGCAGCAAACAACTCTTCCAATCTACCAATGGGACCTACAGGCCCGGTTGGTAGTTCTTCAAAAAGAAATACTTCTCCACATTGATCATCTGCAAACTTGGGATCCACTTGGTTGTTGTCCTCAAGGGGCAGCATGTTGTCTCGTTTCCTTCCCCAAGTATCAACCTCCCTTTTATGATGTTCAATGTCATGGGATAATGACATGCATTCATCTGTCCTATTACAGCTCCCTAAATATGAAGGAGGATCAACAATTGTCATGGTGGAAGGACTTCTAGTTGCATCTTGTAGTTGGTTAATTCTGTCATACTCTTTGGAAGCCATCAAAACACCCCCACCTTTATTTTCTTCCCTTTGTTGTTCATGCATCTCATTATGATGTTTACTTGTTTACTCATGCTCACTATCGTTGTAAATGGAGAAGAAGCTCCTCTCCCAATCTGGAAACTCTAGTGCATCACTGTTCAGGGCCTCAAGGAGTATGTATTCATCGCTACCATCTTTTGGGATGTGCTCTTCCTCGGCATGAACATACCTCCATAGTGCAGCTCCCAATGGAAAGAAGTCATCAATTGATGGCACCTCATCAAGGGGACCAAATTCTACTGCACAATTTCCCTCCAAAGACTCAACAAAAAGCCCACCGTCTATGGCACACAACTGCTCTTCAAGAGGAAGAACTTCTTGGTGACTGGTGGACAACATTCTTGCTTGATCTACTTCATCACTCGGAATTATGAGACTGTATTGTTGCCCTTCTTCTATTGCTGCCCCAGCATCCTCTTGAGGCCTACATTCAACTGAGCCATCACTCGGTTCAGGCTCTTGGTCTTCTACTTCGATCCGGGTAGCAGGTAGAGGAGGTCGGGCACTTGGCTACCTTGCTTGTTCTTTGACTTGTTTGATGGCTTCTTGGCACAATTCACATGTGAACTCCGAGTGTGATGAATCATGAAGTCTGCACCAATTTGGCAATAGTAGCACCTCCAAACCCAGTTGGTATTTTAGCTCTAACCAATCCTTTGCTAATTTCGAGATGATTTGGTCATATCTTTCCGCTACTAGGTCCTCGTCATCAATTGAAAAAGAAGCTTGATGGTAGACAACTATGGCGAGTGGTTGCTCCCACTCCTCCAAATCTACATTTTCAGATTCTCAATCACTGTCATTGACGAAGAAGAGGTCTTCTAATCTGATTTCACTTATGTCTTCGTCATCATTTTTTGCTGCTCCAAAGTTGTCAACTTTTCCTCCTTCCTGTTCTTCATCATCTTCATTGGTTGTCCCAACATGCACTGTTGCAGACTTTGTTAATGCATCAACTTCCAATGACTCCTCTTCTAGATTAGATGACTGCTCTTTGTTGATAGAGGAAAGGCTTTCTAAATTAGTTTAAATCAAATTTTCACCAAGGCACCTTGTTGTCCAAGTGAAATCTGCCTCTTCCTCCTAGTTTTCAACTTTAATGTCTGCTGCTCCAACATCAACTTGTATCAAATTTCTTGGTTCATCCTTACTTTGTTGTCCTTTGGATTTTGACAGTTGTTTTGCCTCATGGGATAACTTCTCTTCATTGGGAGTTGGCTACTCCAACTTGTTTGAACAACCCTTAGCTTGAGTGATGATGTTAAATGACAAACAAGTGAATTTGGAGTGGGGTGCATTGTGGAATCTACACCAACTAGATGTCAATATTTCCTCCAATCTTGGTTCTTCTTTGCTGCTCAAATGTTCCTGAATCAGCTCCTTAAATGCCTTGGCTGCCATGGTTTGCAATTCTTCCTATGGGTCTTTGGGGGCCAAGGGCTGGTATATTTCCTAAAAGGGAATTTCTCCCTCTAATACCCTTTCGATTCTACTCAAGAATGTAAGACATCCCAGCTTAGTGTGCCTGTGAGTGCAATGGATCCGACATCTATTCACCAATACAAATTGCTACAATGGATTCTTCAGTGTCTTGTTCAAATCTGCATGTAGTTGAGTGATGTCAATTTGTGCATGTTGCTCTATTTTGACTCAGCTTCTACATGCCTTCAAATTTTTTTGATTTTTAGCATTAAAAGAGATCTCCCTATCTCAAATTTCTTCTTTGAAAGTGTTGTTTTCGATTTCCAACTTTCAGCTTTATAGCCTCAACATGTCATGCCCTCCTTCTAGCGCTAGTTCTATTGATGTGGTTTTTATGCACTTCTCAACACAGGCAATGCATAGGTGCATCACCTCTCTTGAAAGACAATCTTCCACAATCAAATTGCAGAACACTATCCCAAGGTCTCTAATGTCAGGTCTTGATAGTGCTTGGAATATCTCAGTTGATTTATATGATTTGTTGGAATCATAAGGCAGACTTACAGATGAGTTATAAAGCAGGGAAGTTGGATTTACAAATGCAATTTCAAAGTGCTGGAAGTGAATGAACAGTGGCTGTCCACTCAAAACAGCAAGTTGAAACTCATCAACTTCATCTGATTTTGCTTCATGGTGATGCTTGAGATCCTACTCTAACCAAAGACTAAAAGATATAGCAAAGGAGAAGGGTTAAGAAAGTTGTTCTAATCCTAAACAACAAATGAACAGTGACAATGGTGGCTGCTACAGTAGACAAACTCCATAAAACTAAGTTTTGCTTGACCAAGAGAACCTACAACTACACAAAACTAGTGCAATCTTCTAAGGACTGCATATTTTCAGATTACACACACACATCATGCACATTTAATTGAACTAAGTTGCAACAATGAATTAAAGAGCTCAGACTAGCTTTGCAAAGTGACTCATCATCAATGAAACACAAAAAACATAAGTTGGAAATCCATCAAATACTGAAACAACAATAACCATCACCACTTCCATTCAAGAAACTAACACCTAAACTAATAGGGAAGTTGAACCATGCATACATAAAGAGAAAACTCAAAAGGAACACCCATAAATCATGCAATGTTGCTTTCTATTGCTACAGAATGTCTTTACATTAGTTCTCCAACCCTTACAAATGAGGGGAAAGCCCCTATTTATAGTTTTTCAAAGCCCAAATGAATGGCTAGGATCAATTTCCAACGAATGGCCCAGATTTAATTACATTAGGGTTTCACCTACCCCCCATTATCTAGCAATTTAAAATACATCCTTGTATTTTCTCTATTTTGTCATCTAGTGCCCAGGTGTTGTAGCAGTTTTGTCATTTAGCTGAATGCCCTTTTCACTATAGCAAAAACTGTATGAAAGCTTCCTTCTTACTTGATGTGTTTGCAGTGTTCTTCCTTGGATCAAACGAGCCCGTTGACGATTGGCATCAATGGATTGGTTGCCCCTGATTCGAGCGGATAGCTCCCCTATGCCCTCTTCAAGGCCACCCCCTTGCGTTTTTGTCATTGACTTCCTTAGCAGAGACCTTCTAACACCGTCCATCTTGGTGGGTGCTAGGGGGAGAGGCGAACATGAAACAAATGGTGATAGGAGCGATGCACTTTCCTTGTTCAACTTTCTCAATGGGTCTCCTAACGGACCTACAATAGGCTTCTTGAATCCTACATACATGAAGTGTCCTAAGTGATTTCATACACAAATAAAGGAAAAACGTTAGTCAAATATTTCAAAATCTTTGTTAGATCCATCCATGCATCATCAAAAGATCAACATATTCATATTTGGAGCTCATTTGGACCATAAACATTAATGCGGGACCAAGGGGGTGGACAGCGAATGGGGGACAACAAACCAAAAGGGAAGTTCCCAGACCCCACAAAACATAGCAAAACTGAGATTTTTCAATTATAGCACATGGGAAAAGGGGAAGGAAGAGTGCCTAGAAAAACTTCCTTAAGATTGCACTCATTTGACAAAAACTAGAAGCTCAAAATGGCCACGGAGGGACAGAGTCCCGGAAATGGCCATGGAGGGGCCAGGCTCCGGAGGTCGGGTCGCTGGGGCTCCACAGATGTTCAAAAAGGCCACGGAGGGACAAAGTCCCAGAAATGGCCATGGAGGGGCTGGGCTCGGGAAGCCGGGTCACCGGGGCTCCACGGAGGGACGGAGTCCCAAAAACAGCCACGGAGAGGCCAGGCTCTGGAGGATGGGTCGCCAGAGCTCCACGGATGTTCAAAACGGCCACGGAGGGGCCGGGCTCTAGAGACTGGGTCGTCAAGGCTCCACCGATGTTCAAAATAGCCATGGAGGGATGGAGTCTCAAAAATGGCCATGGAGGGGCCAGAATCTGGAGGCTGGGCCGCCAAGGCTCCACAGATGTTCAAAACGGCCACGGAGGGACGGAGTCCTGAAAACAGCCATGGAGGGGCCGAGCTCCGGAGGCCGGGCTGCCGGGGCTCCACAGATGTTCAAAATGGCCACGAAGGGATGGAGTCCCGCAAACGGCCACGGAGGGGGCCAAACTCTGAATGTCGGGTCGTCGGGGCTCCATGGATGTTCAAAACGGCCACAGAGGGACGGAGTCCCGAAATCGGCCACGGAGGGCCAGGCTCCGGAGGCTGGGTCGTCGGGGCTCCACGAATGTTCAAAACGACCAAAGAGAGATGGAGTTCCAAAACCCTCAAAACTTAACCAAACTTTGACGAAACCTTGGCAGTTCACTTAGGCACTCCAAACACATCCCAAATCCACCAAAAAGTTGGCCCCAAAGTCAAAAATGTGGAAACCGAACTGACAGGGGTCCACGGATGTTTCCAAAATAGCCAAAGAGGAAGGGAATTCCAGAGGGAAAGTTCTAAAACCATCAAAACTTTACGGAATATTGATGAAACTTTGGTAGTTCACTTAGGCACCCCAAACACATCCCAAATCCACCAAAAAGTTGGCCCCAAAGTCAAAAATGTGGAAATTGAACCGGCAAGGTTCCACAGATGTTTCCAAAACAGCCAGGAAGGGAATTCCTGATGGAAAGTTCTGAAACTTTACGGAACATTGACGAAACTTTGGCAGTTCACTTAGGCACCCCAAACACATCCCAAATCCACTAAAAAGTTGGCCCCAAAGTCAAAAATGTGGAAACCAGACTGGCAGGGGTCCACAGATGTTTCCAAAACAGCCAAAGAGGAAGGGAGTTCTGGAGGGAAAGTTCTGAAACCATTGAAACTTAACGGAACATTAATGAAACTTTGACAATTCACTTAGGCACCCCAAACACATCCCAAATCCACCAAAAAGTTAGCCCCAAAGTCAAAAATGCGGAAACCGGACTGACAGGGGTCCACGGATGTTTCCAAAACAACCAAAGAGGAAGGGAATTCTAGAGGAAAAGTTCTAAAACCACCGAAACTTTACGGAACATTGACGAAACTTTGGTAGTTCACTTAGGCAACCCAAACACATCCCAAATCCACCAAAAAGTTGGCCCCAAAGTCAAAAATGTGGAAACCGGACAAGCAGGGGTCCATAGATGTTTCCAAAATAGCCAAAGAGGAAGGGAATTTCGGAGGGAAAGTTTTGAAACCACTGAAACTTTACAGAACATTGACGAAAATTTAGCAATTCACTTAGGCACCCAAAACACATCCCAAATCCACCAAAAAGTTGGCCTCAAAGTCAAAAATGTGGAAAAAAGCAAATCAAGCGATCAGGGACCAAGCCAATAGGAATAAGACAAAAGGCAGAAAAGGGACGGGGGACTTTATTTCTCCATGAATTTGAATACCCCAAATAGGTGAATTTGGTCAGGGGGATTTGATCATTTGAAGACACATGACCAATTTGGGCTTGGAAAATGGGGCATGCAAAATAAGACAGGAGCAAAGCAGCCTGTCGGGAGTGAAAAAAAAGGGGGTCCCTGCCTACAGTGGGGCGTGTGTGCAAAACATGCACAATAGTGACACATGAAAAACATTGTGAACTTTGTTGTGAGCTGGAAGCTCCAATTCATACGCCACTTCACCAATCCTTTTGGTGACTTTAAATGGACCATAAAAACATGGATTTAATTTCTCTATGCCACTCTACTTGAGTGAAGACTGTCTATAGGACTGGAGTCTCAAGTAAACCATGTCTCCCAAACCATGTCTCCCACTTCAAAATAATGTTCAACACATTGTTGATTAGCATATAACTTCTACTGGTTTTGAGCTTGTTGCAGATTTTCTTTTAATGACTTCAAGATGTTTTGACTTTTTTGAAGCATATCCTTTGCTTGTGGAGCTAGATACTATCACCAAACACCAAATCTATAAAGTTAGGAGTATCATATCCATAAAGAGCCATAAAAGGAGACATCTTAATTGACATGCGATAGGAAGAATTATAACAAAATTACTCCAAATGAAGCCACTTAACCCAAGCTCTTTGTTGTCCCAAAACATAGTTTCTAAGATAGCCTTCTAACCACTTGTTGACAATCTCAAATTGTACATCCGTTTGTGGGTGATAACTAGTGCTTGGGGTGAGCACAATACCACTCAATCTGAAGATCTCCTACCAAAAAGCACTTAGGAACTTGTTGTGCCTATCACTGACAATGGTTTTAGGCAAACCATGCAAACGAAAAACTTCTCTAAAAAATAATTTAGCCATTTGAGTTGTTGTAAATGAAGTTGTGATAGCATAAAAATGTGAAAATTTAGTCAATCTATCTACCACAACAAAAATACAATCTCGCCCTTGCACCTTGGGTAACCTTGTGATAAAATCCATTGCAATACTCTCCCACTTTTGATTCATAATTGGCAAGGGCTACAACAAACCAGCTGGAAAAGAATGTTCATTTTTATTCTTTTGATAAATAGAACATTCTCTTATGTACTTCATGATCTCCTCCTTCATCCCTTTCCAAGCAAACCTTTCTCTAATATGCTTATAAGTCTTGAACATGCCTTGATGACTAGCAAGAGGGACATCATGAAAATATTGTAGAATCCTTTTTTTAAGCTTAGATTTAGGTACTAAAAAGATCCTACCTTTATAGAAAATCAACCCATCAACCAACTTATACCTTTCATCATCCAAATGACCTTCAAACAAGTTGGTTGCAAATTGATTTTTAGCATAATCAGCCACAATTAACTCCTTCCAATCACCAGCAAAAAACCATTCATAAATGGAGCACGATGAATTTTTAATGCCGATTCTGAAATGTATGTCCAGCGCCAACAAAAAACATTCATAAATGCTTCACTTTTTATGGAAACTTCCATGCCTCCACTTACTAAACAATGTTTAATTTTCCAATATTTTCTTCTTAATCATTTGAAAATATATTTAATTCGCCAATGAATTTTATTTTTTAGTTTGAAAAAAAGTTTTAATTGCCAACGAAATTATTTTTTCTGGTTTGAAAACAGATTTAATTCGCCAATTGAAATATTTTATTGGTTTGAAAATAGATTTTAATAGCCAATGGAAAAAATTTAGTGGTTTTAAAAAAATTGCATTTTGCCAAGATTTTCCATAGACTTCTAACGATTAGAAAAGATTCACAAATGGACTTTTTTTTTCATGCAAAATGAAAAAATTTGCCACTAAAATTAATATTTTTATGGTGAAGTATACAAGATTCGCCAAAATTTTACACCTTCGTCGAGGGGGGGGTTTCTTAAATTTTTCCCTAGTCAGAGCCACCTCCGCTAGCAAAGCCACCACCATGACCTCCTCCAAAACCACCTCCACCAGTGCCACTCCTACCGCCGAAGCCACCACCACTACCAAAGCCTCCACTATTCAACCCACCAAAACCTCCACTGCTAGAGGTGACAGGAGAGGTGAAACTAAAACCTAAGGGTACTCTATTTGCTTTTATAGTTTTGGATCTCTCAGAGGTAGAGGGGATGTTGATCGAGAAGACTACATCGGCCATGTACAAAGGCATAGGAGGCATCAACATTCCTAGCTATCTCCCATGGTCTTCAAGAATGGCCCCTTGTATAATGTTAGGGTTGTTTGGAGGAGCACATGCTTCAGTCTGAATAGAGAGACTAGCTAGGAGTTCTATGCCTATTCGATCTTTTCCAACCATATATTTTATCTCACTGATAACCCGAGCAACTCTAGCCAACTTCAAGTCCTTTTCCAGGCAATTCTCCAAGTCACTTAGTCCTTTGCTAATTGTAGAAATATATTCAAAAGGGCCCTATGCTCATCTACTGATGATGGTGTAGAAGACGTAGGAGAAGTGGGGTCATCATCGATCTCATCAAAGAATCCTACCTTTCCCCTCCACAACTACTCCTGGGCAGCTAGACCAATGGTAGATTTGGAAAAAAGGCCTGTAGAGAAACCAGAAGTGACCTTCATCTTCTCCATCAGAAGGTTTTGCACACTTCTCCTAACAGTGTACCCATAAGTCATGGACTAGGTTGTGATGCTCATAAACCTTCACAACACTCAAGCTTACAATGGTTATAGGGTACAAGGGAAAAGTATTAACACCAACGAATAGGGATACGTTGGTTCACATCAAGTTTGCCAAAAATGTAATCTAGAGGGGGATCAACCACATCAAGACTCTAGGTCACAGAGATTTGAGAGCAAAGGGCTACCCTAACTTACCTCACTCTAAAGGGTATCTTGGAATAAGGATCTAGAATGATGAGGACTACAATGTACTTCAATCACTCTGCAGATTTGAACTTAGGTTTAGGCTAGGTGAGTCAGTTTTTAGAGTCGGTACTATGCCTCAAACAACTCTCTATCCAAGGACAGCAGTGCAGTTCTAGGATGTCAGCGCAATGTACTAGTGTCTCTTGAGTGCATTGGTGTCTATATGGTTAGAAAATAGTGAACATAGTACAAACTACTCAAAAATAGGCTTGTAGCCTAGATAGCTAATCTTGGTCTGATAAAAACAGAATAAGAAAGTGTAGGAAATAGAAACTAAAGTGGTAAAACAAGTAAACAAGAACTAGGGTGATGAAGATAATCTAATAAAGATGCATGTTTTCCAACTAGCTCCACATGTTCACCACTTACCTTTAGATCCATTATTCAAAAAAATTATCATCCATTACCTTTTAGATCCATTATTCAAAAAGGATAAAAATTACCTTTTACATCCATTATTCAAAAAAATTATCATCCATTAGACCAAATTTTACAATTTCATTTTCTGACCCTTAATTTCTAAGAAAAACACTAATAAAATTACTTGATCCATCCCTAATACCTAAATATAGATTTATCAGTTCTTTCTAATAATAAATAGTACATTATAACCTTAGTAGTGAAGGACCAAGATAGATCAAACTCTAATTGATTATCTCTCCAAAAATGTCCCAAGAACAAGTCTTGGTAGAGAAGCTATATAGATCATCAAATGAATTTCTCATTTCTATATGATTTGATAATGAAACTATTGTCATTGTGAAGGTCAATGATATACTAAGCTGTAATAAATCTACTTTAAAATATAAAACCTAATTATTCATTTTAGAGTAGGCTATGAATGAGATAAAGAGTCACACTAATTCTCTAGTCAAAAAAACACTCCCCTCCCCATTTTTCTTGGAAATGATAATGTTTTGGAAGAATAGTTTAAAATAATTTTTATAAAGAAGCAAGATCATTAAATTAAAGAGCATTATTCATAAGGTTTTGGGATTTTATAATTATTGATGTGGAGTCAGTTCTTTTTCACTTATCACAATTGGGATTTTAGCTTAAGGTTTTGGTAGAGAAATTAAAGAGCATATTTCATAAGATCATTAAATTAGACAAGGCTTATGAAGCCTTAAAGCATAAAGGATATCCTATTGATTTTGGATGGGCATTGTTGCAAGCTACCCTATAGAAACTATGAGTAAATATTACTATATGTTCTAAAAATTTATGATTTTGATACCCAAATAGATGTTTGGATTCTTCTTTGCAATAAAAGATGCCCAAAAAGGTTACCAAAATTGTAGATTTTTTCTCGTCAGTCACCCTTTAGGTGGGTTTCGTCTAGTAGTTTTTTTATTCTAATATTTCAAGTGTTATTATTTTCTATACTACTAATGGGAGTTGAAGATCAATGAATGAAGCATGTTCAATTTGATGGGGTTAAACATTATTCCATTAGATAATAGAGCTACATTGGTGTCTAAGGAAAATTAAACTTCTTTGATAAATTTAGAATAATGCTCAAAACAAGAAGATATCTTCATAACCATCGATCAAATGGTATAGGCTTACTATATAGCATAGTATCACATACATATAATAGTTGTCAATTTTATATTATTTTCTTATCAAGAACTATTGATCTATTGGCATGAGTTTGCATCAATGGGGAGCCATAGTTGATTTTTATATGTTGTGATAAGTAAAAGGTTTATGAAATTATAGCACGGATAGGTGGCATTATCTTATGAGCCCTCAACATTATTAGTTTATAAACTTTATTTAATTACAACAGTGGTCAACGGTGTCCAATTCATAATTAGCAAGGCCCCACATAAAGATTATGATTTATAAATTCAAAAAACCATGCAATAGTTTGGTGCTTCTCAAAAGGGATGAAAAATTTGACAATTTTCTCATTGTGCCATTAGTGATAATAAAAAGAAGTTACATAATATAAAGGAAGATAGATCCATTAGGTATTTTTTTCTAAAAATTGTAAATTTTAGTTGCCAAAAGAGCTAACATGTCAAGCTCTTGAACAAGGAAAATAACATCCCATCACTTACATTGACTATATGATTTTTGACATGTAGTGATTTTCAAATTTTTGTACCATTCCCAAGAGCAAGGGCTGTAAATATTTGAAAAATTCTATTATCATGAATCCTTTTTTTCTATACTGGGAATTGATTGAGAAATTATTGTAATAGACTGAAGACTTGAATGAAATATTAGTATTTTTGATCAGTTGTTGATTGTGCCAAGTGACCTTTTATGTATTATGTTTATTGCATTCTAATTCAATTTTTTCTACTATGCAATTATTTGTATTGCCATATAGTCCGTTTTAAATATTTTTTCAAAAATATTCTTTATTTGTTATGTTATAATCAATTCATTGACCATTTGCAAATGATCATGTAGGATGTACCCTTTGTTGTGAATTAAATTATGATTGTTCAAATGCTAGTAAATTATGTTCTTTAAAGATATCTTTCAAATGCATCATCTTAAAGTAGGTTTGAATTATTTATCTCTTTCCCTTTTCTCTTCCGTGTTTAGGATGTACATCCCTCTTTTGTGAATTGAACATACATTTCTCCTGTGTGATGTACATAAACCTTCATCATTAGACTCATTTAAGACTATTTTTTATTAATGATCCCCACATAAATACTATAAATAATTCTTCTATGCCTCATAAAAAATAAATTTAAAATAGACAAAAACAAACTTCTAAATGCACTAAATTTTTTTATCATCCATTAGATCAAATCTCACCCCTTCATTGTCTTACCCCAAGTGTGTTGTATAGATGGTTGTCATTGCACCAAAATATTGACATGTTAATGCTCAATACAACTACCAGAGTTAATGAATCCATGGAAGGTAGTTAAGCCATGTCACAAACCAAAGTGTTATGTTGCACAACACAAGGAGACCAAGGTCACACACCTTGCAACAATCCCTCCTAGTGCAAGAGAGGGGTTCGAACCCATGACCAAAGCTCTAATACCAATTAACGAACAAACGGTTGTTGTTGCACCAAAAGATTGTCTTGTTAAGGCTCGATATAACTGTCATAGTTAATGAATTCATGGGAGGCGGTTAAGCCATGTCAAGAACTCGAGCACTTTGTTGCACAACACAAGGAGACCAAGGGAACACACCTTGCAATAAAGTGCTTACAAGAAATATTAATAAAAAATACTTTTCCCCCATTATACATAGCCTTAACTTCTAATATTAAATACTACATTATGAACTCACATGTTGTGGTATTTCCTATTCAATGATGCCTTGAAAAATGACATATATATTCAAAGAAGATATTCACAATGTGTTAGGGAGAGACCATATTCTTATGAGGCATCAAAATAACTATCTCTAAGAACATTTCACTGACAACATACACACAATGATGACCATATTTTCTTATAGGGAGACCTATCATGAAATCCATGGAAAAAAACTAAGAATGATTGTTAAAAATAAATGAAGTTGTTCACAATAACTTTTCCTAACATGAAAAGTAGGTATATGAACCAAGATGGGGATAAAAAGAGGCCAAGCATGCATTTCAAAGCATGATGTGTACATGCTTTTTGGAATATGCAGACATTACAATATGTACATGCATTAACTTCTAAACCAATTAAATCCTTCTATTAAGCTTGAATAATTTTAAAATTTTGAATCTTGAGTGCTAAACTAATAATTTAGACATCCAAATAGATGTTTCATAAAAAAAAAAGGAATGTCAAAATTAATACTCTTTAGATTTACATCTATTAGATTGAAATTATATGGAAACACCATCAAAATATCAATATACTTATTAGCATTCTAATAATATAATTTTATATATTTGTTATAAATTTAAATATTTATTTTATTTTATTTTTGGTGATGTTTTCATATTCCTCATACATATATATTTATTTTCTTCATGCTTTTTGATCTTTTTATTGAAATTTTAAAAAAAGACTTAATTCTATACGCATTAGAAAAAATTCTACAATTTTTATTATTGTGTGGAAGTTCTATAAGACGTGTTTAATAATACTAATCATGAAATTTTTTGAACATTTTAATGTTGATATCCATGTACATGTACCTAAAAGAAGGATTTAGATGAGATTTTAAATTGCATCTTTTTAATATCTCATATGTGTATACATGTGTATAAGGGTCTAGGACCATTACTGAAAAGGTTATAGTATTAAAATCAATACTATACATTAGGATCCAATAAAATACAAGATAAATGCCATTACATATATTTTTGTTGTCATGACATGTTATTGGTCGATAGTAAGCTATATAGCCTCTCATAGATTTATTAGGCTAATAGATTTGATAAATCCTACAAAATTAACTTAAAATTCTTAACTCACTATAGAAAAATATTCAAAGGTTATGAATGCAATAAGAAAAATATAGTGTCTAATGTGAATGCTTTAATGTTCATATGAGAGTACAAAAATAGTTTTAGAAGAAGCAAAATCAAATTATAAATATTTAACAACAATAATTCAAATTAATTATTGTAAAGCCACAAATTTAGGAGACGTACCAGAATGCTTCATTATTTCAATATTTTTGAAAGCGTATTGTAAAACCATTTTGACATATTTTGCAATAATTGCATTCCATGAGATGACATAATGTCAAACAGTTCACATTTTACATACATGTCTAGATCTGACAAAATTCCTGTATCCTTGATGGATGTCCACACTATGTCCCAAATCTTGGATTTTGGCAAAGCCACGGGATGCCGACAAATATTTGTGGAATTTGGCTTCACACCTGCCAATTGCATTTGCTTAAGAGTTTCTAAAGCCTTTAGATGAAATATCTGTAATGCCCCTTTGAAAGTACCCGAGGCCGATACTCCACCACTCCCTACAAATAACAAAAGAAAATCATTGTTGTTGTGTGTGATGGTAACAAACAACCGCTTTACACTTCTACCCATGTGAAATCACGACTCTTTCCAACACACACATACCTCCAATTTCCAACTGTAATCAAAGTCGGTGTACAAAATATAAATAAACTATTAAAAAATGATAATTTTCAAAGCCTTTTTTCTGTGTGTGGAAAATGTGGAAAAGTTGAGGAGTGATAATGTTGAAATTCTATTGAAGTGTGGAAATTTTGCAGTTAAATGATAATTTTCTGACATGTAAAGTTGTTGTATCAGAGCATTACTAATTATTGAGAGAATTTTTATGGTGTATCCATAGTCTTTCGAGGGGTGTGAATATAAACCTGTCAGCTATTTATTTTGACTGGTAAAGTAATCACTTTGTGGAAAAAATTAAAATTATTATTAATGTTTTAAATTTTTCATAAAAGATAACGAGGTTAAAAAAATGTTTAGTACAATAGAGAAAAAGAGTATTATCTCTAATCAAAAACATAAATAAAACAAAAAATATTTGTAAGAAAGTATATAATGATAGGTTTACTAAAAGAACATGTGATGAGTGGAAAAAAAATCTATACACTACAAAAATAGAATATTTATCTACTTTAATCTCATGAGATATGTGAATGGTATGTAAATTTACAATGCAATAAAGACTTATGTCAAACCATGGATTCTAAAAGAATTAATATATTTTTATAAATTATTTTTCCATCTTAAGAGTTATTGGACATGATGGTAAAGGGCAAGTGCACAAAGATGAGGGGCCAAACAAGGGGGTTTTAAGTGGCCACTTTTTTTCTTTCTGAAATCAACAAATATTGACCTTGGATGAGACATTGAGGATAGTTATACTCAAAATTTTAAGATGTAACAAAGCCAAGGGTCATAGTGCTTCAAATCTACTTTCTAAATTACTACTTTTATTTGAAAATAATAGAGATTAAGGGGTTCATAAAAAGGGAGCCACAAAAATTGGTGTTGTTTTTGTCAAAAAAAACATAACATAGTGTTTGTTGTGGCTCTTTCAAAAGGTTATCTTTTTTTTAGTATTTTTTAAATCATTTTGGTGAGAAATTAGCCAACATCATGTAGTTTATGCTTTATTTTTTTGATAATTTTTTAATGAATATATGCTTTATATAACTAATTTCGAAAGTGGACACATCCTAAAAAGTGGAAATTTGGATATGCTACCCCTATAATTTTTGAAAACCAATCAATAATCAAATTTGTTTTTTGAATATGTGTATGATGGAGTCTAGTTTATAAAAAATATAATTTATTTGAAATTTCAATGAATAGTTAAAAAATAAAATAAAAAATACCAAACATTGGTTTTTGACAAAAAACGAATACACCAACAAAAAAAAATTAAAGGTGAAAGCCTCAACATAATCAAAATATGAAAAAAATTATATTGTCAAATAGTTAAGAGAGAGCTTAACATTACCCAAGTGTTTTTCTTACTCAACTTTGAAACACATGCAAAGTTGATGGTTAGCATGAACAAGATTATGTGAAATTTTGTAGAATATGCAAAAACATATTTTTGGGCATTGGAAAGATAGTCCAAGCATTTGGGTTCGAAATCCAAAGCAAATCCAAGCCAAAGGCTTGGGGATTTCCAAAGCAAGATAAAACATGAGCACGTTATAATGTGCTCACATTATTTGAATGCATTGACAAAATACAAGCATGTTATAACATGCTTGTGTTTTGATTTCAATGCAAAACAAAATGCAAGTGCATTATAATGCATTTTCTTTTTGTCAATGCATTCACAAAATGCAAGCGTGTTATAGAACACTCAGATTTTTCAATGCATTGACAAAATTCAAGTGTGTTATAGCGCGCTTGTGTTTTGTGAATGCATTGAAAAATGTGAGTGTTCTATAACACGCTTGCATTTTGTGAATGCATCGACAAAAAGAAATTGCATTATAATGCACTTGCATTTTATTTTGCATTGAAATTTGTTTCTTTTCTTTCTTTCTCTTTCTTCTTGTTATCTTTTAGGGAAATTATACACATGAAATAAAGACATTTACATGTGGAGACTTACTTTTTTATAATTTAAGTTATATTTCATGTATATAGTTTTAGGATGTTTGAGAGTCATTTCAGATCTCTAGGAGTTATAATGCAAATTCTAGTTTTTGGAAGATCTTATAATTTTTAGACTTAATCAAATTTTAGTAATCGGTATGTCAAATTTTAATAATCAAAGGTCAAAATTTAGTAATCAAAAATTTGTATCATCTCTCTCTCTCTCTCTATCTCACTCATTATTTATCCTTTACACTCTAGACCTCTCTCACTATCTCCATCTCTTTATTAGACTCTCTCTCCATTGAGCTCAAGAAATACCTCTCTACCTATCCATCCTTTCTCTCTCTCTAATCTCTCTATATTACTCCTCTCTCCCTCTCCCCCTCCCTCCTTCCCTCTCTACTTATCTTTATCTCCCTGCCTCTCTACATCTCTCTACCTCCTCTCTCTCTCTCTATATATACCTACCACTCCATCCATCACTCCCTAATACTCTCTATTGCTCTTTATCTCACCTCTCTCTCACCTTCCTCTTATTCCCTATCTACTCTCTATCTCCCAATCTCTCTCTACCTACCTCTCCATCAATATACCCTACCACTCTCTCTCTAAACCTCTCTATCTCACCTCTCTCTCGCTCCCTCCCTCATTCCCTCTCTACTTCTCTTTATCTCTCCTCTCTCTACCTCTCCTTCCCTCTACCTACCTCTCCCTCCACTCTTTCTTTGTTTCTCTCTATCTCACCTCTCTCTCCCTCCCTCTCTACTTCTCTATATCTTCCCTATCCCTCTCTACCTATCTCTCCATCCACCATTACCTACCACTCTCTTTGTACTTCTCTCTATCTCACCTATCTCTCACCTCCCACTCTCTCCCTCCATACCTCTCCCTCTCCCTCCCTCTTTACTCTTTATCTATTTGTAATGACAAAAAATGTACTCCCTTCTTGGAGATGGTACAATTTCTCACCTAACTTGGGGATGATTGACATTAAGATGGACCTAATGTCACCTTGATCTAGTGTTGTAATGTGTTTTACACATTCACATTGGATTTAAGGCCCTTTTAGCAAAATTGACCTAATTTTACCTTAATTTAATGTTGTAAAGTATATTTATTTACACTTTCACATTGAGTTTTGGGCCCTCTTACATTTATGACCATATCATCATTAATAGGCCCCTAAGACCCTATATTAGGCATCCCAAGGCTTATTTCAAGGGAAATCCTGACATAGGCATCAAATACACTTAATTTCTTAACTCCCAAACATTTCCTCACTTAAAAAAGCTTGGTGGGATCCATATACCACCTTGGGTGTATGAGTCACATTTATATGGGACCTATACATTCACAAGTGGCATATGAGTCCCATTTAGATGGGACCTATACACCACAAGTGGCGTATGAGTCTCATTTGGCCCCTATATGCCACAAGTGGCATATGAGTCCCATTTGGCCCCTTTTTAGCGTTTTAAGCGATAAATTTGGGTTTTATGTTTAAATTTCATGTATGTCAGCTTCTGGGATCTAATAAATAGGATATTAGATGGATTTACTATATAAGCAAGGCCTCAAATCATTATTTACATAAGCATTCATTGTATCAAGCCTAGCATTCAAGAGTTAAGTGTTCTAAGACTTTACAAGAGTGTCAAGAGAGTTTACAAGATCATTTCTAAGGAATTCAAGGGAGGAATTATTCATCATTTGTTATAGCAATTCAAGATCCATTATCATATCAAGTTCATCAAGAATCAAGCATGTTGTTAAGCTAGTGTTTTTATGTAGCATCCTAGATCCAACATTAAGCATTGTTTCATATCCATTCCAAGATCAAGATCTACATTCCACATTGCCACTTCATGTTAGATTGTTGATTTACATCACAAGACATCATTCAAGACCTATCATTGTTCATGTTTCATATTTCATGTTCCATGTTCATATTTCATTGTTTCATCACAAGGTTTCATTACCAATATGGGGTTTGACCAAGGAAAACCCTATTTCCTAACAAAAAAAGAGTTTTTCTCTCTCTACAAGTGTGATTGCAAATCTAGGTGTCTTGAGGCTTGAATATCCTTTAAAGATTAGGTTTCAAGGTTGAAGAAAGTCTTCAAGTTGTCACAAGGTTTTAATCTACACATAAAGTCACCTATAGGTTGCAAATCAGAGTTTTAGACCTAGAAAGAAAGTGTGGGAGGAAGAGCAGAGATTGGAGACCTATTTAAGATCTTAACCCTTTGAAAAAGTAATGTGGGACTGAAACACCACTTATGGCATATGAGTCCCAGTATAACATATTTTCTAGATTTCAGGAGATTTAGACTCACCACTGTCAGATTCTTGTTTCCACCTAGAAACCCTAGTCTAGGAATAAATCACCCAGACTGGTGTATGAGTCTTAGTGGGCATTAAACAATAGGTTTTCATGGTTTTGAATCTTGTTCTAACCTCATCATTCTTGGATAGGTGCACCTTTGTGCATTCTTAGTTTGTTATTATACATTTTAGTTTCATTTCATAGGTCATTTAGTTAGGTTTTTCTCAGTACTTTGCATGTTACATTCATTTATGGTCTTTTCAAGCCCTAGCTTAGTGGTGAACCTGCTTATTGTCTTTAATCACAACCTATGATACCTTATTGAAAGATATATTTCCCCTACTTCATCCTTGGATTGAGATCTCTAAAGATTCCTTAAGTGTAAAAAGTGTGAAATAAGAACACTACCCTTGTGCTCCATTCCTCAAAGGTGGGGCACCCTATTTTTGTTGTTACATTTTGGTAAACTTAATGTGAAAAAATATTTTCTGATTTGGAGTGCATCATAATCATAGATCTAGCTTGTATTGAATTTGCATGAGGGTTTGTATTAGTTAATTAGCATCTAGGGTTTCTAAACCTTGCATTAGTGAAAGTGCATGTAGGTTGCCTTTTTGCATCTTTCATCATTGAATTTCATCTTAAATCTACATTTTCAATTAACCTAGACATAATCCTAACCAGAAAACATAACATTCAAATTGAATTTTCTAAAAATTGTGCAAAAACCCTAATTGGGACTCATATGTCCCTCTGGGTGATTTAATCCTAGTACAGGTTGTTTCTCCTACTTTCTAGGATTTTTGTGTTGTGCATTTTTCAACATTGGAACCCCTTAAATACCCTGACTAGGACTCATATGCCCCTCTAGGAGAATCAGTCTCAGATCAACCTTAAAACTACCTTTTACAGCATTGAAAACCTTGTTTTTGGACTTTTGTTAGTTGTCATTAGTTATATGTTCTAGTTGGATGAGTTTCTGTTAAATGCATTTCACTAGATCTAGCTTAAATCAGTTCATTTCATGCATTTATTAATTCCAAATTTGCATTTACAACATTTCATTTTCATATTGTTTCATAGTGTAATCAATAAATTACCTTGTTTGGAATCTAAAAATTGCATTTACACATTTCATTTGTTTCATTTTAAGTCTCTTTCCATTTTAAGTTTTAATAGATTACTTTTCACAAATGTCAATATCTATCTTTTCCAAGTTTACAAATAAAAGGTTAGTCAATAAACATCTTAGTCATTCATTCAATACATTTCCTAGTTATGAGAGTTTCTTAGTGCAAGAGAATGAAAATGTTAACACTTTCCTTAAATGTACACCCCTCCTATCTCTCCTACTTATGAGAATGATGTGATAGAAGAGGATACAAGCATAGATAGCCATGACGATCATAATTTTCCTTCTCCCAATACCTCTCCTATTTATGACAAAGGTATCTTGGTGAAATGATGTAGGAGCATCATGACAAACTTGTGATTCCATGGAATTTTTTTGAAACGATGATCAATTTTGTTGTTTCAACATTGTTCAAGGGTTATTTGAGTCATTTTTCCATGTAATAGAATCATTATGAGGCTACTATTTAAATTTTTTGTGTCAAAATTGAAAAGAATGTAAAAGTTGCAAAATTACAAAATGTGGAAGATGAAAAGTCTTAAAGGTCTAAAATGTTGGGAGGTAGTTAGAAGATAGTTGGAATTTGGAAATTCATGATGTAATTCGTTTAAAAAATCCTTGTAACCTTCTTAGTGCCCTAACTTAGTGGTGAACTTGCTTATTGTCTTTAATCACAACCTATGATACCTTATTGAAAGATATATTTCCCCTACTTCATCCTTGGATTGAGATCTCTAAAGATTCCTTGAGTCTAAAAAGTGTGAAATAAGAACACTACCCTTGTGCTCCATTCCTCAAAGGTGGGGCACCCTATTTTTGTTGTTACATTTTGGTGAACTTAATGTGAAAAAATATTTTCTGATTTGGAGTGCATCATAATCATAGATCTAGCTTGTATTGAATTTGCATGAGGGTTTGTATTAGTTAATTAGCATCTAGGGTTTCTAAACCTTGCATTAGTGAAAGTGCATGTAGGTTGCCTTTTTGCATCTTTCATCATTGAATTTCATCTTAAATCTACATTTTCAATTAACCTAGACATAATCCTAACCAGAAAACATAACATTCAAATTGAATTTTCTAAAAATTGTGCAAAAACCCTAACTGGGACTTATATGTCCCTCTGGGTGATTTAATCCTAGTACAGGTTGTTTCTCCTACTTTCTAGGATTTTTGTGTTGTGCATTTTTCAACATTGGAACCCCTTAAATACCCTGACTAGGACTCATATGCCCCTCTAGGAGAATTAGTCTCAATTCAACCTTAAAACTGCCTTTTACAGCATTGAAAACCTTGTTTTTTGCAAATTTGTTAGTTGTCATTAGTTATATGTTCTAGTTGGATGAGTTTTTGTTAAATCAATTTCACTAGATCTAGCTTAAATCAGTTCATTTCATGCATTTATTAATTCCAAATTTGCATTTACAACATTTCATTTTCATATTGTTTCATAGTGTAATCAGTAAATTACCTTGTTTGGAATCTAAAAATTGCATTTACACATTTCATTTGTTTCATTTTAAGTCTCTTTCCATTTTAAGTTTTAATAGATTACTTTTCACAAATGTCAATATCTATCTTTTCCAATTTTACAAATAAAAGGTTAGTCAATAAGCATCTTAGTCATTCATTCAATACATTTCCTAGTTATGAGAGTTTCTTAGTGCAAGAGAATGAAAATGTTAACACTTTCCTTAAATGTACACCCCTCCTATCTCTCCTAATATTGAGAATTATGTGATAGAAGAGGATACAAGCATAGATAGCCATGACGATCATAATTGTCCTTCTCCTGATACCTCTCATATTTGTGACAAAGGTATCTTGGTGAAATGATGCAGGAGCATCATGACAAACTTGTGATTCCATGGAATTTTTTTGAAAGGATGATCAATTTTGTTGTTTCAACATTGTTCAAGGGTTATTTGAGTCATTTTTCCATGTAATAGAATCATTATGAGGCTAGTATTTAAATTTTTTGTGTCAAAATTGAAAAGAATGTAAAAGTTGCAAAATTACAAAATGTGGAAGATGAAAAGTCTTAAAGGTCTAAAATGTTGGGAGGTAGTTAGAAGACAATTGGAATTTGGAAATTCATGATGTAATGCCTTTAAAAAATCCTTGTAACCTTCTTAGTGCCCTAGCTTAGTGGTGAACCTACTTATTGTCTTTAATCACAACCTATGATACCTTATTGAAAGATATATTTCCCCTACTTCATCCTTGGATTGAGATCTCTAAAGATTCCTTGAGTGTAAAAAGTGTGAAATAAGAACACTACCCTTGTGCTCCATTCCTCAAAGGTGGGGCACCCTATTTTTTTTGTTACATTTTGGTGAACTTAATGTGAAAAAATATTTTCTGATTTGGAGTGCATCATAATCATAGATCTAGCTTGCATTGACTTTGCATGAGGGTTTGTATTAGTTAATTAGCATCTAGGGTTTCTAAACCTTGCATTAGTGAAAGTGCATATAGGTTGCCTTTTGCATCTTTCATCATTGAATTTCATCTTAAATATACATTTTCAATTAACCTAGACATAATCCTAACTAGAAAACATAACATTCAAATTGAATTTTCTAAAAATTGTGCAAAAACCCTAACTGGGACTCATACGTCCCTCTGGGTGATTTAATCCTAGTACAGGTTGTTTCTCCTACTTTCTAGGATTTTTTTGTTGTGCATTTTTCAACATTGGAACCCCTTAAATACCCTGACTAGTACTCATATGCCCCTCTAGGAGAATTAGTCTCAGATCAACCTTAAAACTGCCTTTTACAACATTGAAAACCTTGTTTTTGCACTTTTGTTAGTTGTCATTAGTTATATGTTCTAGTTGGATGAGTTTATGTTAGATGCATTTCACTAGATCTAGCTTAAATCAGTTCATTTCATGCATTTATTAATTCCAAATTTTCATTTACAACATTTCATTTTCATATTGTTTCATAGTGTAATCAGTAAATTACCTTGTTTGGAATCTAAAAATTGCATTTACACATTTCATTTGTTTCATTTTAAGTCTCTTTCCATTTTAAGTTTTAATAGATTACTTTTCACAAATTTCAATATCTATCTTTTCCAATTTTACAAATAAAAGGTTAGTCAATAAGCATCTTAGTCATTCATTCAATACATTTCCTAGTTATGAGAGTTTCTTAGTGCAAGAGAATGAAAATGTTAACACTTTCCTTAAATGTACACCCCTCCTATCTCTTCTACTTATGAGAATGATGTGATAGAAGAGGATACAAGCATAGATAGCCATGACGATCATAATTGTCCTTCTCCCGATACCTCTCGTATTTGTGACAAAGGTATCTTGGTGAAATGATGCAGGAGCATCATGACAAACTTGTGATTCCATGGAAATTTTTTGAAAGGATGATCAATTTTGTTGTTTCAACATTGTTCAAGGGTTATTTGAGTCATTTTTCCATGTAATAGAATCATTATGAGGCTAGTATTTAAATTTTTTGTGTCAAAATTGAAAAGAATGTAAAAGTTGTCCAAAAAGATGTAAAAGTTGCAAAATTGCAAAATGTGGAAGATGAAAAGTCTTAAAGGTCTAAAATGTTGGGAGGTAGTTAGAAGATAGTTGGAATTTAGAAATTCATGATTTAATGCCTTTAAAAAATCCTTGTAACCATTTTGGAAGGCGTGGGTGATTGAGTAGTTAAATAAAATCAATGAAAAGCTTTGTTTTTTATAATTCTTGTCCAAAAAAAAAGTGGTTTTTGGCCCTTGTACGAATCTGTATGGGTTAAAACATGTGATTAATTGATTATAAGTGTTGGATCCTTCAATCACCTTCCATTTGATTTTTTTTTCATGCATTTTGGTTCAATTTTGAATCAGTTATTGTCATTTTTCAAGAAATAGTTAAAACCCTTGTTGGAATCAAGCAACACTACGAGGGGGGGGGGGTGAATCAGTGTAGTGCAGTTTTTAACTTTATTAATCTAATCTCTCAATTTCCTACAACATTCAATCAAAATAAAGATGCGTGAACATAAAAAAAATAAGCCACAACACCATAACATGAGGATTTTTATATGGAAACCCTGTTAGGGGAAAAACTACGATGGAGGTCAATCCACTATTTGAGTACTCAAATATAAGTATTCTACAAAATGGGAATGCACTTGCATTCATGCACACTTCCTAGAGCTCATTGCTCAAAATCAAGAAGGCTCACTTCCTTACAAAATATTTGAATTACATCAAAAAGGTTGAACTGAGAAAGTAGCATCTACAAATGCCTAATCATAGTTCTTGTTAGACTCATGGATTGGATTTTGGACCTTCTATCTAATTTTGCACTTCACTTTGTTCTACTTCAATTCACTTCACAAAATCCTTTACTGCACAAGTGAAATTGTGCATAATTGCTCAACTACTCTTCTAATATTCAAAATATACATCAACACATATTTAACACCATACACACACATATACATACATCAAAATGAATTAATCGATCTCTTATATATATCCACTATGAAGAATTCAATCGCTTCATGTTGACTTCAATAGAATAGAAAATATTTACCAACTATTGGCTCAAATAATGAATAAAATTTAATTCACATCCACCAAAGTTGGCCATAGCATAGTGAGGACCAAAAAACAAAATCTTCAATATGAAAATACTCCAAATAATTTTTCCTTGAACATCTACAACATCCCATATTCACTTAGTCGGACTTCTAGCACTCTTGAACAAAAAATCATTTGACTGGATCTCCCAACTCGTACACCACTTGATGCGACGACACAAAACTTAAGGATAAGACATTCCAAATACCCATCGACCTTCCATAAGATCCACAATCCAAACTGATAAACCGGTAAATGAAAATAGATAGACAGTTTCAACTTCATCCAGATACCCTGTTATTTACTTTGTCTTCCAGTATGGTCAAACACTACAGTGCAAACTGGATCAATGACTTAGGTTTTCATCAATGATAACACCAAAAGCCATATGCCAACAACCCTCTGTTAGGGTAATCAGAGTCAATGAAAATTGTGTTTCTCCCATTTTATCATAGGGAAATTCTTAATCTTTGGTGAAGTTATTCCTTGGTGTGTGTGATTCCACATTCTTAAGGGTTTAAACCAAGAGGCAAGGGCTGAAATATGAAAAAGTGAAGTTTATTGTCTACAGATCTGTGTTACAGTCCAAGGATGAATATGATCTAGGGTTTGATAAATTGCTTTATGAAATGGACATCTAATGTATTTTTAAGTTGTAACATATCAAAATTGATGTGTTTCAAGTATTTTGAGGAGAAATTGATAGCGGAGGTAGTATATTCAATAAACCCTATTTGGAGTACAGCCTAATAGGCCTAAATTGCACATTACTAGTCCTATTTTGATCACTTTTTTCTAAAGTAACATATATTGATTTTGGGATATGATTTAGAACCCCTTAATGGGTGTCTAAAAATATCTTTATAGTCTAGGGATTGGGTCTATAGTTAAAGTTATGTCTAACAATCTACAAGTGCTTGGCTACTAGATAATTGGCCTCTAAGAAGGAATGATTGAGGAATTATTAGGAATACAATTTGGAGAATGGTTTGAATAGTTTGTACAGGTATATTTACATATGTTGTAGTAATAGAAAAGATAAGTGAGCTTGGGAAATTGATTTTTTTTGTTGACGTGGCCTAAAAGGCCTAATTGCTGCTTTTGAACAGTGTACTTGGGAAAGTTCATATATTTGAATTGTTTCTGAATGGAGTTTGATACCATCATTTTTATGTTTCTTAAATTTTTTTTGTGAACTAATAAGTGGTTTGGGTACCTTGTTTCAGTTTGAGTGCTTGAAAACATGAGTGTTATGAATGGCAAAGACTCCTAATTAAATGGACATGTAGAATTGGTTGATTTTTTTAAATGAGATTGAGAAAGTGTGATTTTCTTCCTCTAGCATTGCATCAAAGTGGTATCAGAGGTAGAAGGCTCTGGGAAAAGAGATTTGGTGTTGTGTTTGCATGTTGTGGTTTTGTGCAAGTTAAGAAGAGCTTGGTTGGTGGCCAAAAGACTAGGTTAAGGATAAGTGGAAAGGACCTAGATGAGGCTGAGCAAGTTAAGAAAAGTGAGTTGTGAAGCAATGAGAGAATTTATTACAGACCATCTAAAAGATGGAAAATTTGAGAAGACATATGTAGGAAGAGGAAGATGGGAAGAGACAAGAGAATTTTGACAAAGAGATTGTTAAGTTGAAGCAAGAGATGAAAAGGTTGGATTTAGAGTTCAATGATTTTTATGCAGAGTCCATGATGAAGATGGAGCAGTTGATTAAGTATATGACAAGTTGGAACTTGAAGATCAAGAAAAGAGTTAATGGCCCATTCAAGAGATAGAAAAAAAAAAGACAAATGAAGATAAAAGAGAAGGAAGAAGATGTTGAAGAATTATTCATGAATGATGAAGAAAAGGATGTGATAGCCATTCCCAAGCATGAAGATGAAGATGAAGCAAAGAAAAAGGATCTAATTTTAGAGGAAGAAGACATTGAGTTGGTGACAAGCTTAGATGAAGTGATGATCAAGGATGAATTGCTTATGCAGATTTGCAAAGAGCTTAAAATAGGTGGAGGTATTGTGATTGAAATAATATATTATTTCATTGTGATACAAATATTTTGGATAGGAAACAAGTTGAAGGACAAAGGATAAAGGGAGAAACTAGATGTTGAGATGCACAAAGCATGGTGAATCTGATTTCAGTTGGCAAGGAAGTAGGAAGCTAATTTGTATGGACAAGTTGAAACCTAAGGTGAAGATGAAGATCAATGAGAGAAATTTCAAGGTGGACTAGAAGCATAGCATACAAGGAGTGTAGATTTGTGGACAACTTCAAATTCAAGTAGACTTGAATTTTATTTCGTTGGGAGAATAATGTAGGAGGATCATGACAAACTTGTGATTCCATGGAGAAATTTTGAAAGGATGATCATTTTTGTTGTTTCAACATTGTTCAAGGGTTATTTGAGTCATTTTTCCATGTAATATAATCATTAGGAGGTCAATGTTTAAATTTTTTGTGTCAAAATTGAAAAGAATGTAAAATATCTCCAAAAAGATTTAAAAGTTGCAAAATTGCAAAACTTGCAAAATTACAAAAATTGGAAGATGAAAAGTCTTAAAGGTCTAAAATGTTGGGAGGTAGTTAGAAGGTAGCTGGAATTTGGTAAGTCATGATGTAATGCCTTTAAAAATTCCTTGTAACCATTTTGGAAGGCATGGATGATTGAGTAGTTAAATAAAATCGATGAAAAGTTCTATTTTTATACTTCTTTTCCATAAAAAATTGGTTTTTTTAGGCCCTTGTATGGATTTGTATGGGTTGGAACATGTTTTTAATTGATTTTAAGTGTTGTATCCTTCAATCACATTCCATTTTATCTTTGTTTCATGCATTTTGGTTCAATTTTGAATCAAGTATTGTCATTTTTCAAGAAATAGTTAAAGCCCTTTGTTAGGATAATCAGAGTTAATGAAAATTGTGTTTATCATGTTCTATCCTAGGGAAATTCTCAATATTTGGTGATTTTTTTCCTTTTTGTATGTGATTCCACATTATTAAGGTTTTAAACCAAGAGGCCAAGGCTGAAATGCAAAAAATTGAAGTTTATTGTCTACAAATTTGTGTTATAGCCTAGAACAAAGCAGTTAGGAGGAATATGATCGAGGGTTTGATAAATTGATTTATGAAATGGAAATATAATGGATTTTTAAGTTGTAATAGATCAAAATTGATGTGTTTCAAGTATTTTGAGGAGAAATTGATAGTGGAGGTAGTATATTCAATAAACCCTATTTGGAGTAAGGCCTATTAGGCCTAAATTGCATATTACCAGTCCTATTTTGATCATTGTTTTCTAAAGTAACATATGTTGGTTTTGGGATATGATTTAGTACCCATTAATGGGTGTCTAAAAATTTATTTATAGTTTGGGGATTGGGTTTTTAGTTAAAGTTATGTATGACAATCTATAAATGCTTAGCTACTAGATAATTGGCCTCTAAGAAGGAATGATTGAGGAATTATCAGGAATACAATTTGGAGAATGGTTTAAATAGTTTGTGCAGGTATATTCACATATGTTTTTGGAAATAGAAAAGATAAGTGAGCTTGGGAAATTGATATTGTTTTGTTGATGTGGCCTAAAAGGCCTAATTTTTTCTTTTGAATAGTCTACTTGGGAAAGTTCATATATTTGAATTGTTTATGAATGGAGTTTTATACCATCATTTTGATGTTGCTTAAAGGTTTTTTGTGAGCCAATAAGTGGTTTGGGTTCCTTTTTCAGTTTGAGTGCTTGAAAACATGAGTATTATGAATGGCAAAGAGTCCTAATTAAATGGTCATGAAGAATTGGTTAATTTTTGTTAAATGAGATTGAGAAAGTGTGATTTTCTTCCTCTAGCATTGCATCATGAAAGAAGATGAAATCATTGAGAATCATGAAATTATTAATTTCCCTTCCCCTCCTACCCCTTGGGAATATATTATAACACAAAAAGATGAGATAATTTCCACTACTTTACTTAGTCTAAATTCATCCCTTAACACCTCCCCTAATTGTGAGAATGCTTTAGTGAAAGGCGACACAATTGAGGACATGTGGATTGAAAGTTATACCATTATTTCTCACCTTCCTAATGTCCCTAACATTTGGAAAGACATTTTAAAACAAAAAGATTCAATCATTGGTAAGCATGAAAAGCATGATTGTCCTTCTCTTGACGCCTCTCCTATTTGTGATGAAGTTACTTTACAAAATATAACCATAGAATGTGATGAACTGTTTGTTTTCCCCTCTCCTAAAAGCTCTCCTACTAGGGTAGAAGTTATGGTACAAGGGAATGAGACCTTAGAAAACAAGGGTGAAATAATGGAATATCATGAAAATCACATTTTTCCTTCTCCTAGTATCTCTCCTAGTTGTGAAGAAGACATTTCATGTTCAGAAGATCAAACCAATGAAAGTCATGAGAATCCTATTTTTCTCTCTCCCCCTAGAGAAAAAATTATTGAACAGGAAAATTCCATCATTAATACACAAGCCAATCCAACCATTGGTAGCTCCCTAAGTTGCAATGAAGTCATTTTAGAAGAACCAACTTTTGAATGTCATGAGAATCTAGTTTATAGTTCTCCTAAAAAATCTCCTACTAGGGATGATATCATGGTGCAAGATAATAAGAAAATTGACACATTTCTTTCAAACAATGGTAATGTTACTTCTTTAGATAATGGTGAAAAGATGTCACTAGACTCCCCTTCATTAGAAAGACATCAAACTGACACTACTGAGGCTATGAATGCTCAAGTTTTCATTAGTTCCCCCTTTATTAATGGACCTCCTACATACCTTGTGGGACATCTTCAAAATCCTCTAATTCTTTACCCACTGTCACAATGACCACAAACTCAAAATAAACGTAAACTTATCCTTTACACACCTAAGAATAATGTTTCAAAATAGTCGACTTATAATACCGTTGCTCATACATATAACACTAGAAAAAATATACAACCAAGACCAACACCTTTAACATCGCTCCCATTTCCTAATTCTATCTTACCTAGTCCTCCTCATTTTCCTCTATATGATATAAAATTGTCATCACCATGGTTTAGGACATAGGAAAAAAATCTTCGATACTCCATATTCAAGGAAACCATAGGGATCTCTACTCAATGCTAAGATGAGAGGAAGAGATCCTATAATAGGCTGTCCCAAGGCCCGATTAATGACTAAAGAGGGGTTCACCACCAAGATAGGCCTTGGAAAGACTAATCAAATGCAAGATCTAATGTTTAAACCTAGTGATGTATGCAACTTGAATTAATGACCTAGAAATGCATATAAATTAGAAGAGAAGGTTGTAAAATAAAAAGTGTGCACTTGGAAAACTATAGATGCTTGAATGAGGAATGGAAATGCTAGAAATGTTGATTTTAAGGTTGAGTGGGACTCATACACTAGAATGGGTGATTTAGTCCCAGACTTGGTTTTCTACACCAAAGCTGGAATCTGACAGTGCTAATTTTGAATCTCAAGAAACCCTAAAAATTGGTTGCACTGGGACTCATACGCCCAAGGTGGTGTATCAATCCTAGCATACTTTTTTGAAGGATTAAGATCTAATATTGCTCTCCAATCTCTTCTATTTTTGCCATAGTTTGTTTCTAGATCTGAAACCCTGATTTCAAACATGTATATGATTTTTTGTGACCTTGAAAGTGAGGAGAAAACTTCAACAACTTCCTTCAATCTTGTAACCCAATCTTCAAATATCCTTCAAGCTCCAAGACACCTAGATCTGCAATTACACATGTAGAGAGAGAAAAAAAATTGATTGTTAGTGAATTGGGGTTTTCCTTGGTCAAACCCCTTTAGTTAATTAAACCAAATGATGAGATAATGAGATAAAGGCATGAAACATGAAACATGAGAAATGATACCTTGAATAATGTCTTGTAAATCTGTAATCCAACATGAAGTGGCCATGAGGAATGTAGATCTAGATCTTGAACATGGATCAGAAATAATGTTTTCAAATGGATCTTCAATGATACACCACAACACTAGCTCAACAACATGATTGGTGCTTGATATCCTTGACATGATGATGGAACTTGAATTGCTGCAACAATTGATGAAGAATTCTATTCTTGAATGCCTTAGAAGTGATCTTGTAAAATATATTGATGCTCTTGTGAAGTATTGTAATGCTTAACTCTTGAGTGTTTGACTTGATATCATGTAGGCTTAATGAAATAATGATTTGAGAGCTTGTTTATTAGGTAATCCATCCAAGTTACCGTTTATTAGATCTGTGAGGCCGACATTCATAAAATTTGAACTAAAAACCCATATTTCCAACTCAAAACCATAAAAAGGGGCCAAATGGGACTCATAAACCACACCTGGCATATGGCTCCCACCTAGGTGGGACTCATATGCTTAGGGTGAGGTATGGGTCCCACAAGGCCTTTATAGGTGGCAAAAGTGTCGAGTTGTTAATAAATCAAGTTTATTTGATGTTCATGTTGGGATTTCGATTAAAATATGCCTTGGGATGCATAATATAGGGTCTTAGGGGCCTATTAATGATGATATAAGGGTCATAAATGTAAAACGGTCCAAAATTCAATGTGAAAGTGTAAATTAATCAAATTAAGGAAAAATTAGGTCTATTTACCTTAAAAGGGACCTAAATCTAATGTGAATGTGTACAACACATTACAACACTATATTAAGGAAAAATTAGGTCCAAGGGTCATAGATTTTAATGTGAAAATGTAAATAAATACACTTTACAACATTAAATCAAGGAAAATTTAGGTTTATTTAGCTTAAAAAGGGCCTAAGACCTAATGTGAATGTGTAAAACACATAACAACACTAGATCAAGGTGAGCTTAAGTTCATTTAACATTAATCATTCCCAAATTACTCAAGGAATTGTACCATTTACAAGAGCGTACAATTTTCATCATTACATCTAGCCCCCACTTTAGTGAGAGGATGAACTTGCTTCAAACTCACACTAAAGTAGACATTCAAGAGGGTTCCCCATGTACCGATGTAGATGGTATAGGATGAAAAAGATAAGAGGAGTGGTCAAGCCCCCAAGATACAAGATCATATGTCAAACTGACATAAACACAAAAAGGACAGGCACAAGGTGTATGATATGCAAAAAAACAAGATAAGAAAAACAAGCAATGTCAATGACCAAAAAAAACAAAAATAAACAAGCAACAATAAAAAGAGGTGGATCAAGCCTCAATTGTTTATCCAACATGATATGAATTTATTTTATATGATGCAATGCGATGTATGATTCTATATTATGCAATGCAATGATTATGTAATTGCTTATGATGGATGCATTTCTTTTTCAATATCTTTTCTATGCACTTTTTTATGATGATGTATGGATGCAAATGACTTATGCACCTAATGAATGATGATTATGAGATGTATGCGATGCTATGACATATTCCATTTATTTTTAGGTATCTTTTCTATGTATTATATGGCATAATGATGCACATGATATGATATGATGATGCTTATGTGATGATGCAAATGGATAATATGATGATGTATATATGGATGATATGACAATTATTTCATGATTATGCAATGGATCCAAATGTATGGTTTATGAGATGCTTGGAATAACCAATCTATATTATGTAATAATGAAATGAAATGCATGTGAGATGATCAATGTTTCCTATATGATATGATATGCTATGCAGTTTGTTAACAGTTTATGGATGTAGGATGGATGCATTAGTGATGTTTTTGATTAACTGTCATGGTACCATGTTACCGTTAAAAGAAGATAGAAGAAATAAGATCCAACAAGCCTACATTATTAGAGATGATAATGATGATGATGATGATGATGATGATGATTTTTCTTATCAGGAATTGGGATTTTAAAAGGGTTGTTTACCTTATGTTTGATAACACACATAGGCATGATGCACCAAGGTATAAAGAACCAGGATGGTGTTGCACCTAGTGTGATGGACTTTGACTCGACAATTAGATAGGAGTACTCCTATTCACGCCTCACTTATAGAACCTCATTTAAAATGTAGTTCAGATATTTCAAACATCTCATACCAAAACATAGAAAGGAAATCCTTCCTATGTGGTCAACAAGACACCTAAAATACCCTCCCTACACCCAAACAAAGCACGCATGACCAAGGTTATTGTACAAGAACATCTAGCAAGCATAGTAGATAAAAATATAGTGATCATTGCTCCATTCCTTTCTCTCTAAATCCTTTGTTTGGACATCATCAAGAGGTCATCGAAATGAGCACAATAAGATAAATCAACAAGAAAAAGATCAAGTAAACAAACAAGCTAATGTTCTTCAATATCACTAGCCAAGACAAAACTACGGTGATGCCTGATGTTGATGTCCATTGTAGGAAGGATGCATCCTAGGACATGATGTTATTAGATGATTTGGGATTGATTGGATGATTCAAGCTATTAGTACCAAGAGTTGACCAACTTGTTTACTTACTAACCTAGACTTGAGACCTTGACATTTTTTTTAGTTTTCACTTTTAACCTGCTAGACTTGTTTTTGACTATTTCGTCAAAGGTTGAGGGTGATGATTAATTATGAGTGATGTTTATTTTGGGTGAAAGCAAGATGGGACAGATGGATTTATTTAAATATTTGGATGTTTTTGGTATTTTGCAATGTTTTGACCTGTTTTTGGTATTTTTGAGATGTTTTACAAATGTTTTGATTTTCAAATTTTGCAATTTTTTGGGGTTTTCTAAAATTTTGACCAAGACACTAACCTAAAGAACTATCCTGGGGGCCTTGGGGTCTGATCAATAGATTATGCTTTCCTACATTATACACACAAAGACCATGTAGTTTGATTGACATAGACTCGATTTATTGATGAGATATGAACAAGTGGATTGTTAGTTTATTGTGACAGACTCCTAAAGGATTGACCTAAGTGTCTCGAGGGATGATCAAAGATCAACCTTTCCTATGCTCAGATCTCAAAGACCCGTAGTTCGACAAGATGACTCTATTTTTTACTTTTGACTAACTTTCAGACTTGCTTTTGGATTTTGAAATGTTTTGAATGTTTTTGGGGATTTTATGATTTTATGAATGTTTTTGGATTTTCTAATTTTGGGAAGACTTCAAGAATATACATGAATCCGATTCAATTAGAACATGCCCCCAGTCTGATACAATAGACTACTCCAATATAGGTAGGACAAATTGACCTTAGGAATGGGTTGAGTAGTACCAAGAGGGATCATGAAACGAACATAGGACTAAGCTATGATATAGACATAGATGGGTGATGTATGGAGCTAGATGGAATGTGATGGATGATGGAAGTGTGATGGATGGATGATAAAGAATAATTTGTGGAGATCCTAGTGGATGGAAAGTGTTTATTTACACAAGTTACTTGCTCAAAGCGCCACCGAAGTGGTTTTCACTAGAGGACAATTTTTCTCTTTATTGTTTTTAATCCTTTATCTAATTTTTTTGGATTTTTTATTTTTTGATTTTTTTTTATTTTTTGGATTTATACCTTACAAGATTAGGCATAAAACTTTTTGAGATGTGAGTTTTTCATGGGCTCCTACAAAGGTTCCCCTTTAGGTGTTGATAGTTGATATGCCCTTGACTTGTAGCTCACTGTGACGATGAAGGGTCCCAACCAATTAGGTTCAAATTTTCCCTTGCTATCTAGATTTGGAACATTCTTTTGATTCTCTTTCAACATGAGCTCTCCAACTTGGAAGGCCTGACTCCTAATATTCTTGCTATAACTTCGTTTGAGACAATTCTACTAGACTTTAAAATGGTTTAAGGCATCCATACGCTGCTCATCTAGTAATTCCAGCTCATTTAATCTTGACACCTGATATTCTTCATCTGCTATGTGATTCTATAATGATATTCTTAGGGACGGGAAATTGATCTCAATAGGGAGTATGGCTTCTGATATGTAGACCAAGGAGAATGGGGTGGCACTTGTTGGTGTGTGGATGCTTGTTCAGTAGGCCCATAAGGTGGGATTCAATTGAAAATTCCAGTCACAACCAATGTCATTGACTGCTTTCTTGAGGATTTTTAGGATGGTTTTATTTGTAGCCCCAGCTTGGCCATTTCCTTGCGGGTAGTATAGAGTGGAAAAGTGATGTTGGATTTTGAATTTTTGGCATAGGTCACAAACATCCTAGTTTTTGAAAGGTGTCTTATTATTTGATATAATGGCTTGAGGGACACTGTAGTGGAAAATTAAGTAGTTTAGGATGAACTTGGATATCTACTTTACTATGATATAGGTCATGGGAATGGCTTCTACCCACTTTGTGAAATACTCTGTGGTGGTGATGATGAATGAATGTCCACTGGATGAGGTAGGGGTGATTTTTCCAACGAGATCAAGCCCCCATTGTGAAACGGGCCAAGGTGTAACAATCGAGTGAAGCTCTTGAGCTAGTGTATGGATGAGATCCCCATGTTGTTGACACTACAAACACCTTTTGACATAATTGTGAGCTTCCCTTTCCATTGTAGGCCATAGTATCCCATCCTCAGTAGTTTCTTAGCCAAGGTCATACCACTCGAATGTGAACCAAAAATGTCATATGTACCATAATTAAAGCGGTCAAAACTTCCTCAACATTTAGACAACGTAAAAGGGTTCCTTCAATGCTTCTACAGTATAAGGTATCTCCTAGGATGAAAAAACAGGATGAATTTTTTACAAAGGATCTTTTAAGGTTTTGGATTATATCTTTGAGGAAGACTCCTATTCTCAAGTAGGTGTTTATCATGATACCAAGGATCACTGGGACTAATGATTTTGCACAAAAATTTAGACTCTGGTACCTTGAATGCGGGCACGAGAAGCCATTCTATGAGGAAGTATTGCTTTGGGATGTTGCATGGGATTTCTAATAGTGATCCAATTGTAGCCATTGCATCTATCACTCTATTATACTCTTGGTAGCTACTCAAATGTGATATCAATGAAGAACTCTTTGAGGCTTTCCACCAACTTCTTGTATGGAGTCAACTTTTCATCCTTTGTTTGATACCTGGTTGATTATGAGCTGTGAGTCTCCATAGACTTTGATTTCCATGATCTACCACTACACTATAATTATAAGCCCTATGACAAGAGCCTCATATTCTACAATGTTATTTGTGCACAAAAATGATAGCTTGTATGATTTAGGTTTGCAATCACCCTATGGAGTAAAGAAAAAGATTCCTACTCCTGACCCATGTTATGTGTAGGTTCCATCAAAATACATTTTCTAGTGATTGACCACACTTATGTTGAAGATTGATTCATCAAGGAACTCTGATACCAATTGATTCTCTAAGTATACTGGTGCCTTCACTAGCTAATCTATAATTCCTATCCTTTGATGTCCTTGCGTTCCACATACTCAATGCCATGCTTTGTCAAGATCATAACCCATTTAGTTGTTCACCCTATGAGAGTTGCTTTAGAAAGAAAGTACTTGAGCAATTCTATCTCTGCAATGAGCTTTGTTTGATGTGCTACCATGTAATGTCTGATTTTTTGCATTGTGAACACGACTACTATGAAAGCTTTCTCAACAGATGTGTAATTTAGTTCATGCCCCACCATTGTTTGACTGATGTAATAAATGGCTCTCCCTTTTGTATTTTCATCATGTTGTGCTAAGAGAGTGTCGAGAGCCACTATTGTTGTTGATATGTATAGGATCAAGGGTTTTCCTAGAATTGGCAGCATGAGAGCTAGTGGCATGAGTAAGTTCTCCTTGATTTTGTCGAAGGCCTGTTTACATTTCTCATCCCATTTGTATGTTACTCCCTTGTGGACTAGATGAGGATATGGGATTGCCTTGTTTGCTAGTTGCGCTATGAATCAACAAATGGACTGGAGTCTTCCTTGTAGACCTCTTAGCTATTTCAATGTTTTTGATGCCTCCATTTCGAGGATTTCTTTGACTTTAGTGGGGTCTACCTTGATTCCTCTCATTGATACAATGTAACCTAGGAGCTTGCCTGACTATACCCCAAAGACACACTTTTTTGGATTTAATCAAACCTTGTACTTTTCTAGCCTATCAAAGATGGAGCTTAGAGCTGATATGTGATCCCAATGTTTCTTTGATTTAGCCAATTTATCATCCACATATAATCTTCCAAAGTTTTATGAATCATATCATGAAATATTAGTGTCATGGCCCTCTAATAGGTAGCTCTTTCATTTTTCAACCCGAATGACATTATATTCCAACAATGTCCCCTATGGACAAGTGAAAGTTGTTTTGTGCTAGTCATCATTTGCTATCATGATCTAGTTGTAACTTAAGAATCTACCCATTAATGATAGCATCTCATGTCCTGCTATCATATCCATAATCATGTCAATACTTTGGAGAGGGAATTCATCATTGGGACATGCTTTCTTCAAATCTCTACAATTTGTGTAGATGCAGATGCCCACAGTGGGCTTTGAAATAGGTACAAGGTTGGATACCCTCTCTAGATAATTTATTGGTTGTATGAACCCTACATCTAATAGCTTTTGTAATTCCATCTTGACCAATAATGCTATCTAGGGATGCATCTTCCTTAGCTTTTTTCTCACTGGCTTTGCTTCAGGATGTATAGCTAAGTCATGAACCACAACCTATGGATCAAGGTCAGGAATGTTAACATATGTCCATGCAAAGTTTTTCTTTCTTTCTTTTAGCAATGCAGTTGGGAGTTATTGCTCTTCTATTAGAAGTGATTTTTGTATAGAAGGTGATATGCAATTTTTCTTCTATTCCTAGGTTGACAAGATTGTACTTCTCTGCTAAGACTGTTGACTTCTTCAAATGAATAGCACTAAGAGGAAGATTGAATCCTTCATCGTCCAGTACCTTGGAGAGGTTTTCACTGTTGGATGCATCCTTTATTTTTATTGTTTTCTGGTCAGAGAATGCCATAGTGTGGTTTTCACTCAAGGACTTGGAGATTATTCCTAGATTTTCACTTTAGGATTCAATCGTTTCCCCGTAATATGCATGTGTGTCTAATATGAAGTCAAACCCAACCTTGTGATCTCCACATGGTATGGTATCCTGTAATCACATGAATTCTGAGAGTGCCTCATCATTTCTTAATGTGTCCACAATTGGTGGTCCTTGTTGGTCATAATTGATGAGTTGGGGATAGACTAAGTTTATTTCACGGGTTTGATGGTCTAACTCAAAAGACAAGGTGCCAATCATGAGTATGGAGGAATCTTCGAAAAGCATAGGTAAGTTGGTTATGGGATCCTCATCATCACTACTACACACATTGGTTATGTCAAAGGTAAATTTGTTTATGACTCAACCTGTGGATATTGGTAATTGAAGGGCAGATGCTAATAGCTAAAGGGGAGTTTTGAACTTTCTAACTAAGGCATCTTTTCCAAGTATGGTCACCTTTGGAGGAGTACATCTGAGGCCAAGATTTCTCATATGTTTCTTTGAAATGAGAGGTACTAGAAGACCATTATCGTTCTGTCCAAGTTTCTTGTTTTTGTTATAGCCCATACCAAGTATCATTTGTAATCCTTTGTTGCTCTCATCCATGGGAAGATCAGGCACATGCCTTTCATCTTGGTACAACAAGCTTGATATTTATTTTTCATCCACCACTTTTCAACTTAGATCTCCCCAAAATTAGAATCTAGAAGGGTCTGATTTGAAGGTTTGGGATGATGTTTTAGCTAGTTGGGGTTGTCCATGAGACCTAGGAGATTGAGGTAACTCTCCTATTACGAAAGCACTTTTCTTCATTTTATAATCCCCACACCCATTGTCTTGGATAATGACCTTGATTTCCTATATATCAAGAATGGTGAGTGTCTTTGTCTTAGAAGTGGAGGCTAAATTAGTTGGGTCTACATATGGAGTTGTAGGGCCTTCATCATTCTTTAGGACTTGGGGGATTTTATAGTATTTTTCTTCCAAATTCTTGCAATAAGCAAAGGGCTCAGGATCACCATGGACTGTGACCTCTTGATTTTGATATGGGAATTTGACACAGTGATGGAATGTTGATGCGACAACTTGCATCCCATGGATCCATGGACATCCCAAGAGAATGTTATAAGGTAAATCAAGGTCAAGGACCTGGCATGTGGTCTCCATGATAGTTGTCCCTAATTGAATAGGGAGTTGGATAGTGACCTAAGACACTCTTTCCTAATTATCATAAGCTCTGATTGTGATGCCCTTACCTTTTTCAATGGCATCCTCTAAGAATCCCATCTTCTTTATTAGTTTGAGTGAACAAATATTTAGACCTTCACCCCCATCCACCAAGACCCTTTTGAATTTGTTTTTCTAAACCAAGAATTCAAGGTAGAGTGCATGATTATGAGATGGTTGGGCGAGAAAGCCCTAATTAGAAAATGTTAGGATTTTGGGGGTGGTGATGTGTTTGACCATAGCTTGGAACTAGTTAGTGTCAAGATTTGGAAAGATGGTGGATCAAGCCAATGCTTCCTTGAGGATTTTTCTATGTGTGGATGATATCTTTAGCAACTCCATGATGGAGATCTAAGCAGGTGTTCTTTTCAATTGGTCCAAGACATTGTAGCCATTAGGAACGAATTTTGGATTTGAGGTGGATGCTCTAGGTGGCTGTGATGACCCAACAATGGTAATTTTGTCACCACGTTTGGTGACTCCACAATCATCTTTAGCTCCCTTGATGTTAATAATAGTGACCCATTCATCTAGGGATGTGACAACATGATCGTACACATGGTTTAAACTGGCATGCTTAGTCTTTCCATGGTTGTTCCCTTTATTATGATTTGGCATCAGATTCGTGTAAATTTTTAGGTCCTGATTTACAATTGGTTGTTCAACATTTATGACCTTGTCACTGATGAGGTCTTCAATTAGATTTTTAAACCTCATGCAGCTAGTTTTTGTGTGCCCCTTGATTTTGTGAAAATCACAAAGGTGGTTTTCATTGTACCATGGTGGTTTCACTTGGGGTTCTTCATAATTCTCATAAATGGGAATTTTGATGAGATTTTGGTTTATCAGTTTCTTCATGACTGATTCAACTGGTTCCCCAAGGGCAGTGTATTTTTGCTTGGGGGGATATTTGTTTTGTATGGGTGGTCCCCCTTGATTATTCAGATTGTTGACTTCATTGTTGGGTGGTTGTTGTGATACCGCATTAATTAGCCTGCATGTTGTTTTGATTGTTGTTTTGTGGTTGTTGGTATGATTTTTTTGTTTTGTTTTGGAGCATTGATTATGACCTTGGCATCCACCACACCATCATTAGTGATATTTTTATTGTTCAACCATGTATGAGGTTTTTTGTTATAGATGGTGGATGGGCAGTTGTCTTGATGTTCTAGATATGTGGGTGTCCTGCCTTGTGCAATAAGGGATTTTTTGATGTTGAGTGCCTTGGGGATAAAATGGTCATATGTGGTGATTCATTGCACCATAAGATGAAATGACAATGGTTTCTCAAGATTGGCAATGATGATGCAAATTTTTTGTTCCTATGGCATGGTCCATTTATTCCTATTGGCCTTAGATCACCATCATTGTAGGAAGGAAGCAAATGATTGCCCCTTAGCTTGTTTAAGAGTATATAGTTCCTCTAGAATAACATCTATACCTATATTGAATGTGTAGTTCTTTATGAATGCATCTACAATTTATTGGAATTTTTTATTCTAGGAGGAAGGTGAGAGAACCATTCCATGGAAATACTAGCCAAAATTTGAGGGATTAGTCACATCAGATAGGTATCAAGTCATATGTGACCTCCATGAAATGTACTTGGAATTCCCTAATGTGATCTTTAGGGTTTCTTGTCCCATGATATTTGTAGAATTTAGGGATTTCAAAATCCTTTGGGAATTGTACCATTGCAAGGCTCTTGTCAAATGGATAGGGGCACAAATTGTTTAGTGTTTTCATTGTTTTCCCTGATTGGAGATCTAGCACTTGCTGTGAGAGCAACTTGATTTGTGTCGTCAAGTCATTTTGTGGATCAAGAGGTGGAGTGAACATGTTTTGAAGTAGCTGAGGTGTTTGAGTGATGGGTGGAGTGTTGGTTATGTTGGTGGGGGTTTTTTGCAAGCTTTGTTGTGAAATCAAGCCTTGTTGATATGCCTGCATTTGTTGTTGTGCCAACAACACTTTTTTTTGGTCTTGTTGTTGTTGTGGCAACAATGCTTGTTTTTGGTCTTGTTGTTGGTGTGCCAACAACACTTGTTGTTGGGCTAGTAATTGGGATGCTTCTTGTTGTGCCTGGTACTATTGTAGGGCTTGTTGATATGCTTATTTTTGAGCTTCTTGTTGTTGTGCTTGGTATTGAGCTTGCACTTGTGCTTGTTGAGCTTGATATTGGGCTTGAGCTTGAGCCTATGCTTTTTAGGAAACTTATGCATCTTGGGCAACATGTGCAACATGTGTGGCTTGACATGCTTGTACAACTTGGGAGGCTTGTTGTTATTGCAACAAAGCTTGAGATTGGGATGCTTGTTGTGCTTGTTGTGCGGCTTGAGTTGCTTGCACTTGTTGAGTAGCTTGTTGTGCAACTTGCATGTTTTGTGCTTATTGAGCTTGGAACTATTGAAGTGCCTTTTGATAGGCTTGTTGAGCTACTTGCAATGTGATGCTATATTGGTTGGCCACATTTGGTCTTGGTGGTAGTGGTGGTGGAAAATTTGGAATGGTGTTTGTTGTTCTGATGAGAGGCACCATTGTATTGATGATAGGGATTTGTGTAGTGGATGGTGTGATTGATATGCTTGGTCCTTGAGAGGCCACATTTATGGATGGTGTAGTGACTACTTGAGTTGCTTGGATGGTTTTCACCTATTGTTGTGATATTGATAGAAAGATCAGAGGATTGGGTATTATGTTTTGATTTATGATTGGGAGGTTGCTTTGATTTTGTTGATTAATGGTTGGTAAAGGGGGGAGCCCTAAATTGAGGAGTGGTGTGGATGTTAATGGAAAAGGTGGAAGTGGTGGAAAAATAGGTGGTGTGTTCCTTTGAGGAAATGATGATGATGAGGGGTCAAAGATTCCCCCTTAATTGAATAATCCACCTTCTCTTTGTCAGGTCATAAGGAGAGAGGTTTGCGTGTTGAGAGGATATGCCAATGTTGCATGAAAAGAGGATGGATCATTAAGATCATGAAAGGTGAACATAATGTATGGGTGTAGCGAATTTAATGGGATAGACTGACCCAATATGGTATTTGCATCCAAAGCTTGGTTGTTCACAATAGGGTGTGTTTGAAGAGAATGAAGAAATGAGATTCCCTTATTAACAATAGGTTGATTTGGAGTAATGGATGATGTGATTTTTGGGATGGTTTGAGTGATGCTTTGGAATGGAGGTGTAGATGATATCAGGGGCATAATCCTAAGAGGTCTCTCCACAAGAGTGCTCACATCATAGTTGGAAGGGAGTTTATCCCCTCGTTTTGTCAATTCTAGCATGTATTACAAGGGATTGAGTTTCATCATGGTATTGACAATCTTGTGAGTCTCATGAATTTGGACCATTTCAATTATCTCATCTTGATTCATCCCTAAAACATTGTTGGTGATGTCCTCCACTTGGCCGCCTTCTTCTTGAGAATCTTGTGGAAGTGGAGGAAGATTGAGTGTGGGGACTCAATAGGATTGATTTTGGGAATGGTTTGACTCAAGTCACTTGAAGTGGATGTTCCATTGTTCATTTCCATGTTCTTTTTGTGTTGAGATCTAGTTTGGACCATAAAATGAGGATCAATTTTTCAGGAATGGGAAGTGAACCTTTTAATTCCTTGGATTGATCTAAACTTTAGGTGCAAAAAAGAAAGTCTAATATATTTAAGGATCAAAGATGGTGATGAGATAATGAGAAACAAATGATTGGTGAATGATTGGAAATCTTAGGAAACCTTGAATAGGATACTAAACTTTAGGAATTTTGGATTGATGTTTGATTTGATTTTGGATTTTGGATTTTGATTTGGTTTGATTTGATTTTTATTTTGATTTTGATTGGATTTGGTTTTGATAATGAACTCATAGACTCTAAGAGGTTGGATGTTGTCCTGGAGTGAAATTGTCCACAATATGATAATTTAACTAAGTGTGTAAAGAAGAGTTCATCTATACACACCTAGTGAAAGAAGATGATTTGGATTTTGATTTCAAAGGATTTTCCCAAAGTTTAGTATTTTTTTCAATATTTCCAAGAGTTGTTTGTGAGGTGATTTTTGATTTTTATTTTTGAGGATGGATGAAGGTTTTTACTTTGATCCTAAGAGACTTAGAGAGACTTTGTTTACTAGACCTAGGTGTTGAAGAACATGCTAATACTTCCTATGTGAGATACTCAAACCTTTGAAAGAGACTTGGATTTTGAGAATAGTAAAATGAATACAAATTTGGATTGTTCCTTGATGCACGTTTGTAAAAGTTGAAAGTTAATCTTTCTCTAAATTTGTAAAGCATAGACAAACATTTCTTGTGAGATTTTTGACTAAGACCTTTGGAATTTGAATTTTGTATTTTGATCTTTCGAGAAATCATTTGGAAGAGCACATGTGTGGGGTCTAATTGTTTCTTATCTTTTCTTAATGAGTTATTTTCACCACAAACACTTTTTTTATTAGGTTTTCAAACTAAATGTCTAATGTCCCATTTTTTTCTCATCCCACAAAGTCCATTATGTGGAAATCAAAGAAATTAAGGAAAAATTTCCCTATTGTTGACTTTAGTGAAAGAAAATTTAGATGTAAATCCAAATACTTAGAAGCCTCTAAGGATATAATCCCTAAGGCAAGCAATAGCACTTGGATTTTGTCAAAGGTATTTGCTTCCTCTAAATGCTCATGGTTGAATGTTTTTTTTTCCAATGTTTTAGATCCAAAAAAAGTGTTTTGATTATAAGAAAATGCACAACCCTATGGATAGTCAAGAGACAATATTTGTTGAATCCCCACTTGAATAAATCCAGTTGCACTTATTCTTGATGGATGATTAAAATATTGACCACACTAGCTCCCCTCCAAGGAACTCACTTCTATGGGTCATCCAAGCTTCAGAATGACTGTTCTTGCACCAACAAATAGATAAGGATTTGGGCTTCTAAACAAATTGGTTCTTAGTTAGGGTGATCAAGGACATGGCACCTTCCGAGCATCCAACAAGTCACTAAATGCTTTTACCAATCCTACTAGGGACTCTTATACTTTTTAAGGTAGTACCCCATTTTGAAAGACACTATATGGCTAAGGCCTACATGCCATTGTACTTGACGATTTAGTCTTATCCTTTTATATACCGACCAGAGTGAAAAACTGGTTGGAGTTTCCTTTGAGTTCTCCTTTTAGATGTGTCTCTTAGGTAGGCCCCTCTAAGGGTAAATAAAAGTGAGCAAACACATCCGTAGTTTGATCGATCTTTGTTTACGTGAACAAAGAGAGAACACACGCGATATACTCCACTCACACTAGCAAGATTTTGTTCAATTTTAAGGGTATGTTTAGGATCATCATGGAAAAAATAGGCCCTTAAGTGGAGAAAAACTTTAGAAAAATCAAAGTTAGGCAACTTGATGTAAAAATTTGAGTAAGTTATCTATATTATTTCAAAAATATGTAAGAATAGATTCTATAGAAAATTGAATCTAGTTTCTAAACTACTAGGTTTATTTTAAAAAGTCAAAATCTATTTGGTGAAAATTTGAAATTTCAATGTAGTAGTACTTAAATTTCAAGGAAAAAATAAGGTGTCTATTTGACCACACTAACTACAATAAAATGAGAATATTTTTTTATAATATTTTAGATATAAGTAGAAGACTAATGTCCCAATGTGATGCATATTTTTTTGTAATTTTTTTTAATGTAAATAATTAATTATGATTTTTTTATTACAACTTTTCAAAAATATAAAAACTTGTATGTCTAACCACCTTAACTTGGTCAAAAATTTATGAAATTTAATTCTTTTTTTTTTTAATTATATAGTATGTGAAACATAGAATGTGACACTTTTTTGAATTTAAAAAATGTGATACCATTTGAAAGCTATAGAGTTTTTTCAATCAACCTATCAATCAGGAATTTAGTTGTAATTCAAATAGAAAATGAATAATAATTATTTATAAAGTTCAAAGTAAAGTCTCCTTTAAAAACCCTTTTCATTTCATCAATTTTGGCTTAAAAAAAAAGTCGTCAGCCACATACCCTACACGTACCCATCATATCACCACTTTTTGGCCCATCATGATCTTGCACATACCCAAAAGAATCCAAATTGAAGTGTGGAGGAAATCTTTTATGCAACTTAATATCACCAAAAATAATTTTGATTCTCAAGATCATTGTGAGGCATGAGAGAAGTGCATATGTCTTTTGAATGATATTACTTTCAATAAGAGATTACAAAAAATAAAAGACACATGTTCATTTTAACATTCAAAGCAAGAATGGATTATTTTTAAGCACCAAAATTGAAGTGAGATTTTCTTGTTCAATTTTAAAACCCCAAAAAAAACTTTAGTAAGTTTATAAGGTTCTTTTTAATCCCATTTTTTGGTTCTTTTTAAGCCCAAACGAAAATTATTGGGTCCTAAAAAGCTTGAAGATGACAAAGTCCTTAGAAATGCGATTATAGTTGCTCCCCAAAGTGTTTAAAAACACTTGATACAATAGAATGATGATTCCATAAGAAGTGTTTCTTTCATTTCCTCCTTTCCTTTGAATCACTCCAACCTACAAAACCTAGTTAAAAACTACAAAAAATAAAACCAAAAACCAGTTAGAAGTTAAGGTGATCAAAATGAAAGAAAGTACATGTTAATTTTTTTTGAAAATTGCCTCTTACCCCACCCCAACGGTGTAGTTTATGATGGCGGCATGGTTAGGAGGTTGTCAATGGTGCTCTGGTGAGACCAGTGACGGACTATGGAAAGACAATGAGTGTGGTTGCGGTGCTATTTCACCTAGCGGTGGAGTTTGGAGTTTAAGTTGACTGGACCTTCAGGAGAAAGATTCGAGCAATGTAGTTTGTAGTTTGAAAGTGTTGCCAAATAGTGTTGTTGAATTGATAGCGAGGGAGTTTAACCTGGTAGCAGTGCAATTTCCTGTAGACACACAAAAACTCAAAAAAATAGTAGAATTTCTCAAAAAACATGTTAATTTCTTCAAATTATGCCCTCCTATCACCAAAAGATGAATGGTGATCCTAGACTTGCACAAACATAAAGAACAGACACAATATTAGCCCAATATGCAAATTAGAAACATTAGTCCCCATAAAATTCATTTGAAATGCAAAGAACAAGAAATATCATGAAGAACACAAATAAAAGCTATTAGATCCTATTCAATGAAAACAAACTCTCAATCCCATTAGGGAATTGGTGTTATTTTGATGTGGAAAATAACCCTTTCCCAATTCCTTGCAAGCTTCAAGATGATCAATGGATGGAAATTGATGTTCCTTGATGAAATTTTTCCATAACCTAGCTATGAAATGATAAAAACTTATAAAATTGGGTGAGGATGGGTGAAGATTGCTCAAAACAATGAAGATGATAACTTTGCATAAGTTGTGGATGAAAATGCCTAAGATTGTGGATCCAAAATCAATATGAGAGCCTTTTATTTATAGAAGATAAAGATGGAAGAATAGGAAAAATGGATGAATATGGGATCAAACACCAACCAATAGCATAATTCTACTTGTCAACATGCGAGTGGACAAAGGTGGAGCACATTTTGATGAATGTGCACATTAATGCAATTAGGTGGAAATTCAAACTTGGAGAAGTGACAAGTTGGAGGGAGAAAAGAAATGAATTAAGTGCCACTTGGCTCAAGAAAAGGACATGTAAGAGGCCTTTAATGCCTTGTTGGATGGACAAGTACTTTTGGGGGGAGATTTTCAAATTTGAGGAATATTCCCACTAGGATGCCTTTTTGAATGAAAATTGAAGATTTATAAATTAATTAAATTGATTTTCATGAGCAAGCTACAAAAGCTAGAGGATTTGATGGATTAGGATTAATCAAGATTTGATTAATTTAGATAGAATTTAGCTAATTTGACAATTTGATTTAGATTTTAGGATTTAAATAAATCAAAATGAGAGGAATAATGATTTTAGACTTAATTAAATAAAGTTTGATTTATTTAATTAAAGAGAATGGTGTTAGTTTTAAATCAAATAAAGATAAATTTATTTAATTTAAATGAGATGATTTTAGAGATTAATTAAATTAAATAAATTATTTAATTAAAAGAGGAACTATAGGATTAATTAAATAAAATGATTTATTTAATTAATAGGAGATGATGACTTAATCAGATAAAATTGATTTATTTAATTAAGAGATGAAATGTGATGAATTTAATTCATTAAAGATTATTTAATTAAATGACTAGAAAAGAAGATGATTCGGGATGAACTGGTGTTAGTAATCAAGTTCAGGTATATAGAATCAATCGGTATATTTTTTCAATTATTAATTTGGTTCTTTAACAACCTTCATTATATTATTATTAGCTTTGTTTCAATTTTCCCCTACCACTACCTTAATATTCTTTATGATTTTAGGTTGGCTTATGTTTTCTTATTTTATTTGCAATCTTTAATCAATTTATTAGTTTTGTTTTTTTCTAAAATTATATATGCAAATATCTCTTTTATATATGCTTATAATATTTGTTTGTTCTTTTGTAAATTATTTTTGAAAAAATTGACATATTTAGTCCCTTAGGATAATAATTATTATTTTGCATCCATTTTTTTTATAGTTCCCTAGTATTTGTATTACTAATATTTTCAAATTTAAATTGTTACTTTTATAAGAACTATTTTTAAAGCCTTTTGTAGCTTTTTAAATTTGTATTATTATTAATTATTACTTTTAATGATTGGTCTGATTTTTGGATATTTCTCGAGCTTTCTTTATTTCATTTTTCTTGTTTTATAATTCCATCTCCATGGTGTTTTAGTTGGGATACTTGGAGTTTTTATTTTCATCTTATCCCATCCTCTTTTCTCCTCTTTTCCTAACCAACCTCAAACCTCGTAATGTGTGCCTCTATCTTTGTCTTCCCTCTCTTTTTTTAGATTTTATTAGTCTGCAACAATCCATTTTTTCTCCTTTTAACTCTCTTTCATCTTGATGATGGATCATGAAGTGTGATTTGAAACATTGACAAAAAAATAACGAAACAATCAAATCCAAAAATTATACTTCAATTAGAACATACACAACTAAGACAAGAATTTAATTCAAATTAAATTGATAAGTAGGAGGTATTTTTCCACAGCGTGTCAAATTATGATATTGGTATCAGGATTCAACTGTGTACTTTCGTGTCAAACTCGTTGACCCATGTTTCATGAGTAGTGGTTCAACAAGAACCCATCTCTCATGATATCGAATGGTCCACTTAGCACTCATTGCATCTAGGTGATACTCACAGAGGTGAAGCACTGGTCCGTCTCGGGAGGTCACCCATCCCAGTACTGCTCCAGCTCAAGCGCGCTTAACCAGGGAGTTTTCTCCAAGGTTAAGCCCGTTTGAGTTGTTACCCCATTTGCAAAACCTTCAGCAAGTGTTGTGCCTTATGAACCATTCATAATAGAGCCCCTTTAGCTCATCAATTGATAAGTAGGAGGTATTTTTCCACAGTGTCAAATTATGATATTGCTATCAGGATTCAACCGTGTAGTTTCGGTCTCATTGACCCATGTTTCATGAGTAGTGGTTCAACAAGAACCCATCTCATGATATCGAATGGTCTCATTTGCATCTAGGTGATGCTCACAGTTGTTGCGTCCACACGCTTGCGCCTGGAGCACCGTTTTCTAGTTAAGTTACCATTTGCCAAGTGTTGTGCCTTATGAACAACACTTGCTGAAGATTTTGCAAATGGGGTAACAACTCAAGCGGGCTTAACCTTGGAGAAAAATCCTTGGTTAAGCGATGCTTGAGCTGGAGCGTACTGGGATGGGTGACCTCACCGGGACGGACCAGTGCTTCACCTCACTTGCTGAAGGTTTTGCAAATGAGGCACAACTTGGCAGCGGGCTTAACGCTAAGCTTGAGCCGAGCAGAACGATGGGTGAATGGACTAAAGGACGGGCTGAGCATCAAGAATCACCAGATTGCTGATTGATATCAAAAGGGGGTAACGATTTTGACTTGAAACTACACGGTTGAATCCTAATAGCAATATCATAATTTGACACTTCCTACTATATCAATTGATGATTAAAAGGGGCTCTATTATGAATGGTTCATGGGAACAACACTTTGTTTGAAGGTTTTACTGGTAACAACTCAAGCGCGGCTTAACCTTGAGAAAACTCCCGTTAAGTGCGGCGAGCGTCAGGATGGGTTCTTGACCAGTGCTTCACCACAGTGAGCATCACCTAGATGCAATGAGTGCTAAGTGGACCATTCAATATCATGAGAGATGGGTTCTTGTTGAACCACTACTCATGAAACATGGGTCAACGAGTTTGACCCGAAAGTACACGGTTGAATCCTGATAGCAATATCAAATTAAATTATCAAATCTAAATGAAATATTTCACAATCAATCTACATATTTACTCGAAATACAAAATAACACTATTGTACCGCTTATCCTTTTATAAAATTTATATTTAACATGCGAAATCAATTTATACATCAACAAGCATTATACTCTAAAAAATTTCTTCTATGAGAGGTCATGGCTATAAATTTTACAAACATCAATTAATAATGAATTTTCTCTATAAATAGACACACAAGGAAAGCACATAGAACCTAAGGCAACTGCTAACACATAGAAGACAATCTTAGGAGATGTGAAATAGTTCACATTTTGCATACATGTCTATATTTGTCCTTGATGAATGTCCCAAAGCTTGCATTTTGACAAATTCATGGAATTTGGGTTTACACCTGCCAATTGCATTTGCTTAATAGTTTCTAAAACCTTTTTAACACATCCATTTTGTGCATATCCCACAATCATCACATTCCGTAAGATGAAATTTCTTTAATGCCCCTTTCAAAGTACCCAATCCCAGGCCTGGAATTTGACAGCCACCCCTACCTATCATATGAAAATTTTGTGATGGTTTGTTTATTTAAATGCCTGTCACTTTACATTTTATGAAACAAATTAACTGTCAAAAAAATATTTAATTTATATTTTTTATATAAAATCTTTTATATTAAAACATTATATTACACAATATGATTTTTTTTTCATATACTTATTCTCTAATTTGTAAAATTGAAGTGAACATTTAATTTAATATCTAACTAGAATAAGTTGACTATAAATTAATTTATTGATTTCATATGTGCAAATATATAAATGTATCCATCAATTTGAAACTATTTTACTTGAGTTAATTTATTTTATATTACAAATTTATCTATCTAAAATTATATTTAAATACCAATTTCAAGCCTATCCAAAACTAATTATATAAAATTAAAAGTAGTTTAATCCTTATTCAACTTATTATCTAAAATTTCAACATATTCACCATGCTTTATTATCTTGAAAAAAATGAAAGCTTGTGAATTATGTAAAAAAATGTCATAAAATAAATGCTATTGAAATTTTTGTATAGTTTAATCCTTAAATTCATCTATCTAAAAATATAAATTATTTGTAAAAGCAAATAGAATTTCAAGATGCTCACCAATAAAACCAAATGTTTTATTATCTTGAAAAAAATCAAAGCTAAGAATCATGTAAACAAAATGCTATAAAATAAATGTTGTTGAAATGAAAATTTGTGTTATGTTATTGTTCATATGAATATCCTATATATATTAAAGAAATGTAAAATTAGAAAATATTGATAATTAGAATTAAATATTTAAATCTTAAATTTACTATTAATTGTAACAAGAAGTTTCTAAATTCATGTAGAAAATAAATCAAGATTGTTAAAATATTCAAAAAAAAAAATTACAATTATATTCTATTTTGAAAAGATTTCAATTTAATTTATATTTTTATAATAAATATTATAAATCATATATATTAATATAAAAAAAAAAAACTATTTGTAAAAATGTCAAAATCTTTTTAAAAATAGAAAGAACTATATTTAATCTTTGAAAAATTCTATTTTCAATAGATTTGAATAAATAAATATATTTATAATAAATCATATATATTAATATAAAGTGAAATTAGAAAGAATTATTCCAATTCTAAACTAATTTATATTTTTATCATAAGCAATATATATATATGCTTACAATAGATTTTTATGGTTTAATAATAATTTTAAGTGTCATATATACGGTTATATAAAAATATAACAAGTCAAATGATATGATCTAATAAATTTTTAGGTTGTAATATATGGTCCAAAATGCAAAAAATGGTCAAATAGACCATCAAATTCCACCTGCCCAATCCATACAAACAACCATTTTACACTTCCCCTAGCCATGTGAATGGATGTGTCTTTCCAACACCCATGTACGTCGAACTTCCAACTGTAGAAAACATAAATAAACTGTTAAAAAAGATACCTAGTTCTCAAAAGTCTTTTGTTAATGTGCGGAAAATATGGAAAAGTTGTGGAGTGATAATGTTGAGAGTTTATTGAAGTGTGGGAATTTTGTAGAACTAATTAAATGATAATTTTATGATATGGAAAGTTGTTGTATATCTAATTGTATTAGACTATTGAGAGAATTTTTAGGGTATTACTAATTATTGAGAGAATTTTTAGGGTATTACTAATTATTGAGAAATTTTTTAGGTTGCATACATAATCTTTCATATGGTATGAATATAAGAAATCTAGTAGCTGTTTATTTTGACTCGTAGTCATTTTTAGGGGAAAAAAAAATTATTGACTAAAAATATTCAAAACAACAAATTTTACTATTTATCAAATCATATTTTCTCTCAAAAATAAAATTAATTTTTTTATAAATGTTCTAAAATAATCATAAAAGATAATGAAGTTAAATTTTTTTTTACTACAATAGATTATTAAAAAAAAAAAAGGCACAATCTCTAATCAAAACATAAAAATAAAAAATAAAAATTGTGAGAATGTATATAATATAATGATAGTTAGTACACCACATTCACTAAAAGAGCATGTGATCAGATAATGCTTGAAAAGAAAAATCTATACACAACAAAAATAAAATATTTATCTACTTTAATTTTGTGAGATGTGTGAACTGTATATAAATATACAATGTATTAAAGGCTTATGTCCAAACCATGAATTCTAAAAGGATGAATATATTTTTATAAATTATTTTTCCATCTTTATAGTTATTGGATATCATGATAAAATAAGAAAAATACAAAGTTAATTTGAAACTCTAAGAATGCTTTTTGTCATTTGAAGTAAGTGCTCATATTATCATATTTAAATAATTTCTTGAGGAATGCAAGGAAGACATAAAGATTGTATACAACTCTATTTTGAACAAACAATTCATTTTTTAAGAGTCAAATTTTTGAATAAGTTTATAATTAATATTTTACCTCTTGCCAAATTTATGGGGTAGCCCCTTATATGGAATCATAATATAAAGAGTGAGAATGAGCTACCTTAGTCATTATAGTTTTGAGAATCAAACTCAAAATAATAAATTAGATGTCTTATTGGTAAATATGAATACATTATAAAAAACTATCAACAAATTAGTCAATAGTTGAACCTTTTATTTAGTTAAATACATGAGAAGTAAATGAGGAAGAGGTAAAAAAAAATATACTTCCTACACTAACATATGAGAAAAGGTATGTGTAAAAACCAAACTAATCATACAAATAAAAGAAAATAAAGAGATATCACTTGAGGAGCCGAGTTTACGTGTCTTTTGTAACTCCCAACCATTTTTGCTCCCCTTCTTCATAGGCTCTATGTCCTTTGTTTCCCATTTGAATGGCTCTATCAATAGTGAAACAGTGAAACCCTCTTGCGCAAGGCCTCAGGGCACATATTATGCCCATGTTCTAAAAGGTACAAATGTTAGGGCATCCAACCAGAAGCATAAGTGCACGACAGGAAACCTAGGGTTAGGGCATGACCCGACCATCACAGTTAGAGATTCTCATTTGGACTAGTGCATCATCACTGTCGGTAATAGGACCACAACAATGTGCATGAATTTTAGGGAAAATTTTAAGAAACCCCCCCCTTGGAGAAGCTGTAAAATCCTGGTGAATCTTTCATACTTCTTGAAAAAAATATTAATTTTAGAGGTGAATTTTTTCATTTTTCATGAAAAAAAAATCCCTATTGGCGAATCTTTTGTAATTGCTAGAAGTTTGTGGAAAATATGTTTTCATTGGTGATTAAAATCTATTTTCAAACCAATAAAATATTTCCATTAGTGAATTAAACCTGTATTCAAACAAAACAAAAAAATTCTTAGCGATTTTTCTTTTAAAAATAAAATAAAAATTCATTGGTGAATTAAACTTATTTTCAAATGATTAAGAAAAAAAATTAGAAAATTAAACATAATATCAAACTAATAAAAAAATTCATTGGCCAATTAAATTCAGTGGTGAATCCACTACCGTTCGATGAATTTTCAATGGACAGTTGTATTTGCATTCCGGAAGTATATCTCTCAAGCACCAAATTTGTGAATGGAAACCTCCAGAATAACACTAGAACTATTAGATGTGGACATGTGGTGAGATCAAGGGTCATCATCATCGTAATTAATCTGACAGGTTGGATTTTGGCGACGAGCGATAGAAGAACTTAAGTGGCAGAAATGTGCACATGCATTAAGTTTGTTTTAAAAGAGGGACCGCCTAGAAAGAACAAAGGACCAAGGCTTAAAAACTTAAGAATGTTTTACACAAAGGATGTGGAAGATCAATCTAACCATGACCATTCGATGAATTTTTGATGGATGGCTTTAGTTGCATTATGGAAGTATATCTCTCAAGCACTAGATTTGTGAATTGAAACCTCTGAAATAACACTAGAAATATTAGATGTGGACATGTGGCGAGATCAAGGGTCATCACCATGGCAATGAACCCGAACGGGTTGGATTTTGTCAATGAGTGATAGCATGAAGTTTTTTTTTAAAGAGGGACTACCTAGGAAGAACATAGGACCAAGACTTAAAAATTTAAAAATGTTTTTTTTTAGCAATGATACTTTTCTATTTTATTAATCATAAAGAAAAAGATACAGATTATATAATGTTCGTAACATCTAAAAACTACCCAAAAAGTTGATCGGTGATACTTGTTTATTTTATTAGTTATAAAGAAAAAGATATAGATTCTACAAACTTAGCAACATCCAAAAACTACCAAAAAAGTTGAATAACCAACAAAAAACTAGAGTATCAGAACTTCCCTAAAAAAGTACGCCTTTGTAGCAGAGGCTAAAAACAAAACAGAAAACTACACTTTACCTTAACCATTATTACTCAATCTTCTTCAAAGACTTGCCCATCTCCAGTGATAGTATCTCCTTTAATAGTTTTGGCTTCTTCCACGGATGCAATCCCTTTTTTTTTCATGCATCTCCTCTCTGGAAACTTCTTTTAGATTTTATATTATTTCATCTAATACCATTAGCTCAGCACATATTTTAAGTTCTTTCCACCCATGCTCGGCTCCTTCTCACCACCGGTCTTTAGTGCAACCCTCTGGCCATCTAATAAAGAGGTGATTTAAATCTGCAAGCTTCGGGCCCCCACCATCCATTCCTTCTATTTTTACCAATCCTACTCCTGGTATCACCTGTTGCAGAATGCTTTCCATGTCCACTAAAAAATATTTATTTACTAGAGTTTTCATTACTCCCCCAACATTATTTGAATTGCTTGCACCACCTGCTCTTCCTTGTAGAGAAATAAACCTCGCAGCCTCTGCATAGACACTTTACCCACAAAGGGGTCTAGCTTCCTCCGTGATGTCATGGTGAAGCTGGCCTCCATTGCTTTTTTGTTTCACTGGCTTCCAACCTATCACCCACTGCCGAAAGGATACAATCCTATTATCCTTACACTCGAACTTGAAGAAGCATCGAGGGTGATAGGTTAAGGTGAATTCCATTATAACACCTCATTTTGCTAGCCTTCTCCATATATGCACCTACCACTGTGCTTGTCACCTTTCCTATCTTAATTCACTAAAGTCGAGGTTTTGGTACTTTTCCTAACCTTACTACCTTAGTAACTTAGTTACAAGTCTTTCTTGGTCGTCTTTGTATTCGGTGGGTTGGAAGTTTAAAAAAATAATGAAACTTTAGACTTTGGTTCTAAGTTTCCAAATTTTAGTGACCACGTAACATTATGGATTGTCACCTTTCCTATCTTAATTCAGCAAAATTAGGGTTTTGGTACTTTTACTAACCTTACTACCTTAGCAACTTAAGTCTTAGTTGCAAGTCTTTCTTGGTCATATTTGTAGTCAATAGGTTAGAAGTTTCAAAAAAATTGAAACTTCAGACTTTGGTTATAAGGTTCCAAATTTTAGCGACCATGTGACATTATGGAGCAAGACCGTTCGACGAATTTTCGATGGATGGTTGTAGTTGCATTCCGAAAGTATGTTTTTCAAGCACTAAATTTGCAAATGGAAACCTCCAAAATAACACTAGAACTGTTAGATGTGGACATGTGGCTAGATCAAGGGTCATCATCATGGTAATGAATCAGATAGGTTGGATTTTGGCAATGAGCGATAGAAGAACTTAAGTGGCAGAAATATGCATGTGCATTAAGTTTTTTTTTAAAGAGGGACCACCTAGGGAGAACATAGGACCAATGCTTAAAAAATTAAGAATGTTTTACATAAAGGATGTTGCAAATCAATCTAACCACAACCATTCAATAAATTTTTGATGGACGGTTGTAGGTGCACTCTGCAAGTAAATCTATGAAGTAGTAGACTTGCGAATTGAAACCTCTGGAATAACACTAGAACTGTTAGATGAGGACACGTGGCGAGATTGAGGCTCATTTCTCTCTTTTCAATGACTCGGTGTATTACATTTCATTTAATTGAAATTCTCAATATTTTGAAGAACTTGTTGTAGTCGTACTACTCATAGTGATTAATGCCATATGAACAATGTGGCGAGATCAAGGCTCATTTCGCTCTTTTCAATGACTTGGCATATTACATATCATTTAATTGAAATTCTCAATCTTTTTGAAGAACGTGTGGTAGTTGTACTGCTGGCAGTGATTAATGCCATATGAACATCTCAAGTAGTTGATTGGACAACTCACGAGTCATAGCTTTAATGAAACAAGATTTGTAAAGATTTCAAATTTTCATAATTCATATCATTCAAGTGACACTGGAGTCTAGCAATTTTGACAGCTTGTAGTTGTCACTTTTCAACTTGAGGTATAGTTTTTGAATTTTGTGTAGCCAGACGTCAATCAAATTAAACATTTTAATTGTACATGTAAGGGTTAAGTTGTAATTGTACATGTAAGGCTTGAGGCATAGTTTACGTGTAGCCAAACATTAATCAAATTAAACATTTTAATTGTACATGTAAGGATTAACTTACTGTTACACAAATCAATTAAGTTGGTTTTTTGGTTTGCGCAAACTGCAAATTGCCATTATGAATCATGATTATACAGTATACATGACAGGTGTGAGGTGTACATAGGAACTAGGTTGGTAGTGGCACTATTGGCGGCATAAATAACTAAATAAGGATAGTGACCAGTGAGCACAACTAAAATCATTTGTTGAAGGATAAAGGCCTTACAATTGAGTGCAATGTTCAAATAGTCATAAGGGTTTTCATTTTGTAGGGTTAATAAGGATTAAGGAAGAAGATCATGTGGCATTATTGGGGATACTCTAAATTCTCCTACCTACAGTTATGTAGTCACAGAGTCAATGACCAATTTCGTTTAGGCTTCAAGTTTAGAATGGGTGGAATTGGAAAGTTAAGTTTATTTGGTTCACCTAACTTCTCAGAAAAGTTTTGAACCAGGATGAGGAGCTCTGATGGAGATAAGTACTATCCCAGTGCAAAAAAGTTGCAAGTAGAAGATGGGAGCAACTTTACTACCCACCATCATTTGCATGATTTCCCAGGCAATTCCCATGCATTTGTTTTCAGTGCCCATCTTCTCCATGGAAGTAGTTTTACTACCCCTCATCGTTAGCATGGTTGGCCAAGAGAGTCTCTTGCATTTATTTTAAGACACCATGGCCTACCAGTCAAGCCCCATGCATTTATTTTCAATGCTCATCTTCTACATGGGAGAAATTTTACAACCCCTCATCTTCCACATGAGTCCAATTCTAAAAGGGGTAAGTACATTTTGTTTCTTCACCACTCCCTGATCCGGTGGATATTTTCAGTGAAAATTGAAGTGTCTCATTTCTCTCCAAAATCTACACCATCAGAAAGAGCTCGATGTCCTGGTTCCAACACAACTCAAATGGAGTGAAAAAGAGTCTGTTTGTGCAAGTTATGGCCAGTCAAACCTTGGGTCAAATTGGGATCAAGGGCATCCAGGAAGTGAAAAAAATGATGTCGTCAAAACTTGTTGAAGTTGGCATCATCGCAAAAAGCTCATCGTAAGCTTTCCAATGCAACTCGTTTCATCGAAATTCGATGTCGTATGCTCGAGATACAACTAGTCAAAGTTCGTGCAAGGAATGTTGACTTTTGACCATACGAAATGCTGATGTCATCATTCTGTACTATACAGACAGTAAGTGGACCAGTCAGAATATGACATGTGTCATCCACGTCAGCATTGTATGGACCTCAATCACAGAGCGACATGTGGCATCCGTAGGTATAGTCATCGGCACGGTTAGTGTACAGTCGGCATCTGAGTTGGTAGACACGTCATCAGCTTGCACAGTCAACATGGCATCGGGAAATGCAAGTGTGCCACGTGGCACCCTCCTGGTGTGACACGTGGCCCCCATCTCCGCTATTGGCAGTTTGTTTTTCTATTTGAGAAAAAAGGTATGTGGGGGGATTCGAACCCCCCGCTGTTGAGCCATACCACCGGCGCTCAACTATATATGGAAATGGGTCGGTTTTGTTATAAAACGGGTGTGATTTTTGGAGTAAGAAACGGCCACGGGGGTTTGAACTCCGAACCCACCGGCCACCAAAATTTATAACCACCGTTACACCAACAAACATTGTTTAATATTATAAGGGGGCCGGTCGGTTTTGATGAATTTCCAAAGCTGAAAACCTTTAAAATAAAAAAAACTCCCCTATAATTTAAAAATAATAACAAACATTAATCTTTTTAAAGATTAAATCAAAACTTTTCAACGATCCTAAGCCCGGGAATGAATAACTAAAAGGGCTTAGTTTAATTATTAGGGGATTTATATTCAAATAAGGGAGATTTTTAAAGATTTTTATGTAATTTGGAGAGATAAGGTAGATTTGTAAAAATCAATTGGTTAGTAACCAATTTGAGCCATTTTTTTGTATTTAAAGGGGTAAAAGGGAGAGAGTTAGGCTAAGTGTGAGACTTATAATTTTCAAGTGAAACATGTGCTAGGTGATACAGAGAGGAGTTCTAGGAGATTTTTGGAGCCATTTTCGTACATCGGAGTATTGTTATGCTGCCGAAGTGCTAGAAGGAATGGTCTTGATGCATTTTTGTAATTGATTTGGAGATTAATCGGATCGGTCACACTCCATTGGAGCGGACCCAGAGATGTAGTCACGTTTGTGGTGAACTCCGTAATCAAACTCTGTTTGCATCTCTCTCTTTCTTCCTCTCACTTTCTTTCATTCTATTGTTATCACCTTGTCATTTTAATTATTGTAATTATTTCTATGAGTTAATTTTGTTCTAATTAACTTGGATAAATCTTTGTAAAAGTTAAGCATTCAATTATGCAATTTAGTCTAGATCCTATACAGATCAAGTTGGTATCAGAGCCCAGTTGACTATTATTGCAGTTGTTTTTTTAAATGCTAACGAGATCCAGGATTCAGAAGGGTGAAGGCAAGCTTGAAGACTTTGATCCTAAGATCGAGAAGCGAAGAACTTATCTGAAGATGTCTGTTTCTGGAATGGAGGTTCCTGAAGAAATCAGTGAGTAGGAATTTCAAAGAGCATTCCTCGAGATGAAGGCTAAGGTGGACATTCTTTTTTAGGAGAGACAAGAACAGAAGGAACGTGAAGGAGGTTCGTCGAAGCAAGAAGATCTCAAAGACAAGAAAAGGAAGCATCATGGAGATGGCGACAAGCAACCTGATCCTCCCTCTTCTCCTTCTCCTCCCTCTTCTCCTTCTTCTCCATCTTCTCCTCATTCTACTTCTTTTAATCCTTTCAAGAGTGGGTATAAGCCTAAAATTAAGTTGGATGTAAAATTTGATTTACCAAAGTATTGTGGTGAACTTGATGCTGAAAAATTGGATGATTGGATTCAGCAAGTTGAAGTCTATTGTAGAGTCCAAAACCTGTTAGATGATTTTGATAGGATCCAATTAGCTACTCTTCATTTAGGAGGTACAGCCTTAACCTAGTGGGAGAGTAAGTCTAAGGAAGAAGTTTCACAACATGGTAGAGTCAGTTTAACTTGGGCAGAGTTTGTTAATGCTCTTAAGAAGCAGTTTTATCCCCTAGGACATATGCAATAGTTAATGATGGACTAGCAAATGTTTAGGCAAGGGAAAGGTCAAACTATCCAAGAGTACACCCATGAATTCAGGAAAAGGGCTATTGCTTTGAATGTTCCTTTGTACACCCAGGACACTTTGTTGAAGTACATAGGAGGTCTTCATTCCTACCTTAGGCATTCTATTTTGGTATTGAACCCTTGTAATTTGGATGAAGTGTCTGTTCAAGCTACACACTTAGAGTCAAGGGGTAAAGGATATTTTATTGATAAGTTTGATAATGATGTAAAGAAATCTTCTAAGGTTGCAGAGACAGGGAAAGGAAAGAAGACAGCTACAGTTAAGAAGGATGATAAGCTTTCTTGCACTCATTGTGATAGGAAGGGTCATGATGAAGAACATTGTTGGAAGTTGCATCCCGAATTGAAGCCTAAGTGGGCTCAGAGACAAAATTAGAAACATAAAGGTAAGGAGAAAGCCGCAAATGTTGTTTTGGATCTTGGTTCAGATTTAGATGATGAGACTAAGATAATAGCTATGGGTATGAAAGGTAAAGCTCCTATTTTTGGTGTTTCTGTTGCTAGTTGTGCTTCTACTTCTACAGTTAATGATTTCTCTGAAGATAAGAAAAGGAATGAGCTTTTTCACTTAAGGGTTGTTGGTAAGAATAGTAAAATTGATGCGTTCATAGATAGTGGTTCTCAAGTTAATCTAATTTTTGAAAGTGTTGTAAGAAACTTAGGATTAAAAACTACACAACATAAGAAACCTTATCCATTAGGCTGGATTTGTGAAAATGATAAGTTGCAAGTAACAAGACAATGCACCTTAAGATTCGCAATCACTAGTAAATTTGTGGATGAAGTACAGTTTGATGTGGTTCCATTGGAATACTGTGGGATAGTGCTTGGTAGCCCTTATCTTTATGATAGAAAAGCAATTTTCTATAGGGAAAAGAATCATTATCACTTGTTTAAAGATGGCATTCAGTATATTATACATTCTCACAGGATTAAGACAGATCATTCTTTTGCAAACACAGGGCAATTAAAGAGGGTAATTAATGCAAGTAAAGAGTTAACTCTTATGTCTGTCAGTACAGGTGGTTCTAAACTTGAACTTGGAGTAACTAACCAGGATCAGATGTTGCAAGATGCACCCATAGTACAACATCAGGGAATGATGATTGAAAGCATTGATGGATCCTTGGGTAAAAATGTTCCTATTGTAAAGGATTGAATTGTTGTTGATTTGTTCTCTTTCATCTCTGCATTGTTGTTCAGCTTGATGCTAGTCAATTTTTGTTGGTTAGTGGCTACGACATTTGATGTAGATGCTTATGGAAGTGATAAAGTTATGTTTATGATGAACAATGTTGTTGAAGTCTTCATTGTGCTTGTGAGCCAGGTATTCAGATGTATAGAGGATATAGGGCAAGTGGGGAGGCCAAGTCCTCACTTAATGTCAGAATAAATGCCACTTTTGGAGGTCCAAAAGGTCTTCAGTGGGGAGGCCTGATCCGGTGGATATTTTCAGTGAAAATTGAAGTGTCTCATTTCTCTCCAAAATCTACACCATCAGAAAGAGCTCGATGTCCTGGTTCCAACAAAACTCCAATGGAGTGAAAAAGAGTCTGTTTGTGCAAGTTATGGCCAGTCAAACCTTGGGTCAAATTGGGATCAGGGGTGTCTAGGAAGCGAAAAAAATGATGTCGTCAAAACTTGTTGAAGTTGGCATCATCATGAAGAGCTCGTCGCAAGATTTCCAACACAACTCATTTCATTGAAATTCGATGTCGTATGCTCGAGATACAGCTGGTCAAAGTTCGTGCAAGGAATGTTGACTTTTGACCGTACGGAATGCTGACGTCATCATTCCGTACTATATGGATAGTGAGTGGACCAGTTAGAATCTGACATGTGTCATCCACGTCAGCATTGTATGGACCTCAATCATAGAGCGACATGTGGCATCCGTACGTACAGTCATCGGCACGGTCAGCGTACAGTCGGCATCCGAGTTGACAGACACGTCATCAGCTTGCACAGTCAACATGGCGTCGGGAAATGCAAGTGTGCCACGTGGCACCCTCTTGGTGCGACACGTGGCCCCCATCTCTACTACCAGCAGTTTGTTTTTCTGTTTGAGAAAAAAGGTATGTGGGGGGATTCGAACCCCCCACCGTTGAGCCATACCACCGACGCTCAACTATATATGGAAACGGGTCGGTTTTGTTATAGAACAGGCACAATTTTTGGAGTAAGAAACGGCTGTGGGGGTTTGAACTCTGAACCACTGGCCACCAGAATTTATAATCACCATTACACTAACAAACATTGTTTAATATTATAAGGGGGCCGGTCGGTTTTGATGAATTTCCAAAGCTGAAAACCTTTAAAATAAAACAAACTCCCCTATAATTTAAAAATAATAACAAACATTAATCTTTTTAAAGATTAAATCAAAACTTTTCAACGATCCTAAGCCCGGGAATGAATAAATAAAAGGGCTTAGTTTAATTATTAGGGGATTTATATTCAAATAAGGGAGATTTTTAAAGATTTTTATGTAATTTGGAGAGATAAGGTAGATTTGTAAAAATCAATTGGTTAGTAACCAATTTGAGCCATTTTTTTGTATTTAAAGGGGTAAAAGGGAGAGAGTTAGGCTAAGTGTGAGACTTATAATTTTCAAGTGAAACAGGTGCTAGGTGATACAGAGAGGAGTTCTAGGAGATTTTTGGAGCCATTTTCGTACATCGAAGTATTGTTATGCTGCCGAAGTGCTAGAAGGAATGGTCTTGATGCATTTTTGTAATTGATTTGGAGATTAATCAGAACGGTCACACTCCATTGGAGCATACCCGGAGACGTAGTCACGTTTGTGGTGAACTCCGTAATCAAACTCTGTTTGCATCTCTCTCTTTCTTCCTCTCACTTTCTTTCATTCTATTGTTATCACCTTGTCATTTTAATTATTGTAATTATTTCTATGAGTTAATTTTGTTCTAATTAACTTGGATAAATCTTTGTAAAAGTTAAGCATTCAATTCTATAATTTAGTCTAGATCCTATACAGATCACTCCCAGTTTCCTAGCACGATTCCCCAGGAAAGCCCCATGTGTTTATTTTCAAAGCCCATGGCTGACCCAACAAGTCCCATGTGTTAATTTTAAGAGCTCATGGTTGACCCGGTAAGTCCCATAATCCATTTATTTTTAGAATGGGTGGAATTGGAAAGAATTTGATTTGGTTGACCAAATTTCTCAGACAGGTTTTGAGCCAGGATGGGGAGCTCTAATGGAGATAAGTGCTCTCAAAGTGAATGGAAGCAACAAGTATAAAATGGGAGTAGTTTTACAACCCCTCATCCTCTACATGACTCTAATTTTCAAAGGGAATAAGTACTTTTTGTATCTTTAACAACTCCAATTTCCCCCATTTGATTTTCCCCCCTTTCCCCATGCATATTTTTTAGAAACCATGATTGGCGGTGGCCCCCCTCCATGCATTTATTTTCAGATGATAGAGAGTCAGGACTCAAAGACCATGGTAGAAGCTTGGCACTTGTGCATACATTTTTATTTGCACTATGTAATAATGTGAAATTGACAATTGTCATTCAGTTGTAGTAAAAATAAATGGTTGTGCTATTCATGTGATTATGTGACATTGTAATTCCTTTGTAACATTAAGTGTTACTGTACTATTAATGGTTGTGCTTTTAATGTGACATTGTAATTCCTTTTATTAAGTCCTTTGCAACGTTAAGTGTTACTATGCTATTAATGGTTGTGCTTTTAATGTGACATTGTAATTCATTTTATAAAGGTGTTGATGTGAATGCTAGCACATTGAAGGTTGAAAAAAATTTAAAACACATGTTTACTATTTATAATACATATCATAAATTACTCAGTCGTTTGATGAACATTTGATGTATGCATGTAGTTGCATTCCAAAATGAAATGCATGAAGCACTAGGGTTGCGAACCTAAATGTCTAGAATTACCCTATAACCATTAGATTTACAAATATCAATGCTTTAGATTCTTTAGAATTTGTTTTCAATACAGGACTAAAAAAAGCACTTTCAGTTTATACTGCTAAGTCATTTTATTTTTAAGTGAGAGGGTCAGCACACAGAGAGATTTCAGTCTTTAGTTTTCTCATTGCAACACACCGTGGCACCACCCTATTTTGGGTTCCACAGTTCCACTTCCGATAAAGCCATTCTAGAAACCCAGTTTCCATGACTGTCGACAGTAATCTTTCCAAGAATCAAAAGTCAAGTAAGTGAAAGAATTCTTATGGCTACATTTCATCATTTGATGTTTCTTAAAATCTTATTTTGTCAAACTTTGAAGTTTTGGTTTAGGGCTAAGAGAATTAAGAATTAAGAAAAATTAAAGACTAATAGGGAATTCACAATTTCACATTGTATAAGCATGTCTACCAGCACTGTAACGCCCCGACTTAGTTACGTTATAACAAAGTTAATTGAATATATATTTTTTTTTATAATTGTTTACACATATGTTATAAAGTTTCCAAGACGTTACATAAACTTAACAAGTAAACTAAACACATTGTTCATTACAAGAGTACAAATTTGATTTCATGTAAGATCCTGTTTATAAAATTATATACAACTATATATTCCAAATGTCCATTTACATAAAACGAGATTTCAAAGAATCTCCTTATAACAAAGGTGGTACAATCTATACACTCTTACACAAGAGGTAAGTTTACAAAACATAAAGTGTTCATCTGGTATCTGGTACATAATCCACGAACAAGCTCTGCGTCAATAGTCACGAACGAAGTAGTAACTGGAAACTACTGCAAGCTTAGGGTCATCTGCAAGAAATTACAAGGAAGATAGAGCACGGTTTCCTCCCGACCACATGGAACCCAAAGGCCCACTCCCTCCGTGCTAGGAGATACTGACAGGTCCACAAACAAAGCAAACAGAACATCACGTTTACGGGGTTTACAATTCACATTACGACATAACGTTTACAAATCAAAACACATAAAGTCACAGTATCAAGTCACATTAAATTGAAATCTGAACAAAAGATACACCATCATGATATAGACTAAGAGAGTGTCATCGCATTGTCGGGATAGGTTACCCTGGTGAATCTTCCTAGACTACCGGCCCTCACCAAGAGTTACCCTGGCAGTCTCTACCGATTCCCGGCCCCTATGCAGACTAATGTGGCGTCGTTACATCTTTCAAGAGGACAAGATGGCGACTTGCCATTCCAGGCCTTCTCAGCCTTTTCTCAACCTAAACAAGCGTTAAGAAGTAGGCGAGGCATATCATTATCTGATTTAGTGTTTAGAACTACCCAACCCCTAAAATATTAGTTAGGTTATCACTTAATTAACTCACCTACGTTAGGTTACCCAGACAATCACTTCCGGATTTCGGCCCCTAACGCAAGCCACTCTCACTATAGCATGACTCAACATAAAATCAATCTAGGGGATGCTATCAAGCATAAAATTCACAACCTCATAGGTTTACATCTTTCAGTACGAACAGTCCATAGTCTCAAAGAAGTCTCTTAGGTCAACATAAAAATATAAAAGTTATACCCCCAAGAAAGCAAACACGATAAACAAAACAACAAGATAAAAGTGTAATAAACTTGTCAATTTGATATTCACTTTTCTAGTCTCGGTGTAGAGAAAATAAAACACATCTCTAAATCACCATGTAAATACACTCATTTATTACTAGAACACAATTCTGCAATTCATATTTTCAATCTTGATAAATTGGAAAATTTAAAAATCTTATCAGCACAAATTCACTTCTTAAGCTTTTAATAAAATGAAGATATCATCATCCACATTATCATATAAATACATCTTAATAATTTTCAATTAACTCAAGGAATTGGAAATTCTTAATAAACAAACTAAGAATTTAAAAATATGTATATGTACTTCATACAATTTAAAAATCAAGTATTTAATTTTTTTTTTATAAAGTTAAGATATAATCTCTATATAAAGGTCATTCAACCGCTTAATATACACAACTCAACGCACTGTTATAACAAATAATTATCATACATAAAACTTAAAATCTTAAAATATCTTTTCTCTGTCTTTATGGACTCCACTTAACTATTATTTATGTTCAGTAAGGATCTTTCGGACAGTTATCTATTCAATAGACTTTCACTGATTATTACATGCAAGGAGAAAGAGCACGTTCAAGGCTGGTTATAAGCTTCAGATAAATACGAACTCTTAACTGTGAGTATGCTTCAGGATGCATGCATACCTATGAATCTCAGCAGTCTAATAGCAGAAACTCGCGCCTTGGTAACAAATATCGCCATGCAAGAACTAAATATCATTAGGCAACTGACATCTTATAGTCGCTCTACAGGTAAGAGATATTACAACGAATTTACAACCAGAGACACCAATGAAGGTTTATCAATACCTAGCTATATTATAATTTTCCATCACCAACCAGACGCTATCTAATGCACTGGTGCAGAGGACAAAATTTAATACTAAGAACACAGAAAAAAAACTATACTTTTCATTTATTGTTATTACTGCCTACTACATCGACATTACAAAATTCGCCATGCATAAAGAAAGCATAGCTCCGCGGTTCTAGTTTCAGATTCAATTTTCTGTTTCAAAGTATAACAACAAGACGTTAAGGAATCTATTCCATAACGCCCCCCCCAATATCCAGTTCTATTTGGAAATCAAGGGTTGTCTTTTGAGACAAAGGAAGAAAGAAATTCTGTAGAAAGGTCGTTTACTTGCCACTTGATCATACAGGAAACGTTTTCATAGTCAATACGCACAGGGACGTTTCCAAAGTTAAATCTCACTCTAATCCCTTACAGAGGCTATGCATTTTTTTTTTGTATTAAAAATATCAACTGAATTTGTAAACTATAAATACTATTTCATTTTATTCAAAATAAATAAAATACAGAAATAATTCCACAACTACCAGGCGGACTGTGCAGTAACATCTTATGACAATTTTGAATAAAAATTCCACAAAAAGATTATCAATCTGCAAGTATCCTAAATTCGACATGGGATTCATTATGCTGTCCATAAACTATATGCGCGTTTGGGTTCAAGTATCTTAGACATGTGATAACCTAAGTGAAGTATATTTATTTATGGTGCAGATTGTGAAAGAAGATCTGTATTTAACAGAATGAAATATATAAATCTAAAATTATTAGTACAATATTTTCATATTTTTCATAAAGAACGATATAAAAGAAATGTTAGCTATAACTTCAGAGTTTCAACCTTTAAAATACTATTTAGACCCATTCAGTACGCTGAATTAAATATAACCATAAGTCAATAGATATACGGGAGAATTCAATCTCTGTTTTCAGATCTACAAATTTTCCCTAAATTCTATTTCTTTGTTTTCTTAACATTTTTTTAACAATATTTCCATAATCTTTGATTACTTATTCTAACTATTTCTCTGTTTTTATATGCAGGTTGATATACCATTAATCTTTCCAAACGTTCAATGAAGAAATTTACTAAAACTTAAAAAGAAGAAAACCTGGTTATTTTGAAAATCGGCTGAAACGTACTTAAATCCTTTTGCTGATTTCTCTATCAATTTCCCAGACTTCGACAGTAAAATTGCAATCAAGCCAACTTCAAAACACGCTCGTGAACAAAATTTTAAAGAAAAATTCTTCTGAAAACAATTGCCGTAAACCAAAACTGCTAAAAAATGCTGCCATAAAATTCTTCCCGTGAATGTGTGCACAATTTTCCCAAAATATAAAACAAATATAAACTCATGCAATTCCACTTTTCATTACAAAACTTAACTAGCAAATCAATTTGCATTGTAAATAACGCATTTAGTTCAACTAATTCTTCAAAAATATCATAACAGACCTTTAACTGATAATCAGAGATTCTTATCTCATCAAAAATATCTTGTTTTAAAAATATCTATTTCACACAATTCAATTTGCACAATTAAAATAGCAATAATATTATTTTAATAAAAAGCATGGAAAGGAATTAACTTTCACTGATAAATTCAACAACATATTTAAATTTAACTTAATAAATTAAATCACAAATGTTGACATAAACATAAATAAACCTTTAATAAAATCGATATTAAATACGCAAACACAAAACAATATATATTTAAACATGACAAGACAAATTGGGCTACACGGGGAAACACAGAGATACTCATTCGAAAATGAACGATGGTTAAAACGGACCTGTCAATACCTCCGACAACATATTTATAATGGATTAGGGTACACTCAGACCTGACAAGCAGGTGGAGCTATTACCCGGTACCTGTGTCTGCAGGAAAACATCAAAGTTAAAACATGTATATATATATTTAATCTCATGTTAGAAAACACACCGTGAATAAGAATTGCAGCGTAGCAGGGTACTCACGAATGAGTAATGCTACACTGTCTTATCCACCGACACAAACGAACAAAAATCAATCATATAGACATGATAACATAAGCAATAATCATAACCAATAAGCTATATCATGAATGAAACTATCACAGTATCATCGAACCAATCATAATCCAAATAACCAGGATGTCAATGTATCATCCGCAAAATCAAAACAGCATAGTATCTAGAATCTCCTCTAAAAAGAAACATCATAGTATCAAAATAATCTAACAAGCAGAATCAAACCTAACAGTATGTCGAAACTGGAGGGACACTACAAGCAGTACCACTAGAGCAATGTTAGATAAAAAAATACATTATGAAAAATTGCTTAAAACCTTAGGTTTCACTGATGAATACCATGATATTTATGATCCCGAAACCTATGGTAGGAACACCTTAGAACTTAGATTTTCATCTGAGAATAAGGCCTCAAAGAAAATGCAAGTTAATAGTATCAGTGCACCATGGGTAACTAGATTAGGGCGCATGATGTTACATGAGATTTTCCCTTGCCTTGAATTTATCATGGTATGTGCCCAAAATTATGATGATAACAAAAGATAAATTTTTAATAAAGATAGCAAAGAAGAATTGTTATCCATTAATGTAGAAGAACTTGGAAAAGTGTTGGGGTTTACAACCGAAGAATTTGGAAATTTCCACACTGACCTAGAAAAGTTTGCTAGTGGTTATGAAGCAATGGATGAAATGGAGAAAAAATATTTCTTAAACAAAATAGTTCAAGATAGAAACAAATTGAAAGGTGATCATAAGCCTCCTTATGATTTGGAAAATTTTAAACCATGGGTTCAAGATACTATTTCCACATGTGCTAGCATTTTTCCTCGGACTAGATAGCAATTTGGAAGTGGGTGCATGCCTCCTTGAAATGGTGTATAATATCCATTATGGTGTTCAACATGTCAAATATAAATTTATTGAGTACGTTGTAGAATCCATGCATAAATAATTTTTAATGATTAAAGGAGGTTCCACCAAGACATTTAGGTTCACAACCTACTTGTGCTATCTTTTTCTATTTAAATTTAGAGGAATGTTTCAGACCAACAAGCTTTAGATTTGGCCCTATAGTAATCTTAAGGAAAATAAAATGGCTCCAGTATATGAATGGACCACTATTATAAGGATGCATGATTCTCGAAGGAACTACAATCATTTTGTAGACTACTTTTTGGCTCCATTGCATCAAGCAATTACAAATACTTCAATGCCTAGATTGCCTATGTAATGCAGAAAATGCATTCAACTAGGAAAAGAAATACAATTGGCTGATTGGTACTTAATGGAAGAATATATCATGCTAAGATTTTATGGATCATGAGTACAACCATACAAACTTCCAATACATGTGATAGAAATGGTTTTTGATTTGGTATATGTAAGGCAGATGTAGAGTACTGATGAACTACACTTTACTAGTCAACAAAAGAATACCTTATTTTCTTCTTTACCTTTTTCTTGTGGAGGGATCACATTCAAGAGAAAAGAATTTAGTGTGGTACATAATCTTTTGATTTTTTTTTATTTTGATGCTATCTATCACTAGTAGTATGATCCATGTGACACCATTAAATCAATGATTGTGCTCAATAAGAATGTTGCAAGTAGAATTCAACATGAAAGTAAACCCTTGCTCAAAAAATTGAGAAACAAGGATTCTTGGGATGAGGTCAAAATTGCAATGGAGAAAAGTGTTGTTGAGAATGGTATTTCTTTTGAGAAATTGTTAGCAGAAATTATGGCATTGAATTGAAAGACAATAAGGAGGTACAACAAATTTTATCAAAAAAGTGCTAAACCATGTAGTAGAGTAAAAATTCTAGGTTCTCTAGAGAAGGAAGTTAAAAAAAAAAATTGGTCACGATAAAAAATTACTGCATTTTGGTCGATGAGGAAGGAGCTAGGTGAACCAAGAGCTCTTTCAGAGTATGGAGATAATGAAGAAGACAGTGAGTTTAATAGCAATATTTGGAATATAGAGCATCCAGATGAATAAGAAGATAAAGAAAGTGATCATGAATCTAATGATGATAGGGAAGAAGGAAGCCATGTCAATTTCAAACTTGGTTTAAGTGATGCCACAAAAGAAGCATATACTACTAGAGCAGTCATAGCTTAAAAAATTGGTTATGAAGGTGGTCCTTTGGGATCCCAAAGATAAGGCCCTTGGATGGTAATAGATGTAGAGCATAGAAAAGCAAGTGATTTTTTTGGCATTGGGATTGCAGGTGAAAAAGTAGACCTAGGGCATATAAGACAATTTTTTAGAGCTTCAAATCCTCATCCTCATGGTCAGACACAATCACAACTAGTACATGCCTCTAGTGGTGATGGTATGGGTAGTAGAATTAGTAGAGGTCAACATGTGCTACAACAACAAACTAGACACAAGAGGACAAAAATACACTATACCATAGAAACACCAGGTGATCAAGGCATACAAAAGAGGTAAAGTATTTTGACAGGTCCATGTCACACTACTAGTGGATCCACCACAAAGGAGTTATTTCCAGGCACCCCCCAGTGCCAGTTAGTCTAGCTGCAACATCATTAGAAACTGTAAGTACTACTACTCCTATTCCTTTGCCATTCAACCATTCCATCGTTCCTGTGTCCCTAGGTTTTGATTACATTAAAGAGTTTAAAAAGAAATCAGACATGAATAAAAAAGAAAAGAAGCAACTGATGGAGAGTGCATCTTCCATAACTTCAGAACCTACCACAACCATGGTATTACCCACATTTGACACAAATAAAGAAATCATGGAGTACACATTTCTTATTCCCATAGTTCAAGACAAACCAACAAATCAAATGGCTTGATCTAAATTCCAGGTGAACAATATTCAATTGGATTTTTCTGGACACAGAAATACTGACAAAATTAATGTATCAAAGAAGAACAATGAATTGGTGTACACATCATTGCTAAAGCAAGATAGAGAGAAAAAAGGTTGCAAACTCAAATTGAAAAGTTATAGGAAGACCTAGCAAATGAGAAAGCAAAGAGGAAAGCAATAGATAACAAGAGCAATGAATTAGAAAAAAGAATAAAAAAATCTGCCTCTGTATCAACAAGCAAAGAGGATAAGCAGAATGAGAATGCAATGAATGAACTAAAGAATAGGCTAGATGAGAGCAACAAGAAATATGATGAGGAAAAATACACTTTAAAAAAAATAAGAGTAAGCATTGCGAATGGAAATGCACAGTGGGAAAAAAAATGGAGGAGAGAAAAATAAATGTAAGATTGGTGGCAGAGGTGATGAAAGCAAAAAATGAAATTGAGACTTGTCAAAATAAGTTATCTGCATTTTCTAGAGAGACAATGTGCCATATGAAACAAAAGATCTGGGATGAAATAATGCAGAAGATTGATTATTTGTGTGACATGTTTCAATTGATTGATGTTATTAGAAAACATCATAAGAAGCTCATTAAATATTTAGTGGAAAACAAAAACGTGCTGGCATTAGAGAAATCTGTAAAAGAAATTCAACAAATAGTCTACAAAGCTAGTGACAATGTTTTGAAATAAAAAGGGATTACTAATCAGCTTGCTACATCAATGACGTTGTCATCTATCATTGAAAAGTATTTGAGAATGCGTGAAACAAAGGAATATTTGAATTTGGTTATAGACATGATGAAGAAGTTGGATGAAAAGGTAAGGAACTTCACAAAACTTGGTTTTCCAGAGGTTTTTTAGACAAATGAGCGATTCATTGGAAAGAATGATTTTAGAAAGAAGATGGAGGATGCAATGAAGATTGATTTGGGCTAGTTTCCTCAGAACCCAGATGTGGAAAACTACTTGGATTCTATCAAACCATTGCTAACCTTGAATGTAAAATTGACTGAAGAATGCAAGGTAGGTTCCAATTTGAATCATGAATTGTTAACAAATCTTCAATTCAAACAACATCAGTTAGAACAAATGACAATTCCACCACCTAAATAGTGGAAGTTACTAGAAAAGGTATTGTAGTGATTTAATTTTTAATAATATGGGTTTCCAAGTTCCAACTCAGCTCTGTGCAGAGTTGTCTTTGTTCCAACTCAGACTTTGGTAATGTGTCAATGTTAAATAATAAGTTATCTGTATTATTTATTTTTTCATTTGAAGAAAAAGTTTGATAGTGGTTTCAACTAATAGATACACTTCAAATGATTGTTGATGTTCATTGTTGTATATGCTACTAAGACTATTGCTAATATGTTATTAAGCATTGAGCTAAGTGATGAACCTCTTAGTACATGTTCAAGTTTTACTTTTAACGCAATTAAAATATGAACTATAAGGTGACTTTCATTCCAGGCATCCATAATCTTAGTTAAATTGCATTACAATTCACTGATCGATACTCAATTTCCATGAGTAGTACTACTTATCAAAACCACTAAACATTTATATGAATTCATGCTTTAATCAAGGTACTTTAACTGGTTCATTAAACTAGATCCAGAATTAAAACATACATCAATGCATAATGACAAAGAAGATTAATGACATGTTGTGGTTGCTATCACTCAAAGTTGCGGTTTTGGTGCTTTTCCTAACCTTAGTTGCTAGTCCTCAGAGATTTATAATTTATAACCTTATTGGTCGCCAGTCATTAGAGTTTTATAATTTATAACCTTGTCGTGAAGTTCTAAATTTTCATAACTTCTTGATTCCCCAAGTTTGTTCACTTTGTTGAGTTCAAAATTGTAATTCTTTCTAGTTTCTTGGACCTTGGTCATCTTTGTAGTCGGTGGGTCAGAGGTTTCAAAAACTTCAAAACTTCATACTTTGGTTCTAAGGTTCCTAGTTTCAGTGACCACACGACATTATGGACTTATGTATGGACAAAACTAGAGTTGTCTTTTGAGGAATTTCCAAAAGCATGCATGTTTCAAGGCTATATTTTTGAGGAAGGAAATTGAATGCTGCATTCAATGCACGTCCTATAAAAAATAACGACATAAGTGCATGGCGAAGTTCTACTCAGACATCTAGCCTGCATTCTCATTCTTTGGAAAGGCTAGTACTTCTCAAGTGCAAACATTCTTTTTACTTAGACATTTAGCCTGCATTCTCATTCTTTGCCAAGGCTAGTACTTCTGAGGTGCAAACATTCTTTCTATGAGAATTTGCATTTTGTGCTCATGCAGAGTGAACGTATGGTCAACGTAAGGGATACAAAGCTCAGAACTTTTAAGTTAGAAGAATTTTGGGTTCGCTTCAAGAGAGACGACAAGTCTGAGCTAGATATAAAACTCTTAGAAAGTGGGCTAGCTCAAGCTAGAGGGTTTCCAGAAGTTGTGTTGAATGTGGACCTGATAAGTGCATGTGCGAGAAGGTACATTCTGCAGACACGAGAAATTAAAGCCACGGATGGGACTATAATTGCAGAAATTTCTCCTGAAGTTGTTTCCTAAGTGCTAGGGATTCCAGAAAGGGAACCTCTAGAAGACATGTCTATTGTAGTGGTAGGTGAATTTTTTGAAGCGAATAAAGACTGGTGTAAGCACTCCATGGCCAAAACTTGGTTGAATACTAAAAGGAAAGGTAAGTTGCAACTGCCAAATAAACTCAAAAGATTACATTTTAAGGGAGAAATTGTAGATGCTATTGCTTTACTACACCATGTTGTTGGGAATAAACAAGTTGAGTTATTTAAGGATTGGATGTACTAGTTTATCTTGATAGTTTGTGATGAGAACATTTTCATTGAATGGGTTGAAGTTATTTTCTTCCATTTGAATGAGAAATTAATTAATTTCCGTAAGACTACTACTTTTTGTATGTTTTCTTGCCTGGACTACATTGTAGGTAGTCAGAGGTCCATTTTTCCAGGGTTGGAGCTGCAAAGAACCTCTACTTTTGATATTCCTGTGTATAAATGCTTTCCTCAGTTCACTAAAAACTTTGGAATGGATGATTTTTTTCATGTTAATGATGCATTTTTAATGGAGGTTGTGAGGAAGCTGGATGGAAATCCAGAAATGCGCCTTTCCCCTGAATCCATTTCTCTATTATCAAAATATGGGAGTTTTTATATCCAATTTGATAAGTTTTCCTATCTAAGAATAGGGGGTTTTGAGAAAGCCCCATTGAAATTACCTCAGTATCTTGAAGATTTAATGATATTTTTGGAAGTTTGTTGACAAATGGGGGTTAATATTAAGTATACAAACATGGGGAAACGAGGGTATGGCTTCCCATTGGAGACCCCTTCTTTTTTGTACAAAACAAACCAAATGGCTAGGGGAGTTGAAGGACTTCTCAAGGAATATAACCTCGAGAATTTGTCTATGAGAGCTAATTTTGACAATAAGGGTTTTGTGAAGCAGAATCTCTATGGAGGGAGCTCATATCGGCATTACCCATCTATCAAAGATTTTTTGGGAAGATTGTGTTCATGAGAATGAGGTTTTGAGAAGAGATTATGTGAGGCTAACGCTAAAACAGATACAAGATTTTGGTCTTCAATTTGACATTCCTAAAAATGTAGTTGAGGATTCAACAATCTTAGATCATGGATATGAAAAATTACTTGATAAATACCACCCTAGGGTTGATTGGAACCAAAGTGAAATTTTATATATGAGGGTGTGTGCTGCCCCAATGCTTAAAAGAACCTAGGATTGGTTGGATGGGAAATGGCAACAAGTTGTTGGTCCTGTTCAAGAGCCGAAGTCATCATAGAAGAATGAACAGGGGTCTATGCAAGCATCTGGTGCAAGTGTATCATTAGGGAAACCCTTTGTTAGGTCTTGTAGTACAAATTCTCAGTCAGGAGGTGATGGTGATAGGCCACAAGAAACAGTCAAGTTGAAGATCATCTGTGAAGAAGACAGTGTGCTTTCTCCTACCCCTAAGAAGAATACCAATCAAGAAAAACTTCAACTTGTGGTTGTAGATTCTGAAGCTATCTTTAAATAGATCTTTGAAGATAATATCTATCCTCCTATGTCTGAAGACTCTGAAATTCCCTCTTCTCCACCTGATAATCCACCTCACTCCTACCACTCCTAAAGATACTATTACTAGAAAATATGATTTTGGTCTGGTAGTAGCCTCCCTAGGATGGCTAAAAAAAGTAGTGGAGAAGAAGAGAAAGTATACTCCTACAATGAAAATCGGAGTGGATACACTTGCAAAATTACTTCAAAGCTTTTAAAAACCTAAGAAAGCCAAGAGGATGTCAAGGATGGTGAATGATGCTACTTTTGGAAATCAAATGTTAGAAATTTCTAACCTTGTCAAGGATTTAAATGAAGATGAAATAATAGCAGCAGAATACAAAGTCACACATGTTGATATGGGGCCTCCAACATTGGAAGGTGATATGTACCATACCAATTATTCAATCATTACCTTGATTAAAAGAGTGAAAGAACAGAGCAAAGAAAATATAAAACTGCAATATCAAGCCCTCGTATTGAGTAACTTTATTTCTTCCATGGCCACTCCTCCTACATCTGATGAAGCCTCAAGTTCTCAGCCTCAGGTAGAGGGAATTGATGTGCTCACCATAGAGAAAATTAAAAAAGAATTTGAGCTATTCCAGAGCTGCTTGTGAGGGGATTGAAACAATATCTCAAGAGGCTATCTTCTATCTAAATAAATCTTTACAGTTTTACACTCGAGTTCTTGACAAGAGGAAGGAGTTAGTAGGAGAACTTCAGGATGTTAGAAAAGATCAAACTAGTCTCTATGTGCTCTCTCAGAAAATGAAAAAATTGAACTCTATGGATATGAAGATATTAATTGGTGAGAAAATTTTGAATAATCCTAAGGAGCTAGACCCTTCTTGGAAAGATTCATTAGAATGGAAATTGAATATATATGATAATCTAGTGAATGAAATTAAGAACACACTTGAAAAATATTATGAAATTTTGGAGGAAATATAAAATATTTTCAAATTTTGGGAGCAGAAATTATTGATGAGTTTGATGAAAGGATTCTAGATATAAGAGAGATCTCTCTGACGTTTAAAGAGAAATTCAATAAAGAAATGTTTGATCCTGCTATAGTGACATGGGAGTCCTTCTCAAAACTCAATGCAATGAAGCTCCACCTGAAGGCCTATAATTCTAGAGAAGAGAGAAGATCTTAGATGTTGTTTGATTCTGAAAAGGCTTTGGGAAAATGGAGAACTGGGTTATAGATTACTACAATGCTAGGGAGAAAAAACATCACCGTAACTATCACCAAGTACCAAGAATACATGCAAAGATTAAAGGCATAGGAGGCATTACTAAATGAGAAGGAGGCAGAAAATATTGAAAGCGAAGGAGTCAGTGTTGTTTAATTTTTAGTTTTTATGTTATTTTCTTTAATTTGGCTCTCATGATACTTCTAAGACTTTTTATTTTAATTTCTAAAACAGTTGTCTTCAAGGAACTGTTATCAAGAAAAAAAAGCTCTGCTATTTTTATTTCTTTTATGTTATTTCAATATAGAAAGACAATGGTGAAGTTCATGCATGCACAATCTTTGAGTTATGGTGTGTACTATTTGGATTTATTGTGCTTTTGTTGAGTAGTTTTCCAGTGGATTTTCTATTATTGGAATGATAAATTTTTGGTTAATTTCATTGTTGTGGAATGCTGATCTATGAATAAATATTTTATGGTCATAGATGTGTAAGGAGTTCTTTGAATAATTTAGGTGATTTGGTAGTTTAAGATTTTATTGTTTAAGTTGTGTGGATTTCTTTATAAGTTATTTATGTTGAACTATTAGCTTTTGTTAGCTTATAAGTTGTGGATGTTGAACTATTAACTTCTATTCAAGGAATGGATTATTATTCTTTGAGTTATTTATCAAAGATTTTGTGAATGCAAATGCAATAGTAATTTATGAGTTGAGTGATAAGTGTTGTCCTTTAAAAATGATGCAAAAACACATATCAAATTCAATACCATGGAATACAATATAAAATATAAAATATCACAATTTCATGGAATACAATATAAAATATCAACTAAAGTTTGGAATATGATTCATGAAGTGAAATATAAAATAAAATATCATGAATGTGCAATGATTCACAATTTCAATTTTCATTAAATACAATATAAAATATCATCAACTATAGTTTGGAACAATGGAAACTAATTTATGAATCTTGTAGTGCAGTATAAATAACTAAAATCTGCTAATTCTCTTCCATTTCCCAAATGGAGTCAGGGTCCTGAAACTGATGTTCAACATTAGATAGAGTAAACGAGTTGTCTTGAAGCTCTTGATTCTAAGTTTTTTCTTCACCTTTTTCAGCCTGTGTCTCGAATTCAACATTCACTATGTCATTTTTATCAATTTCATCTGTCCTAGTCTCACTGCGCATGGTAGTGCCACTAGTACTAGCCTTTGGAATTGGAGTGTTGCATAGACTAGTCCCTCTTCTTTCACATGTGGACCTCTAGATTCTCAGTGCCCTATCAAAAAGATTTTTTTTAATATTATACGCAGTTCCTTTCATCCTCAAGCAATCTTTCAAATTCTTGTCTAGTTTGTTTCTTAACTTTGATTTCAAAAACCCTAATGTACTGAAAACTCTCCCATCCTCCATCGACCCCAATATCATTGTTTGACATAAATCAATAAGTTTGAAATATTCTGATATTTTATCATGCAATATTTCACTCTAACCTAAGTTTGTCCAAACCATTTTTATTAATCCCATTTTAAAGGCCTTGTCCTTTCCCATGGATTTATACTAGTTCTTAATAGCTATTGTAAAATCCTTACATTTATTTCTTAGCTTATCTTCATTTAAAATCCTTCTATTTTTTGCTCATTGATTGTTACAGTTTTCAAAATTTGTCTGATCAAGATTTTTACCTGAGCATGAAAAAATCTTGGGTTATCTTAGTTTTCCCAAAATTGAGGATACACAATACTCATGGCTTGAAGTATTTCATCTCAAGGGAATCTATCACAAATCTCTTAGGAAAGAGATTTTGCAATTTCCTTCAAATTATCACCAACAAATTTAACAATTTCTTTAAAATCTTCCTCATTAACAGGTACTTCTCTGCTAGAGCACCTGGTAGTCTTACATCGGTACATTTTTATCTATTATCCACATACACAGATACATAAGTTCCCACTTCCATTAAACTGTAAATAATTATCAGGATCATTCAAATCAATAATTTGCTGCCACATGTTATAATCTACGCCATCTTGTGTTAAATCTAGATACAGATGATTGAGGGCCAAACATGTATGTTTATGTAGATTGGCATATTAATTAATATACATAGCTCTATCTTGGGATTTATTCACAAGATTGTTCATTTCATCCAGCATGGGGAGAATACTAGCTAAAGTCAAGAGTGTCTCTTTATCTCTTAACCTATGTAAGAGGTCAGGAGCTTTGTCTACCGTGCTACAATTTTCGTACATCACTCCAACTCAGGATTGATATTCTAAAAGAAATTGTTGTGCTGGTCCATGCAGGGAGATCCATCTGGTATCGACATCCTTGAGAAGCTTGTTTCCTGGTGTTATTCCCTTAGCAAAATTCTGAAATTTTGTGAATTGTTTAGGACTTCGGCAGAAGTATGCATGGATCTCGCGGACTAGATTTTCAACTTTTGATACTATAGGAAACTTGCTTACAATTTTGAATGCCAAATTTATTCTGTGGGCCATGCAGTGAATGCCAAGCATGTATGGTGCACACATAGTTTGTAACTTTGTGAAAAAACCGGTCCTTTGACCTTGCAGCACTGTAACTCCATCAACTCCTACACACACCAACTTTTTTGCAATTGTCAACTCATCCATACCTACAATTTCATTCAAATATTTCTTAACTAGTTCAAATATATTATGCGATGTTGAATTGTCCTTCATTTTATGAACACAAAGAAGATGATCTTGGTGAACATGTTGTTGTACAATATAAAAATGCATACAGACCCAAGAAGTATTGTCTATTGCAGTAACTTCATCTAAAGATAATGCAATGAAGTTTGACTCTTTTACTTTCTCCTTTAAATCTTCCTTTTCTATTGCAGCAAGACACTTTTCCCATTCCAATCCAGCGTTTACTAACCAATGTGTGTGGGGATAGTGAGGAACATTAAAAAAAGATAATAAAAAAAAATATTCTGGGTAGTATATCATAGGACGCCCTCTAGACAAAATATGAAAAACAACACTCATCTGAACATTTTTTGACATATTTTCTCCTTCCATTTCTTTTCCAAATTGAGCCTCAAGTGTACCTTTACATGCATCAAGCTTCGACATGCTTTGCTGATGCTCTTCCTAATCCATGACATACCTAACATGAAGACATTATTCCTTTGATTTCCATCATAATACTGATTGTTCCTTTCCATCTATGATTTTTTTTTTCATAAACTTTACTAATATGCTTTTCTATAGTGTCAATCTTTAGCTGCAATGTCTTGGGTTTTCCCAATTTCCAAGTATAAAGCGTACATTTGGCATGTATTTCTTTTTCAATATCATTTGATTCTACCATTGCTACAATGAATGGGTACTTTGACAACCAACCAAGTTGAAAATTCCTTTTCATTTCCCACTCACACCCCCTTTTTAGTTTGTTTTTCCTTTTCTTGCTACTAACATCATCCTCATCCAATTCAATTATCTCATTCTAGCTAACCAAGGTATCCCTTGGAGAATCTTTTGTGGTATTGCCATCCCCATTTGAATTTGATACATTTTGATTTAAATCAATGACAATCTCAACTTGACCTTTCGTTGGCACAGAGGTATTGTGAATGCTACCAATATTTGGTGGAAGAGTTGATGATGTAGCTCCATCTTGACTTGATTGATTAGAAGCTTTGGCAATTCCAAAGTAAGATTGTATGGTATGTCTATGTTTTGGGCATTTTGATAGCCTTTGAGTCTCTTGATATTCACCACACTGAGGGGTGGCAGGAGTATTTTCAACACCCTGAGGAGTGGTAGGAGTATTTTCACCACCCTAACCCTAAGGAGCGGTAGGAGTATTTTCAACACCCTGAGGAGCGACAAGAGTATTTTCACCACCCTAAGCCTAAGAAGTGACAAGAGTATTTTCAACACCCTGAGGAGTGGCAGGAGTAGTTTCACCACCCTGAGGAGTGGAAGGAGCCTTACCATTGCTGCTCGAGTTTCTCAACATATTAATCTCTAATTCAATTGATATATTCATCTCTCACTTCGAATAAAAAATTGGAAAAAAATGTCTTCTTGTTTAATAATGATAGAGAATAATAATATAGATCCCATTCCCTACTCAATATCATCTTTAAGACTGAAGCAAGAATGGAAAAGAGATAAAGAAAACTTATTATTATAACTAATAACACTATGAAGAAATGATCAGTGATCACTCACCTTTAAGTCTACGTTTTCGGCTTTCATTGACTTTCGAATCGAGAAGTAGAACCTCAAAACCAAACAAAATGTATAAGAATAAATGACACTTTCGATTGTATTTATATCAATCCATGATTCCATATTTGGAGAATTCCGCAGAATTTTTAAATGGTATATTAAAAATTTGGCAAATATGTTGTAATTTTCAAGGCGAATTGTGTTCTCAAATTTAATTATTTTTTAATGTTATTGGTGAAATAGATCCTCATAAGGAACTATTATAAATTTTAATTGGAAAAATGAGTCGTCACAAGCAACTATTTTTAAATTTTAATTGGCGAAATGGGTCTCGATACAATGTTGTTTTAATAGTATTGGCGAATATGTAGGTGTTTTTAATTAAATGCTTCCGAGATTCAGGCAAAAATATTAGTTGGTCCATTTGAAACACATAGTTTGACAATGGCGAATTTGTTGCTTAAACATGCCTCATAAAAAAAATTATTGATGAATCAACATGCATTGGACCTATGTTTCATAAATTCCAGGTGATTTGGATACCTTGTGGGTGCGAGAACTGCGCCAATTTTGAGTTGATTGATTCCTATAATTCGCCAATTGGTGAAGATTCGCCACTAAATTTTTCCCTGATGGATTTCCTTATTTGCCCCTCCTCCAAAATGCCAGAATTTTCATTTGGATTGTTTGGCATTGGACAAGGAGGTTTTTCTATCCTACCATACTCTAATATGTCAGTTTACGAAGATTTGGCCAAAGCTATTAGATTTCCATGTCTCGGTATCAGAAAAATGGAAGGAATATTTAGAAGGAGAACTTAGTATTTACCCTTGTGCAAAGGGGTTCTTCATTTTAGAATTTGATTCATAGGAAGACAAGGATTTAGTGCTAGAAAATGGCCCATGCATTTACCAAGAATATTTCTTGCCCATGAAACCGTGGTTCCTCAATTTTGACCCATGTAAAGAAATTTTCTCCACTACATTTCGATGGGTAAGATTTTCGTATCTTCCCAGTCAGTTTTGGGAACTAGATTGCTCAAGGGCTATTGGAAACTGGAAACAACCTCAGAAAGTACCATTGTTCTTCTGAGGAAACTATCAACTATTAAAACTCTAATTATGCATGCATTTGTGTCTAAATGGATCTTTCGAATGGCCTCCCTATCAAGATTTTGCCAAAGGTGGGTAACAGATGTAGAAAGCAACCAATTGGTTATGAAAAAATCATATTCAAGTGTAGGAAATGCTTCTCAAAGGATCATGTCTCCTCTAAATGTCAATTGCAATGCAATATGGGGTACTCAACGTGCAAGAAAACATGGTGGATAGGGGCTGAATCTTACCACTATATCATTCCACCCAATCCATCAAAGGATTCAACACAACATATTGTGTCTCCATAGAAAAGCTCACCTCCCCCTCCTAAGGATCATACTTATGTCTCTTTTGCAAAGTTTACAGCTTCGAAAGGTAGTGAAGCCTCCATGCTTTCAACTTCTCTTGCATCTTCATCAAGTAGCCCAAGCTTAGGGGGTGAAGCTTTATCAGGTGTATTGGGGGGGAGACCCTCCTAGTAGTTGCAGAGCATGTTACTATAGACTCCTCTCAATGTGACATCGATTAGACTAAGTTCAAAAGAAAGAAACCTTTGGCTGGGAAACACCATATGGTGCTTAGATCTGCCACAAAAGGTGGTAATAGCGGGACACAATTTTAATAACCTATCGTAGTGTGAATTGTAAATATTAATTAACTGGGTTTTTTTTTGTAATATTTTCCTTGAAATTAATGAAAGAGCACTACCCTCTTTAGTAGTGATTTTATAAAAAACAAACAAATAAATAAATATAGAAACAATATACCATAACATAGTAGTGACTTATATAAGAATAATATTTTAATGAGAAAATTTTCACAATCTAAAGCACTCAATGTCTTATTTAGTAATGAATGATTACAATATACTTGTAGAGTATAATTATTCACATTAGTATCACTAATAAGAAATGTAGAGCACTTAAGTAACATAATAGTACATACAAAAAAATTACTCCACTAAAATTACATCTCAAGTACCCAATGAATAGAAGTAATACATGAAACAACAAATGATAACATTTTTGTAAGTAGGATCCTCCAAGTGTCACCTTGTTATTGGTATACTTAAAGAAGACAAATATTGATGGGATTTGGATGGCCTTGATATTGTCTTGGGAAGAATAAAGGATTTGGCTCAAAAGTCACTTTTGGAAGTCCAATTTTTTTTAAGACATGTTAAGCATCAAAATTTTCTTGTGGAAATGGATGTATAAGACTTTATGGAGAAGTGAGGTGGATGGGGCAATCACATGCAAAGTTATTTTTTGATACATGCGCAAATTTTACAATGGATTAACCATCCTTAGGAATGCTCAAGAGGATTAATTAATTAAATAATTTATTTTATTCAACTAATTATTTGAATGGTATTTTGTGATAGTTAAATGAATAAGATGTATTCATTTAATTTTTGGAACATAGGGACATTAAGGTTGAACTTAATTAAATAAATATGAATTTTTTTAATTAAGTTTGAACTATAGAGGAATGGGTGATTTAAAAATATTATTTAAATAACTTATTTGAATTTATTTAATTAATGATAGCAAGGTAATTGGAAAGTTTAATATGATAATCAGTCCTCTTTAATGCTAAAAGGATAAAATTGGGTGTGCTCAAGTATGGATAATTTTAGGTGTCCAAAATTCCAAAATATTGTAAATTTATATTTGAAGGCATTGTAAGAACAAAAAGGTTTCTTACTAGTAATTTATTAGATACAAATAGCAAGTTTTTGGGATAAATTTGTAGAATACTATGGAAAAAATTAAGCACATGACTAGATTATAGTTTAACTATCATCCTCAAAGAGATAGGGAAATTATTGTAACATAATGCTATTAGGGGTCGTAGCCTTATAAAATTTATAAATTATTATAAGATAAGGTTATAAAACCTTATATACATTATATGTTTTATTAAATATATCTCATTTAAAATAATTATAGCCTAATACTGATTAGATTATTGATGATTTAGCAATGGTACTTTTTAATAGGTGTGACTAACACCTCCTTAGGTATTTTCAATCTCTTCTCTTATATTTAAGGAGGTTCTCTTTTAATAAGAAGGTAGTGGGAATTTGGAGATTAATAGGGATTTATATCACTATGCAGAATATGTACTATTGATCATGTGTGTAATATATCAAGATAAATATTTTTAACAATATTAATTTTAAAACTTAAGCAACTATACTTTATCTTAGACTAATATATTCTAGAACAAATATTTAAATAAAACCTAGATTTTACTACTTTTTACACAATAGCAATATTGAAATATTATTATACTTTAGACTTCACTAGTTTACCCTAAAATGAAAAACCTTAATTGATTTCTACTTGAATCTAGCAAACCCAAAAGAAATTTCCTTAGCTTTATACAAATAACAATAAACTCTAATTGATTAAAAGGAGGATGGTAGGCGTTTGGAGGGTGTGGTTTGGCAATGTCTTAAGTAGAGGCTTGCATGCTTGGGAATTGATCTATGAAGGTCGTGTCACCTCTCTTAGTTGTGTGGAGAAAAGGTGTGGAGTAACATGCACTGTGGTGGTAGTTACTTTTGTCTACAAGGCACCCAACAGTTCATTTTTGGGATTTTTTATTTTTCTTTGTGCTTTTGTGGGGACCTATTTTGTTTAAGCTTGCATGACACATTTTGGGGGTTTGGGGGACTCCCATTTGATTTACTTCAAGGAGGCCATTATTGGTGGGGATTCCTCATCATCAAGACATGAAGATGTGGTTAATTCCCTTTTTCTTTGGGTAGAGGAATCAAATCTTGAAAACGCAATTTCAAGGGAAGAGTCCAAAACCTAATGGATGTTTGGAAAGAAGAAAATATTTCCTAGTGGTGGTGATTAATTTGGATATTGTGGCTGATGAAGTGATGTATTTATCTGGGCACACACCAATTTGTAAATTCTTAGGAGTCCACATCTCTCTACCTTTTTTGGAGGCTTGGACCCATAATAATTGGAATCCAAAAGGGTGTATGAAAATCACCCTGGGAGAAAAAAAATTCTTTCTAGTTTTTCCTCAGTTGGCAGATTGAAATATGGTCTCCAAAAATTGCCCATATTTTCATAGTTAGGTAGGGTTTTTTATTAAACCATTCCATCTAATATTTGATCCTATAGAAGAGCTTCCATCAAAGATTCCTATTTGGATTTTTCAGCCTTGGCTTCAAATGGATTTTTGGAATAAGGACATATTGCATTCTATTTTTGATATTCTCAAGAAGCCCCCAAGTCCATTCTGACAAAACCTTGATTATAGGTTAACTTCCTTTTCTCATCTTTGTGTGGAAATTAATTTAAATAGTCCCCTTCCATAGTATATTGAAATCATATTAGGGAGCATGTGTTGGATCCAACAAGTAGATTATGAAGCCCTTCATTTCTTTTGTCATTAATTTCATGAGTATAGACACTTTCAAAGGAATTGTCCCAATTTGGGAGCTAAAATCTAACTTCCTCCATCTAGGATGCATGCAACCAATTCTCAAGAAAAAGGAAAAGCCTCAATTCAAAATGACGAGCCTGATTCAAATGGGTTTATACCCATAAAATCTTGATCAAAGGAAAGTGGTTCAACTCATCAAAACAAAGACATGCTTAGGGGGTTCGAGTAATAGGTTTGTTGTTCTTGAAAAATTTTAGTTGGGTATAATGGAACATGATCATAGTTTCTAGGCTCATATTTTTCAAGGAATTGACGTAGAAAATTATAGCCCTTATATTGCTATTAAAAGGAAAGAGTTTCTCTTTCTTTGCTTCTTGTAAATCCCAGGGTTAATAATCAAGAGATTGTGAGGGATTGATAGGTTGATTTGGTTCCCCCTTGGGTGACCTTCCCTAAGATCCCATAGATACTGAGGTGATAGCTGATCTAGACACTGATTTTGGGATAAAGGATGATAAGAAGAGGAAATTATCACCCCTTCCTAGCATATACCAAAAGATCTTAAAGAAATGGGTTTTTGATAAAATGGCTAAGGTGGGGAGGAAAAATGAATTGGAAAAGATGAAGATTATGGGAGAGTATTTAGTGGAATATGGTGTTGTAAGACATTAGACACTTACTTTACCTCCTATCATAAATTATTGCGATCTCCTAGAGTGTTAGGGGTTTGATTAGTGTCCCTAGACAAAAGGATACTCAAGATTTGGTTCATGATCACAAACTAGATATTTTATTCATTTATGAAACCAAACTTCCTATTGAAGATACATGATGAGTACTTCATCCAAAATTTGCAGGAGGAGTTTATGCCAATGTGTTGGTTCCCGAGGATTAACTAGAGATTTTACCTATCCTTGGGGCCCTTGTAGGATTAGGCCTCTCTAGTGGATGGTTAATAGGAATTTAGTTTCTTTGTTTGTGTCTTTCTTTTATTTAGGTAAAATTATTCTTCTTACCAATTTTTATGCACCTAATGATTTTTTAGGTAAGATTATGCTATGGTATCATAGTAGGTCTATTCATTCTCTTACTCCTTCCTACCCTTGTATTTTGGTAGAAACTTTAATTCTATATCAAATTTGAGGGAAAATAAAGGGGATTTAGTTGTCTAGGGCCTTCTTCTTCCTTGATGTGTGACAATATCTCATTTCTTAATTTGCTGGATGTAAAACCTAATAATGGAAATTTTACTTGGCATAATCAAAGGTGTTGGGAGGGATCTATTTCTAAGAGACTTGATAGGTTTCTTATTTATTATGTTTGGCTTGATAATAGCTAAACTTATTCCTCTGAATCCTAGGGAGGAAAGATATAGATAATTGGGAGATCAAGTTTTCTTCCTCTTTGTTCTCTTTTTCTAAAAAAATTCATTTTAAATTCCATATTATGTTCTCCATGTCCATAATTTTCATTAGGATAGAGGTGCAATGCTTGAGGTATGAGTTCTTTTCAGTGAAGGTATGAGAAGTAAGATATGTAGAAAATTACCTAAGTATGAAGAATGCAAGTAATGCAGATGAGAGAGTGACCCATACAAAATATAGAAAATTATCTAAGGCTTGTATTCAGAGAGTGAAAAGGTGTGATACAATGCAAAGAGGGTGAAAGAGTGTAGCAAATAAAGAAAATGAATTTTTGAGAGGATAGAAGAAAGGTATGAGTAGTTACAAAATAGGTTTGCAACATTGACTTGGATTCATTTATGAATCATTTATAATCAAGAGTTGTTGCTCCATATTGTTATTGTAAATATAATTGGTAGGTACCATTAGATAGCTAAGTTGGTGCTCAATTAGGGAGTAGGTGCTTCCTTAGATTCGGTGTGTAATGTCATAAAAAATGAGTATACATGAGGCTATCAAAATCAACCAAAGAATGTTTATACATATCTAATCAAGACTATTTATCAAAAATATGTCTATAATACATGTATGAAACTATATATGGCTCTTACTATCATCATCATGGTATGGTTGCTACAAGGGCTATTTGTGTCCACTACTTGAGGGTTGTTGTAATAAAGCTTCACCACCTAAGCCACTAGAAGCAAAACTGCTACTATACAAAAGTTTTGGCTGTCATCGCTACCGTGGAACATCTCGATGGTATAGAGTCTAATAGTAGGTGGCCTTAGCCATGGCCTATCCATACATGTGAGTTGAGACAACCTAAACCTATGTCTGAATAGTTGCAACCTCTAGTTGTTGTTTGTGGCCTATCCCTTGAACCAATTGAATAGTTAGCTACTAGACCTATTGTGGCTCTTGGTCCCACTCTCCCTTGTATTTGTCTTATTCTACTATAGTTGTAGCTTGCCCCTAACAAGAAATGTATCACTCCTATATTAATCTATCTCTCTTAGTTGTTAAAGCTAGGACCTTGGAATGTTTAGGATTAGGGCCTTGTGCCTGCTGTTGGTGTGGTAGTGGTGGTGGCACATGTCGTAAAGGTGGAATCAAAGGAGGTTGTCCAAGCACCTATCCAAGCCCTAGCTTCTAACCATCCTATTGTTCATCCTACCAGTTCCCATCACCAAACACCTATTTTTCAAGACCATATCGTGGGGAATACTGGGGAGATTGTTGTGCTCTACCCTATCTTTTTCCTAATCTTTATCCTCTCCCCCTACTAGGAACTTGTCCCTCAGCTAGATTAGTCAATCAAATTGGGGTATGTTGTAGAAACCATGCATCACAAGTAGGAGTAGTCCTTGCAACATATGGACCTCTGATGTAAACCAACAGCCATGGGAAAAACTATCTAAAGTCATCTATGGCCACCTAATGTAGGACCTGCTAACCCTAGACTATCTCTTTGGTATTCCATGCAAATATAGCTTTGTATGTGGAAAACACTATATCTTGTAGCTCCCTGAACTAGCGTACTACCCAATCAAGAAAGTACCTCTTTACCATGGTGTGCTCTCGCTTAAGAATGTATCTCATTTGACAAGAAAAGAACAACTACTCTTGGTAATCATACCATGGATGGGCTTGGATCCATGATGCAATATTAGATTCCAAAACCGCACAAATGTAGGGTACAAGAGAAGATCAAATTAAACAAGCAACTTTGTTCACTAAAATTTTTCATCAAGTTCACTTATCAAATCAACCAAAATACTCAATTTATCTTAGCCATTCACAAGGCTATCATTCATACATTAGTAATCTACACTCTTTTTAGACTCAAATTCATCACATAGCCTGATCAAGAAAATAGAATTATTCATCTCTTCACCATTCAACCAATTCTTTCAACTTGCCCCAAATGGTCAATCTATCACTACAACTAGCTTTTAGAAGTTTACCAGACCATCAAGCACTATGAACATCATTATTGCAACTAATACAAACCAAGAACTTACTCTCTTAACTCTATTCTAACATAAGTTTTTTCTTTTAGCAGCCTAAACTCCCTTTCCCACATTGGAATCACATTGGAAAATCTTCAAAACAACAAATTACACCTACTAAACCTTTCCCAGGAACAATAACATCTTTAATACCATCAATTAAGTAGCTTCAACATAAATTCAAACACTTATATCTCTATTCCAACAAAAACATAGTTTGTAGCATTCAAGCATCAATTTCCTTGTAGGTTATCAAAGCCCCAAAATGGGTGTTTTTCTCTTCATTCACATAGTGTTTCCACAAAACCTAGATATAATTGGGAACCCATTTTTCTCTAGTAAAACATATCAGAAACTTGGACATGGTTGTTTTGAAATAATTATCAGAAAATCAATTTGTACACTATCAAAAAGCCCCCAATAGGCAAATTTAACAAAGAAGATAGTTGTTAATCCACACCAAGTCAACATATAGCCTAAAAAAATCTTTGGTTATGTATCAAAACTCAGGATTCTTCATTTTTTAAGGATTGAGAGGCCCATTTACCCACTAAACCTTAAAACCCTTAATTTTAGGCCTTTAAAGCATGATTATATGAGGGTTTCTTGGAAACATCATTAACCAACCTCCAATTCACCTGCCACTATTTCAAAAATCCTCAAGTAAGTTTGCATAAGCATTTTAATCAATCTCCATACCATAGCCAGTGTTATTTCACCATTTCATATCATGGAGGCACCATTTTTTGAAGGAAAAACTTAGAAATTTGCTTGGAGTAGTAACAATACCTTATAATCTCACCTTTCGTGCACTCAAACACACTTTACAAATTGAAAAGAAACTGAAATAAATCCATTCCATTGATCTAACTAATCCTACATTGGTGTAATGGCTAAATTTCCCTTAAAGGACTCTCAAACCCTTAATTAAGGTTACAGACTAAATTACTATAAGTCTTCCCTCAAACACTTTATACAAAATGAGGTGACTTCAAAACTCCTTTCACAAGAGATATAACTCCTTCCTTAATATTATCCAACAAGAGCCTAATCTATGAAGTGATAATTTTTTGGAAACAAGCAACACAATGCTTGATTGTAGTTCTGATTAAGCTCAAATGATGAACTTTTGCTCTACTTTGCTCAAGCTCGCACACAAACTCTTTATGCACAATTAAAATTTTGCATGATATCACTCAAATATTCCTTAGATATTCACAACATACACCAATGCACCTTCTTCATTGCTTACAATGATATACCTAATCATCTAAATATATTCACAACTAAGGATTTAATTGCCACAGGTCAGCTCAACAAAACTTAATAATATTTGCAAATTGTTGTCCCAAATTATGAACAATTTTGATGCGTATCCAAACAAGTCAGCTAGACAATAGCTAGGACCAATAATTAAACATTTTAATTTGAAGACAACTTAAATAAGTTTCCTTTATACATCCACAATATACCACTTACACTAAGTCAGCTCTATCAAGAAAATAGACAAAAAAATGTCCTACCAGACCTCCAAAATCATATAGCGACTAATGAAACACCACAAAACTCAATGATAAGATGTTCCACATGCTCAACAAGCAATTCCAAAGATCCACAACACAAAACAATGATCTAGTGAAGCTATTTGCTAGTATGACTAGATAGAGATCTGTGGACCATAGGGATGACTTCAATTGCCATCAATGACAAAATTAGAAGCCAGAAACAATCTCTCAAAACTATATTCCAACAATATCCCCCTTTGACATTGATGGAAACACTTAGAGAAAAATGACTAAGTGTCAAAACTGATAAGTACATTGCCAAAATACAAAATACTGAATATTGCTCCACTACAAAATATTACTCCCCCTAAGAATATCAAGGAATTTTTCACTTCACTCTCCCCCCCTTTGACATCAATGAAACAATTAGGGAAACCAAAATTATAAAATTGTACAAGTATATTTGAAGACTTACAAAAAATTTAAGATGTCTACAAAGACATTGTTCAATCCACTTAAATTAGAGTTGCACACACTTTTTAGACTCTCCAAATTAGTAATATGACCACAAAGAAGATAAGAAAATTTTTGTGTAGCTTCCAAACTTACCGGATTAGGAGTAGTCACAACACCTTTTGCTTCTTTCAAGAAATTCTCTAGTATCTCAATTTTTGGACTTATCAATCCCCTGAGTTCACTTACTCTGCTAATAACCCTTTCATTTTCAAACTTCATATTCTTTCTTTGGTCAAGAAAAGGCATTACCTAACTATCTTGATGGCAAACACTTCTGGCCAATGGATCAAAGGTCTTGGAAATAATAACTAGTTGCTGCTCAATATCTTTTATCTTCTTCTCATTTGCCCCAATAAATTTTGGCAAGATTAAGAAAGATTTGTACACCTTTCCTCCTTCAAATAGAGCACCTTGAACATTCTTTGTGCAAGTACTCATCGGATGTTTTTCTTTGGCAATCAATTCATTTAGGCTTCAAATTCGTCCTTCCTTAAATTCCTTTTTCACTTTAACTAGAGTTGAATGCTCAAAAGATTTGAAATGAGAATCTACAGAGTTTATAAATCTCTTTAGCTCACTGAACGAGGAGCCTATTGAGTTCATAACATGGGTAGGCATTAATTTCTATAGAACTCCAAAGGAAAGTTCCAATAGTTCACTATCTTCAATGTAAGATTGCAATATTTTCTCATTAGGTTTATCTTGAGCTATTTTGGCAACTTTCAGCATCTGGATTGGGGAAAAAGTGGATAAGTTGATTGAACTCACATCAAACTCAAAATCTGATTCAACCTACTACTCCAATAGGTATTCTTTTACCTCTTTTGGACTGAACTCCTGATTCTTTCCCTTATCAATGACTTTTGGTATTTCCTTTTCTTCATCAGACACTTCTTTCTCTTTAGTAATCACCTCAATTTGGACTTTAGTCACCATAGGTGTCTCAGTGTTTTCAACATTGGGGGGAAGTCAAAATATCCTCAAAATTTGGAGGATAAGATACATTCATTTTTTCATCATACGCATTTCCTTCTTCTGACTCATTTACCTTCACATTCACTTCCTCATTGCCTTGAGCATGTTTAGTATTGATCTCCTTAATATTTACCTTTTCCTTTGACAAGTACTCTTCCAAAATTGTCTTAGTCTCACTGATAACAACATCAGTGTCACCAATGATGAGTTTTTTAATTCTTGACTTGCTTCTGAAATCCTTTTTAGCTCTTTGAAGAAGTAAATCCATTTCTTCAATTCCCATTTCCAGGCACAAGTCAGCAAGAACTCTTTTCCTCAAATTTTCTTCCTCTAATCTAGCACTTTATCTCCTACATTCCAAAGCTTCATAAAGGATTGTAGGAAAGACAACCATGATTTCAACTAGAGTTTTATTGAAAAAATTCAAGTGCTTAATTGTAGCTTCTTCAAGAATCTTCTTACTAGATTCATCAAAATTCTCATATAGGTCATAGAGTGGCTTGAGATTCCCATCGTTTACTAGTACATTCTCAACTTCCTCCACAAACATATTGAGCTTGTAAAACTTTTGACTTCTTCTAGGCTCCTTCACCTTTTCCAAAATGCTTTCTCTTATTTAGTTTGACAACATGAGTCTCGTAGCCTTTAAATCTCTTACTATTTATTTTGAGCTTGTCTCTTCCTCTTCATCTACAGATGAGGCTTTGTAAGTTCTTGAGCTTTTGTTCTCCTTCCTTCTTTCAAATGCTTCAGCTTGATTTGGCTGTGTTGTGGGAGAAATCCTAGTTTTTCTAGTAGAAGATGTTCCCAGACCAGCTAATATTTCCTTTTCCTTATTTTTGGCTACTTTAGCTTCATCTCTTTTTCTCCTTATTTCTTTCAGTTTTTCCACTAGAAGACCCATTCTCTCTACAAGGACTTCTATCTCCTTCCCCACCTTTCTGATTGACATAGGCTTTCTAAAATCAAAATTAACTTGTAAGCTTTTCTCTACATAAGTACCAAATATTTCTTCATTAGGATCCAATGGTGAATTTCTAATACAAGAGAGAAAAAGGTTGCAAAATACAGAAACATGGATGTATTATTCACTAATTATTTCAAGAATTACAAGTGTTGCTTTTTCCTTTCCTTTTACATGCTTATATAGTTGTTTCCCACTTAGTAACTAACTCTAGAACTTGTCCATCCATTGAAACTTCCTAAACTACCTCTTGACTCTTCACATTCTAGATTTTGTGCTCTTTTTTTGGCATATTTACATTATTGACAACGTTTCCCATCTTTAGCAACATTTTGAAAATTTATTTTTGTGATCACCTAAGGACCTATTTAGGACTTTAAATACATTTGAAATAACCTTTGCATGACCTTGTCATATTCTCTTACATCCTTTTTCAATTTCTTTTTATTTCCCCTTTTTTACAATTTTTGCACAAGAAATGACATTTTTTTTGAGATTTCACTCTATTTACCTCCTAAAGACCTTTCAACATCTAAAATGACTCTTATATGACCTTTACAATGCCATTTACACTTGAAAAATCATCTTTTACAAATGTGCCTATGAAAGGTATTTAATGACGAAGGTGCTCCAACACCATACAATGAACCAACAAAACTTTCCAAGTCCCTTGGAAACATGTTGCACCAACTTTTCTTGTACCTACAAAACAAAATAAACATACCTTGGACTATTCTTCTTCTTTTCTCTTGAATTATTCATCTATCTTTGTCTTGGTTCCATGCTTTTCCTTCAACTCTATCTTCTTCTTTGTTTCCTCTTCACTTTCCTTTTTCCAACTTTCTTCATCAAGTTCTCAATATTTTCCTCTTCCAAAAGGATGCATGACTTCCCTTTTACCATTCACCACTTTTCTCTAACTTTTCCTCAACCAAGGACACATGAATATCCTTGCAAAATACTTCTCTTCAACAATCATCCTTGACCTTCTCAAACCAATCTTCTTTTCATCTTCTCAACTACTCCCATCAGTGGAGTATCCTTCAACATGGCTGCAACCTCAAGTGCTTCCTTAGACAACTATCCATCTCTCTTCAACTTGAAAACACAAACTCAAACACCAACTCAGCAAACCATCCATCTTACCCAACAATCGATCCTGGAAAATGCCTCACTCCCTTTTCCTTTGCACCTTCTGCAAAACTTAATCTCCATTGGAGGATGGTGACCACAAACCTTAGCTTGTCTGTCACAATTCTAAACTCTTTCTCTTTGCAGTATAGATGGATCAAGCACCTGCAACCAACCAACAATCTCAACCAACTATCAACAAACCAACTGTTAGCAACAACTTAGCCACTTATCAGAATCTTCTAGGTCTGATACCAATTTGATGCAATATCAAATTTCAAAACCACACAAACTTAGGGTACATCTGACCCAATTCAATCAAGAGAAGATCAAATTAAACAAGCAACTTTGTTCACTAAACTTTTTCAACAATTTCACTTATCAACTCAACTAAAATCCTCAATTTCTCTTATCCATTAACAAGGCTATCATTGATCCATCAATAATCTACACTCTTTTCAGACTCAAATTCATCACATAACCTTATCAAGAAAACAAAATCATTTGTCTCTTCACCATTCAATCAATTCCTTCAACTTGTCCCAAATGATCAATGTATCACTACAACTAGCTTTTAGACTTTTACTAGACCAACAAACACTATGAACATCATTATTGAACCTAATACAAACCAAGAACTTACTCTCTTCACTCTGTTCTAACATAATTTTTTTCTTTTAGCAGCCTAAACTCTCTTTCCCACACTAGAATCACATTGGAAAATCTTCAAAACATCAAATTGCACCTACTAAACCTTTCCTAGGAATAGTAACATCTTTAATACCATCAATTATTTAGCTTAAACATAAATTCAAACACTTATATCTCTATTCCAACAAAAACATAGTTTGTAGCATTCAAGCATCAATTTCCTTGTAAGTTATCAAAGCCCCAAAATGAGTGTTTTCTCTTCATTCACTTAGTGTTTCCAAAAACCCTAGATATATTTGGGGACCCATTTTTCTCTAGTAAAACATATCAGAAACTTGGACATGGTTGTTTTGAAATAATTATATCAGAAAATTAGTCTGTACACTATCAAAGAGCCCCTAATAGGCCAATTTAACAAAGAAGATAGTCGTTAATCCACACCAAGTCAACATATAACCTCAAATAGTTTTTTTTTATGTCTCATAAGATAGGATTATTCAATTTTTAAGGACTGAGAGGCCCATTTACCTATTAAACATTAAAACCCTTAATTTTAGGCCTTTAAAGCACAATTGTATGAGGGTTTCTTGGAAACATCATTTACCAACCTCCAATTCACCTGCCACTATTTCAAAAATCCTCAAATGAGTTTGCATAAGCATTTTAATCAATCTCCATACCATAGCCAGTGTTATTTCACCTTTTCATATCATGGAGGCACCATTTTTTGAAGGAAAAACTTACAAATTTTCTTGGAGTAGCAATAATACCTTATAATCTTACCTTCCCTACACTCAAACACACTTTACAAATTGAAAATAAATTGAAATAAATCCATTCCATTGATCTAACTAATCCTACATTGGTGTAATGGCTAAATGTCCCTTAAAGGACTCTCAAACCCTTAATTAAGGTTACAAACTGAATTACTATAAGTCTTCCCTCAAACACTTTATACAAAATGAGGTGACTTCAAAACTCCTTTCAAAAGAGATATGACTCCTTCCTTAATATTATCCAACAAGATCCTAATATATGAAGTGATCAACTATCTGTATATGTGTAAAACACAAGAGAAAAAGACTGCAAAATACAAAAACAGGGATGTATTATTCAATAATTGTTTCAAGAATTACAAGTGCTGCTTTTTCCTTTCCTTGTACATGCTTATATAGTTTTTTCCCACTTAATAACTGACTCTACAACTTCTAGATCAGTTGAAACTTCCTAAACTACCTCTTGACTCTTCACATTCCTGATTTTGTGCTTTTTTTTGCATATTTAGGGCTTTAAATACATTTTAAATAACCTTTGCATGACCTTGTCATATGCTCTTACATCCTTTTTCAATTTCTTGTTAATTGCCCTTTTTTTACAATTTTTGCACAAGAAATGACATTTTTTTGAGATTTGATTCTATTTACCTCTTGAAGACCTTTCAACATCTAAAATGACTCTTATATAACCTTTACAATGCCATTTACACTTGAAAATTCATCTTTTACAAATGTGCCTATGAAAGGTATTTAATGACCAAGGTGCTCATACACCAATCCATGGCCTCCATTGGAATACAATCATATCGCCGATCACACACCTCTAGTAAGCTATCCTTGTAGTGCCTATGTCCTATAAGGTAGTAATGGATCCATATGGTAACAAATGGATAATCTAGATCAATGTTGACAAGAGTAATAATGGTTCTAAGCACAACAATGTGTTCCTAGGCCCAAATGTGCAAAAGTGTAACTCTAGTATCCAAACTCCATCCTCTCAAGTAAACAACTTGATGCATATCATGGTACAAATGAGAATAACAGGACCCAAAGCATAGAGAGCCATCCTATGAACCATCCCCACAAAGGTGAGTCCCCAACCAAAGTTGAACGCTCTACATCATCTATCGATCACCAATACTCTAGAAATAAGTGCTCCTATCACCAGTGTTATATCTAATACCTATCGTTTGTACTCTCACATGTTGATTTGATGGTTGTCTACCAAAATGGTATCTACCTCAAGCACATCAAAAATCACGTCCTAACTAGCATCAATGTCATAGATAACCCTTCCCCCATGGATCGAGACTCAAAAAATGTGCTACACATCATCCAATGTGATTGTGGCCTCTCCAATAAGATGGAATGATGATGTCCCACTATTCCCACACTCCACCAATGCAATCATCATAGCTAGATGGGCTTGAATCTTGGGCATGTGCACTATGAATCCTAATCTAATTACATAGAGTAAGAAGTTCTCAACATCCCCAAAATGGTTAATGGAAGAAATAATGTTGGGATTGCACTCTCGAGACATGAGTGGTCTAATAGTCTCCTAGAAAAACAAAGAAAGCAGTGTTAAATTTTCTAAAAAATAACAAAACTTAGAGTCTAGAGCCCTAAATCTTGAATTGTGTGCCAATTTTACAATTGCACCACTCTAGCCATTTGCAATTTCCTTGCAATTTTACAATTGTGTCGTTATACACAATTACACATAAACATTCAAAAAGCATCACAGGAGAAAAATTACTCATTGTGACCCTATCTTGCAATCGCGTCACAATTTTACAATTAGGATGTTGGACCAAAATAGCACATTGCACCACTATTTTACAATAACGACACTATCCTACAATTGTGACCCTATTCCTAAATTGGACATTGTGTCACATTATTGCAAATGCATCACAGTAGAAAAATTGTGCTACAGACCATGACAAAGGTGTCACAATACTAAGACACATTTGTCTTACCTAATTCAACTAAAAATAAATGCAAAAAAAATGCAACAATGAATTTTTTTTCAAAGTGCATACTTGCAGTCCTACGCTGGTGGGCCATTGGAACTATCATACCCTATTCATGAGGTGTTGGGGGAGTACTGGATAAGCCATAACATTAGAGTATCAGAGCAAAAATAGCAACAATTCACTAAAGCAATGAGTACAAATGAATTGAAAGTGACCCTTCAACCTCTATTTATGCCTAAAAATTAGGGTTTTACCCTAATTTGAGGGTGGGAATGGGATTTTTAATCCTTTTAATCAAATTTTGAGGTATGAATCCTATTTTTGAACCATTTTTAGTGTCCTTTTTTTTGTTGATCTCTCAAGGGGGCAGTATGCCAGCATAAATTTTAGTTGGGGCAATAGTGGGGAATCTGAAAAAACCATGATTTTTTTTCAAAATTTTTGATATAAGCAATAGAATTTATTTGAAAATCGTCAATCTTTAAACCAAGGTAACAGGTACCTCTCTTCAAAGAGGGGAAAAATATAGACACTTAAAATCATCCTGATTGATATTGCACATCTAAATTTGATTACTAGCATCGTTTCATCCTGAATCACCTCTTTCAAATCGTTTAATTAAATAATATTAATTTTTTAATTAAATTCACCACTTTCATCTATTCATCAAATAATCAATTTTATTAGGTTAATTCATCCCCTTTCATGATAAATTTTATCCTATTTAATTAGAATATGAATTATTTAATTAAATTTCTTAATTACTCTCATTTAATTAAATAATTTTAATTATTTAGTTGAATGTCAATGATCAATCCCCCTTTTTATTAAATAAGTTAATTGTTTAATTAAATTCCTAATTTCCTCCATCATGCACAATTAAATAATGCTTTAATTATTTAATTAACTAATTACGTTCATTCTCCCACTTGCAAAGGAATATTCCCATGGAATATTTCTCCATTTCCATTCCTCCAAAATGGGAAATATCTTGTAACAACTTCCTATTTTTTAGGAATTGTGCTTCTTCAAGTTGATTTGAGCCCTTGATTAAAATCATCAATCCTTGTCAACTTGCAATCTCATCCATTAATTGGATTCATGATCCATTCCATCTTTTATTGATTTTCATCCATTGATTGATTGAATCAATATTGACCATTGATTCAACTATTTTTCTTATAAATAGTCCTCATTTCTATGAGAAAAGGATCCATATTCATTTAGAGTAATTGCACATTATAGTGAATTTTAGAGCATTTTCCATTAGCATTTTATCATTTATCTTCCATTTTAGCTAAGCTTTGCATCCATTTGAAATCTTGTTTCAACCTAAGGGATTGGGAAAGGGATGACATTCCAGATCAATGTAGCACCAATCCCCTAATGGGATGAGGTTTGTGGAATTAGATTAGATTCCATTATGTATTTCTAGTTTTTTTCATGTTTAACAACTTATTTGTTTAATGTTTTCAACAATATCATGTTTGGATCTTAACTTAACTAGTTAGATCTTGGTTATTTCTTATATTTTTAATCATGTTTAGCTCAGGTTATGATCTTGCTCACAAGGGAACATATTCTAATTAGGTTAATAAAATAAAATAATGTCCAATTCATTTCTAAGGCTCAAAAGGTGTAGATCTAGGTCTGATTGGATCACTTTATTGGTTGAAATTCAATCTAAGCACCTTGTTGATATCCATATTAATGAAACATTAGAAAAAGAACAACACACACACAAAATTAAATCCTAGGTTCTACACATAGGGCCTAGGGTTCTATTTTTCTTTGTTTCATTTTTTCTTCACTTTGTTCACACACATTGGACTTAGTGATGTGTTTACATTGGCAGTTTCTATTTCACTTTGGTCATAGGTGTTGAAAGTTTAGTGTTGCATTGGCATAACATCTTGATCAATTTTTGGCACCTTATTGAAGTTATCGGGGAGTATAACTATTGGTATGGTTTTAATGGGTACACACACAAAGCATAATTGACTTCACTAGACCTAGCGTGTTTCTCATTTTTCTACTTTGTCATGAGTAGTGGACTTCACTAGACCTAGTCATAACTTGTGTTTCTCATTTTCCTTGAGGGCTCACCTAGTCAATTATATCAAAATTCACTAGCATGTGTTGCCTTCTAGTTTCTGACTCACCTAGAAAGTATTAAACTTTTCTATTGTGTGAGTCATGAACTCCTTTGGTGTGGATCCTTGCATAACACAACTTGCTAGCCCATGATTATCCATACCCTCCTTTGTGTTCAATTTTGAAATCATGTATGTTTGAGTATGTTGTCTTGTTACATTTTATATCTGTGTTCCTTTGTAATTATGTTGGTTTTCCATGGTGAACCAAATATTTTCAATGATAGGACTGTCTTACACTTCTAGGGTTTTGCACCTAAAAGGAAAGAGGTATCCCAAAAAACTTGGTGGTTCAGTAAAGACTAATGAAAATATGATTGAAATTTCTCTAAATAGAGTGCCCTATATGAAAATAATTGATAAAAGAGATTGAATACTAATGCAAAACTAATGAAATGCACTTTGTTTGAAAACACATTATGATATGCAAAATGAACTAAAAATGAAATTAAACTGTAACAAAACTTAATGAGATTTAAGAGGCACACTTGAAAACTAGAAAGTAATAGAGAGAAGGTTTGCAATCCTACAAAATTTACTATTGAAGCCAACTAGGACACTTATTCCAAGCTGAGTGACTTAGTCCTATTTCAGGGAAATTCTACTGGAACAGGTTTCAGCCAAAAGGGTACTAAGAACTACATAAAACACTTTTCAGGCTTGGAAATGGGACTAATTCACCACTGATGGTGACTTATTCCTATTGTGCCTTGCATAACCCCCCCATTTTGTTTTGGATCAAAATGGGTCCCCCTTGGTTTTGTTTTGTCCTTCTTGTTTTGTTTGGGTCGTAGGATTTGTTATTTTTCCTCCTAAGTCCTTATTTCTTTTTGGTCTAGTAGAAGTAGAGTTAGAATGGAAACTAGACTCAAAATTTTTAAAGGTTTCAAGTCCGAATTCAGTTCTAGTTCCAACCCTACCCTTTCCTTGGTTTTCTTTTCATTGTCTTTTGGTTTGTCTTGCGCTCTTGGGTCCATTTTTTTCCCTTGAGTTGTTTCTTGTTTCCTTGTGTCTTGTTTTTTCTCTAGTGGAATTAGAAGTGGAATTGGAGTTGAACTTGGTAATTTGTAAAAGTTTCAAATTCTATTTTGGTCTTGATCCCATTCCCATTTGCTTGCTTTGTGGTTTGTCTTCATTGGTGTCTTGGTCAGGTCTGGTTTTCATTCTGATCCCACTTCTTGTCATTTATTTTGTTGCTTTCCTTATCTCAGTGTTTTGTTCCTTTTTCGGGAGTGGAACTGGAATAAGAATTGAACTTGGAACTTTGCAAAAATTCTAGGCCCGGTTTTGGTTCTAATTCCACCCCCATTTTCCTTTATTTTTTGTCCCTGTCGTGGGATGGGAATTAGGTATAGAGTTGGATAAGAGACTTGGGTAAGGTTTCTTGTTATGTTCCAATTCCACGTCCACATTTTTCCTACCTTTTATTTCCACATTGGTTGATTTCTCATTTATTTTTTTGGTTCTGCTCATGATCAACCACATTTATTGCATTAATTGGAGCCTCCTCAGGCATGCAATTTTTTTTTAAACCCTTAATCAAGGTTAACTGGCTCATTAAATATTTATTGTCTATGTTCTTTTGGTGAACCAGAGCTTGAGTAACTTTGAGAGGAGCACAGTTTGATTGTGGAGGTGTGTTGGTGAGTGGATTCTTATCAAGTTTCAACCTTTCATATTGGCATTTCGAGGTAGGTTTGTTTTCCCATTCTTTTGGTGATTTCATTTTCCCGTTGTATTATTATTTTCATTTTCCTTATTCATGGTGTTCTTGCACATTTACAGTTCCTTTCTTGTGGATCTTCACTCATTCCTTTGTTTGTTTCTAGTTTTGTTTTGTCTTTCTCTATTTTCCATTTTTTTTTGTCTTTCTGTTGTCATTTTCGTGGCATGTCTATTCTATTGTTCCTTAGTTTTGAAATAGGGTTTCTTGTAGTGGGGTATTTTGTGCTTTAAATTCTTCAAAACTTATTTTATGACCCCTTTGATCCTATTCTCATTTTGGTTTAGTAGTTTTCATGTCAAGTTCTTGATGCCCTAATTACCTGAATCAATGAGTCATGTAAACTAGCATTTGTGTGATGACCTTTACAATGTCAAGCCCCTACAATTTAAATTTGGTCTTTGTCCTGATTAAGGGTTGAGGTTAGGCCCCTTTACTGAAAGTTCCCTTATATTTCCATGTGACCCAATTCTTAAGCTCATATGACCACATTTTAAAAAAATTGCTTTGTTTGAATGGTAAACTAGCGGAAGCAAACCTGAGAATGAACTCATCCAATAAGTGTTTGGATGAGAGTTAATTCCCAATATTATCCCTCATTTGATGACTATTAGATCCATTATTCACCTTTATTCTTTGGAAGAATCGAAACCAAAGTGGGAATTAAATTTGGAACTATTGACTGGTTTTGGGTTTGTTTTCCATTTTGATCCCAGTTCTAGTCTCCTTCTAGTTCTAATCCCAATCCTTCCCATGTTAAGTGGTTTCATGTTCCTAATTCTTCTTTGACTCTACTTCTGATAGATATAAAATTTGGCTAAGTATGGAGATTTTTCCTAAGGGAATAGAGAATGATATGAGAGGTAATGTATGATGTAATGATTTTCACGCCTTTGTTCATCTAATGCAGGGTTGTATTATAGGAATAGAAGATTTCAAGAGAATCAGAGGAGGCTTCTCAAAGAAGCCAACATGTAGAGAGTTCAAGACAAATAACCAAGCCTAAAAAGATAAAATTAGAACAACTCCCCTACACCTTGAGGTACAAGCACCAAATTCCTACTATTATAGCTAGCAAGGTGGATTCAGATTAGGTAGACATCACAAATAAAATCTTGGGCCTATTCAATTATGAAGAGATGCATTAAGAAACATTCAATGAAGATGCAATAGGGAGAACAGAGAGAATTGTTCAATCTAGGTTGGCACATGTCATCTTTCCTCTATCAGTCTAGTGCCTAGAACTAATACTTATTGCAATTGGGGCTTACAATCCTACAACAAGACAATGTGTGGACTTGTAGGGGAATATCATCATTGCTCTTACACCATAGATGATAAGGTTTATGTTTAATTAACCTACACCCTAGAACCCAAGGCAACTCAATGAGGTAGAGGCACTGTAGTTATATAGCAACAAATAGGAGGCCAATAGAACTCACATGAACAAACACTAGATAAGAGTTGAAAATAAATTCCTAGCCAAGCTCCTTGACCAGCCCAAGAGATTAGATTTTGGTAAGGATGTTGGTGACATAATCATGATGCTTTTCAGAGTGTTTGGGAAGAGAGATTCCTCACAATTCATGGAATGGATGTTTCCATTCATTCAAACTATTCTAGATGGTAGGAAACAATTTGATTGGCCAATGATTTTATCAGAGTGCCTACATAATTAGATGCTTAAAGTGAGGGAGATAAAGGGCTTCTTCATGACTTCCTATGTGATATATGCAGTTGCAAGAAGAGGCATTTTTCCTGGTTTAAATGTAGTTGGGATATTAGGAGAATCCCCTAGACAAAAGAAGGTGTGGGATCACTATGATTAGCTAACTTTGCAAACCTCTAAGTCACATTATAGAAGAGTTAATGATGCATTCTTGTATGTCATCATTAATCAACTAACATAAGATGGACTGTATAGATTGAGAAAAGATGTCATGGCATTCATTGTAGAATGGGGACATTGATACATCAAATACCCCAAGTTCACCTATTTCAGGCTGGTTGGTTTTGATGGTCATCCTCATTTATTGCCCAAATGTTGCAATAATAGAATTTTTTTGATGGAGTTCATTTATTAGGCCATAGGAGTCAACAGAAAGTTTTCTAAAGACTTGGATCCAGTGGATTGGGATGTAGATGAATCCATTAACATCAAACAAATTGGAAGGCTAGTATTGGAAAGGAGTATTTACTGGGTGATTATGAGGATCAAGGAGCTAGAGGCTCAAACTTCTAAAAAGATAAAAGTTTTAGGTACCACCTAGGGATATAAGAGAACAAAAAGAAAGATAGCTCCTAAGGATCCATTGGAATTTTTCCCTCCTAATTCCAAAGAAGAGCTTGAGCCTACAATTCCTACTCAAAATATTCCTGAATTACATGGAGAGGAGGCTACAATAGAAGCTGGAGGTGAAACCTCAACTCAACCTTCTCTTACAGGGAAACCAATTGAAGAGATGCCCACTGGAACCCTTCATAACGAAGCTGAATACTTAAAAGGGAAGGAGTAGGAAATTGAAATCCATGATATTGATATAGATTTTTAGGCCACCCAATTTGACAAAGAAACTCATGTTGTTGTATCCCATGAGGAAACTGAAGATGTGGAAACTGAAGATATCCTCACTCCTAAGGAATATTGGAAATTATTTGAGGATGCCAAAAAGGAAGAAGAGGCCAAAGCACAAGCTGAGGCACTTGCTAAGAAACAATAATCTAAATATAAGGCTAGGGAGGAAGAACTAGCAAGGAAACAAAAAGAGAAAGAGGACTTGCTACAATAGCAAAAAGAGCAAGAATTGAAGACCAAAGAGGAGAGGGATAAATTGGCTATGTTGTAGAAGATCCATGAATGAGAAGAGGAGAAAGATCAACATAGAAGGGAAAGAGAAGTCCTTGAGGCTAAATTTAAGGTTGTTGAGGAAGTTCACAAGAGAAAAGAAGAGGAAGAATGCCTGTAAAGAGAAAAGGAGTCTGAGGAACTTGCTAAGCATGAAAAAAAGTCTAAGGAAGCATGGGATAAAGCTAAAGAGCTTGAAAGAAAAAGAGATAAAATTTATGAGGAGAGGAAGCTAGAACATTTGAAAAAGGAATTTATAGCTAAAAAGATGCAAGAGGAAAAAGACAAGGCTGAAGTTGAAAGGCTTGCAAAAGAGGTTGCAAAAAGGGAACAACAACAGGTACAAGTGGTTGATTCTCAACCTAATACTACCATTTTTTAGCCTCTTTCCTTTTCCATTGCTGCTTCTTCTTCTACACAAGTGGCTACCACTTTTGTTGCTCCAACATGGCTAAAACTAGACCTTAAGAGGAAGCAAATAGTTCAACCTTAGCCTTTGAATTGGGATGAAACAATGAAGGAGATAGAGAAAGAGAGGCCCAAGAAAAAGGCCAAGGTCCTCCATTTCATGAAGCTCATAGATATAGGTGATATTATAGTTCAATGTGCACTCCCTATGGTGGACAAGGATATACAAGATATGCAAGTTACTGATTACTAGTTGGGCACTGTTAATTCAGGGAGACCTACAAGGAATCAACAAATGAACCTTATTGACATTGTGACATCCTCCACCAAATCTAGGATGATCAAGGATAAAAAAGGAAGGATGAACTTAAATACCAATTGGATCAAGTACATTAATTCTTGAAGGATGTCTCCACTCCTGTTTCTCAACAAGTTCTACTCCAGAGACCCCAATCTTACTAAGCAAGAAAGAAGTTGATGATTTGGTACAGATGAGAAGTAAAGCTGGGATGCTTGATAGACGAATTGATTGACTTAATCAAGATGTTGGATCAACAGATTTAGTAATAGAAGGAGGGTCTGAGCAAAAAACTAGCTTGAATTGGGTCATTATCACCAGAAAGGTTTGAAAGAGTTCTTAGATCTTCTCAGAATCTATAACCATTGGTTGAACTCCAAACCCCTATCAAGAACAAGCTCCAAGCCCATAGAGTTTTGATTCCACCATTGTCACCACCACTTACTCCACTTGGGTTTCCACCGAATCCACTTATTCCACAACTGGCTCAACTAGTCCCACCACCACCCATGGATTTATTTGTGAATAACCCCTCTCCACTAGGGATTATCCCTAGTGGTATACATGATCTACCCAAAAATCTAGAGAGATTATATCCCAAATATATGCATGGAGAATCAAGGAGTGTTGAAGAACACATACAAGCATTTAAAGATGCATGTACTTGTGCTCAAGTATCCCACCATGATGTTTTATGTAGGTTATTCCCCTACTCTTTAGGTGACATGGCATACAACTAGTATTTGAATCTACCCCAGGGGTCTATTATGAGTTGGAAAAACTTATAAAATTCCTTTATCAATCAATTATGGGTCTATGTAGACCCTTCCATTTAGTATCACCAATTTTCTACCATAAGAAAAGAATCCAATGAACCATTACCATTGTTTAACACAAGATTCTAGAGGATGTATCAAAGGCTACAAGATCCTTACTTGGTTGCTAAAAATATTGCCATTTTGGCATATTTAAGGGTCGTAGATCCCTTGATTGGCCTATTTTTTTAGAGGACATATGTTGCCACTGACATTAATTCTCTGTCTAAAGTTTATCACTTGGCCATTAAATTGTAATAGCATATAAGTTTACAATTGGGGACTTTAGGAGGAGTTCTTCCTCCCATAGGATATCAAATTCCTAATCCAACTCCTCTATTTAATATGGTCCAAGGGATGTCTTATTCCCAATATGGACCCATGGATGAGTTACAAACTCCACCTCCCCTACCATTCTTCACTAATGGGGCTTTGGATTCCTCCCAACAATCACAAAACTACCATAATCAAGCTGGAGGGTCAAATCCTATTAGTTAGCCATCAATTGTGAAGACTATAGAAAGTGAACAAACTATTAAATTGACTAATTAAATGTAAACTTTGAAGAAAACTTTATCTCAAATGTCCAATGATATAGCCCAACTCATAGACAAGCCCCCTCAAAACCAAAACCAGAATTACCAAAATTAGGGAGGGTATTCTAATTAGGGTGGTTACTCCAACCAAAACTCTAATCAAAATCATAACACCAATAAAAAATAGAGGAACTTCCAAAACCAAAATTCCCCTGACCAAAATTACCAAAATTAGAATAGGGGATACAACTAGATGTCTAACAACAATAGACAATGGAAAAATGGGCCAAACAATGGGGAAGTTTCTCATAATTATGAGGCTAGTGATGACAAGCCACACACTGCAACTATGGAATATCTCAATTTTATGAAAAATTGGTGTAGCTTGCATGAAATTACAACTCATTCTGAGGTTAACTACCCATAAATGGAGAAGATGGTCAAGATTGCATAGGATGATGCTCCTTTGCAAGGTGATCCCAACAAGTCTGGTGGATTCATAGATACTATCATGGCTTATGACATCTTCGATGAAGAACTTCCATTCCCTAGCCAAACAAAAAATGAACTAGTAGAAGATGTATATGACACTTAGGACTTCCAATCCAAAGGAGGTCATTTCTTGAGAAACTAGAATAAGGGCCCATTTACTACATCTTCCCATCCTAACAACATGGTCCCACCTAACCAAAATGTGGACAACAACTCACCACCACCAAAGTGGTCACCTAAATCTCAAAAAAAAAGGTAACCTACCTTTTATTCCTAAGTATCCATTGAAAAATGATATGGAGTTTGATTTTATTGTAGAGATGCATAAGAAAAAGACTTCATTGTCATTCTTTGACATTATGAAGTGGTTCCCTACCTAATGAGAAATTGTGTTGAGAGCCCTGGAGGAGGCAAATCAGTCAAAAGGAAAAAATAAGGTGACTCCCATAAATGAAATGAATGAAGCCCTATACAAAGGTAAGATAGGGACCCCACCTTTCCTTTTAACCTTAAGGATATTTGGAAATAATCTACACAAATTCCTTTTGGATTCTGGGGCACCAGGTAACATCATCACATTCTCCATTTGTAGAAAACTAGGTTTGAATCTGCTTCAAACTAACAAAAAGGTGATTCAGTTGGATAAAACTAAGGTCAATGTGGTAGGAGAACTAAAAAATATTCATGTGCAAATTGGATCTGACCCAAGGATCCAAACTTATATGGATATCCAAGTGGTTGATATCCTAGAAATGTATGGTATACTTTTAAGTTGAAACATAATGAAGAGCATTAGGGGATATATGACCTTAGACTTCTCACATATGTGGATTCCATGGAAAGGGGTAGCAACACAAATTATGATTGAGAGTGAGCCTAGGCTCAAACACATGATCACTGAATATGACTCTCCTAATGAGGTAACTTCGAAACTGAGATAGGATTTTACAAGAGGGAGGAAATCATGACCTTCTCAATGCTCAATTCTAATGATACATTGCCTTTAGAACATAGTGACCCAATGACCACAGTCAATCACCAAGTTCTAATTGAAAATTTGTAACAAGATAGGTTGGTTTTGGGAGAAGAGGCTGATCTTTGGAGTTTGTTGCTCCCCAGTTAGTGTAGGATTCATTATCAGAGTCATTCTAAGTTGATGTGTCAACCTTGTGTAGATAATTTGAACCATGTCTACCAGGATGAGGAAACTTGTCAATGCCAACATGAAGCACCCACAAATCAATTTCCATTTGGAGCTAGGGATGCCACCATCCTGATGAGAACTAGTCTCACTCAAGAGGAAGATCTTTCCCAACTTGAGAAGACTCAGGTTCTATGCTCTAACCTCCAAAGAAAAACTAAGGAATCTTAGTCTTTATCTATTACATCTGCCTCAAATAACCTTCCAATGCCTAAGGAATTGATGGAAAACATACTAAATTGTGAAGTGATCCAAAAAGAGGTTCAAGAAGTAGTTCCTAAATAGGTTTTAAATCTAGGTGAATCTTTTGATAAACATTGTTTGCAACATCCATTAAACTTAGATAGCCAACACCAGTCTGAGCCACCAGCCACTTCTTGCAAGCAATCACTTCTAGTCCCAAAGAAGAAAGAAATCCCAGCTCTGACCAATCATGGATTCTTAAATTTGATGGCTCCAAATCTAGATTAGGGAGTGGAGTTGGAGTTGAACTAACCAACCCAAAAGGGAAAATGTATTTTTCTTCTTAGAAGTTGCAGTTTTCCTATAGAAACAATGTGGTAGAATATAAAGCGTTGGCTCGAGGACTGATGTTTTCTCATCAGAAGAAGGTTACAACTTTCATGGTTATGGGAGATTCATAAGTTATTGTGAAGTAAGTTGGTGATCAATAGACCTACCATGACAAAAGATTGAATACATTTAGGAACAAAGTTTGGAACCTAATAGAATATTTTGATGCTTTTGGCATCAATTTGATCCTCGGAGAGGACAATTAGATTGTGGATGCCCTTGCTATTGCTGCTAGCACTTTGGAACCTATGCAAGACTCCAAATTGAAGAGATTATTGGTGGAGTTAGTCTCAGTCCTAGCTGTCCCAAATAATGCCCAAAATTTTTAGGTGTTTAATGATGACTAACATATACTTTCCTTCTTGGAAAGTTCATATGTCTTTGAGGGACAAATAATTGATGAATTAGAAAGAGACCATAGAGATTGGGATCCCAAGAATTGTGATATATAAGGGATACTCAATTTGAAAAGCAACAACATTCTAAAAGGGATGGTAGCCTTGGAAAGGATCTTTGACTCTGACCCTTAGGCTCGTGAAAGGGTGCCAACAAAAAGTAATGGAGGGAAATATGAATCTATCGATATGGCCGATTCAGGTCTAGAAAGGAATGTGTATATAGGAAAAATTTTCCCTGAGGAAATCAAAGACAAAATGATTAAGGTGCTGAAAAAGGAAATTGCAACAATTTATTGGGGATATGAGGATTTAAATAACTTTGATACTTTAGTAATCACATATACCATACCCTTGAAACCAGGATCAAATCCCTTTTGCTAAAAGTAGCGCTCAATCAATGCCTTAATCAAACCATTAATTTTTAATGAAGGACAAAAGCTGCTATCTACAAGGATAATTTTTCTAGTATGACATTCCACTTGGGTTGCAAACTTGGTTCCTGCTCGCAAGAAAAGTGGTGAGATTAGATTGTGTGTTGATTTTAGGAATCTAAACAAGACCTCAGAGAAGGATAATTATCCACTCCCTTCTCTTGATGAGGTATTGCAAACTATTAGTGGATCCAGATAATGTCATTTTTGGATGGCTATTCAGGATATAATCAAGTTCTTGTTAGTCATGAAGATATAATGAAAATTTCCTACACTACCAAGTGGGGGACATTTTCCTATCAGAGGATGTTGTTTGGCCTTATCAACGTTGGAGCTACGTTTCATCGTGTAATGGATGTGGCATTTTAGGACCCAATAGGTAAATGTATCATTATTTATATGGATGACTTAATTGTGTTTTCTAAGAATAGAGAAGACCATGTTGCGGATTTAGAAAAATTTCTTAAATGATGTATAAGTTATGGTGTGTCTCTTAACCTCAAAAAATTTGTATTCAGAGTTTCTGAAGGGAAAATTTTGGGTCACATAATTTTAGAAAAGGGGATATCCTTAGATCCTAATAGAGTTGATTCAATTTTAAAGTTGACAATTCCAAGAAGCAAGAAGGAAATGAGATCATTCTTTGGAAAGATCAATTTTGTAAGGAAATTTATAACTAGGTTTGCGGAGATCGTCAAACCCCTAAATGAAATGATGAAAAAGGATGCAAAGATAGAATGGAGTAATGAAGCTAAATCTACTATTTCATAGATTAAATAGTCAATTTCAAAGGAACTAGTTCTAACCAACCCTGACTACTTAAATCCTTTTTATATCTATTCTTTTTCATTTGATCATTTGTGTGATATTGTTTTGACACAATGAAAAGGTGAGGGAGATGAAAGACCTATTGCTTTTATGAGTTCCACATTCATGAACGTAGAAGTCATATATCCATCTCTTGAAAAACAAGCCTTCACATTTGTATGGGTAGTCAAAAAGTTTAGACACTACATCCCTCATAGTCAGGTGATTGCCATAGTTCCTAATCTAGCTATGGATTCTCTCCTCATGCAAAGTGAACTGGGGGAGAGGAGAGGAAAATGGATGGCCATTTTGTAGGAGTATGATCTTGAGATTCATCCAATGAAGCTAGTCTAAGGCCAAGGTTTATCTAAAGCTATGGTGGATGTGGATAAGAATATCACTTGCCAATAATACATAGTGCAATCATTTAATAAGGATCATTGGTATACATATCTGATCTTCTTCCTCCTTAATAATAAATGCCTAGATGGGATGAATGCTACTCAAAGGAGAGAATTAAGGATGAAGATTTCTCATTACATTATTAAAGGAGGATCCTTGTACAGAAGAAATTTTGAAGGTTTTTACTTGCATTGCTTGGATCAGTCAAAAGCTAGGCATGATATTGTTGAGTTTCATGGTAGGAATAGTAAGGGACATGGATCCGCCAATTCCTTGGCACATCAGATTCTTGGATCAATCTATTAGTGGCCTCATGTGTTCCAAGATGCATGCCAACATGTGAAGACATGCCACACATGTCATACCTCTTCATCCAGGGAATGTAATCTAGCAATTCCTTTGCAACCTCTGTTTGAGGTAAGATAATTTTCCCAATGGGCACTAGATTTTGTAGGAGTTATTAATCCAAACTCATCTATAGGTCATAAATTCATTCTAATAGAAACTAACTATTGCACATGCTAGATTGAGGCCTAGCCCTATAAAAACAACACCATAGATGTGGTCATCAAATTTCTCAATGAAAATATCATAACAAGGTTTGGAGTACCATTTTCCCTAGTATGTGACAATGGCCCTGCTTTTTCTTCTACTCAGTTTATTCAATGGGCTTATGAACACAAAATTGTCTTGAAATATTTGTCTAATTACTACCCACAGGGGAATGGAGTAGCTCAGTCTACTAACAAAAACCTATTGGAAGTGATTAAGTTGCTAGAAAACAACCTAGAGATTGTCATACCCAACTAATATTTTCCTTATGGGAAAATTGAACTTACATTAAAGTCACCCTAGGGAATTCACCATTTAAGTTAGTCTATGACCAAGAGCTGTTCTTTCCTATATATTTTCAAATAACTATCCTTAGGTCCATGTAGGAGTTCTATTCAAAAGATGATAGGATAGAGGTTAGATTAACCAATTTGCTAAATTTGGAAGAGCAAAGAGACACTACTTTAGAATGGTTCATTAAACATCAACCTGTTTTCAAACATTGGTTTGAAAAAAGAGCTAAAATTAAGGCCTTTAGGATATCAGACCTTGTGTTGCTATGGGATAAAGTTAAGGAGAAGAAAGGGGACCCGTAGAATATTTACAGACTTTGGTTGGGTCTATATCAGATAGCTGAAATTCTGGGTGAGAATGCTTTTCAGTTGAGTACCCTAACAAGAGAACCTATTCCATTATCTGTCAATGATCAATTTCTCAAGCACTACTTTGGCCCATGAGGGTTTGATTTTCTGTTGGTTGTATATGTGTAATTAGTTGTTCTTTTGTTTTGGGCGTGTTGTTTATTTGCTTGTTTTTCATTTATTTTCTTGTTTTTGTTGGGGACCTTCATTTTCTTCCATTTTGAAATGAAGGGGCTGTTATTCAAAGTATGTTGAAGGCACTAGGAGAGAATTTGGTTTAGGTATTTTTAGGTATGTATGTTGAAATATTTCATTCTAAACTCATGCCTTATGATCATTTTGAACAATGGTTTGAAAAGTTATTAAGAATAAGGTATATTGTAAACAATCTCATGAACCATGATTGAAATCTATCACAAAATAGATAAAACATCTATCTATGTAAAATTCCTATGTCTCAGGGTGGCTATATCTCTGATTCAAGTGAAAAATCCAATTCCTAACACTGTCATAAGGTCCACTGTAGTTCTCAACCCACATTTTAGATTAATTATATCTGAGTATTGAGAAAAGTTATTAAAGAATTCCTACAAGTGAAGCCTATAAATAAAAATAAATAAAAAGAAAAGAGAACTAATGAAAGAAGGAAAAATAATATCAAATGGGTGATTCAAGTGTCTCTATCGAGGCTATGGACACCTGTTTGGTAGTAGAGCAATAATTTGAGAGAACTAGAGGTATCTCCATTAGGGCTATGAATGCCTAGTTGGTAGTAGAGCAATGCACAGGATATCATTTCATGATAGTTAAAGGACTCAACCTATGTATCTTGAATCTTAGGTATAGTTGTTCAGGGGTAAGGAAAGTTTTTATGAAGCAAGATGTACCGTATATGCACACAATCATATTCAAAGTAGTTCATGTTGATTTACATCTGAGATTATAGCTCAACCTTGCTCAATATATCTGATCCTACTTGAGTTAGAATGTTTATAAACCAGAGGTTCTAGGTGACTAAATTCTTCAGTGTTTTGAAAATGGGTAAACCATTTTCCCAACTGAGTCGCCAGTTGTTATTCCTTGCATAACCACCCCATTTTGTTTTGGATCAAAATGGGTCCCCCTTATTTTTGTTTTGTCCTTGATGTTTTATTTGGGTCTTAGGAGCTATTATTTTTCCTCTTGAGACATTGTTTCTTTTTGGTCTAGCAGAAGCAGAGTCAGAATGGAAACTAGACTCAAAATTTTTGAAGGCTCCAAGTTCAAATTCGGTTCCGATTCCCGCCCGCCCTTGCCTCATTCTTTTCATTGTATTTTGGTTTGTCTTGTAATCTTGGGTCTATTTTTTCCCCTTGAGTTGTTTCTTGTTTCCTTGTGACTTTTTTTTTTCTCAAATGAAAGTGGAACCAAAATTGGAGTTGAACTTAGGACTTTGTAAAAGTTTTGAATTCTTTTTCGGTCCCAAACCCATTCCCACTCGCTTGCTTTTTGTTTAGTCTTTGTTGGTGTCTTGGTCGGGTCTGGTTTTCATTTTGTTCCTGCTTCCTTTCATTTATTTTTTTCCTTTCCTTGTCTTAGTGTTTTGTTCCATAGGTAGGAGTGGAACCGGAATTAGAACTGAACTTGGAACTTTGTAAAAATTTTGGGTCCAGTTTTGGTTCCAATTCCACCCCCATTTCCCCTTGTTGTATGCCCCTACCGAATCAAGTTCAGATTTGGATAACAGACTTGGGAAAGGTTTCTTGATTTGTTCTAGCTCTATGCCCATGGTTGCCCTGGCTTTGACTTCCATATTGGTTGATTACTCATTTATATTTTTGGTTCCACTCCCGATCAACTGTATTTGTTACATTAATTAGAGCCTCCTCACACATGTGATATTTTTTAAAAACCTTAATCAAGGTAAAATGGCTCATTATCTTTATTTTGTAAGTTGTTTTGGTGAGATAGAGCCTAAGTTACTTCAAGAGGATCATGATTTGATTGCAGAGGCATGTTGGTGAGTGGATTCTTATCAAGTTTCAACCTTTCTTGTTGGCATTTTGAGGTAGGTTTGTTTTCCCTTTCTTTTAGCATTTTCATTTTCCCATTCTATTGTAGTTTTTGTTTTCCTTGTTCATGGTTTTCTTGTTCATTCATAGGACCTTTATTGTGGATCTTCACTCATTCCTTTGTTTGTTTCTAGTTTCGTTCTATCTTTCTCCATTTTCTGTTTTGATTTTCTTGCTTTTTCCATTTGCTTTTATCTTTCTGCAATAATTTTCATGGCATGTCTATTCTGTCATACCCTAGTTTTTAATTAGGGTTTGTTTTGGTGGGGTATTTTGTGCTTTAAATTCTTCAAAATCTTTTTGAAGACCCATTTTATCCTATTCTCATGTCGGTTCAGTAGTTTTCATGTCAGATTCTTGATGCTCTAATTACCTGAATTGATGAGTCATGCAAACTAGGGTTTGTGTGACAACCTTTACAATGTCAATCCCCTACAATATAAATTTGGTCTTTGTCCTAATTAAGGGGTGAGGTTAGGCCCCTTTATTTAAAGCTCCGTTATAATTCCATCTGACCCAAGTCTTAAGCTCATATGACAACATCTTTAAAAAATTGCTTCCTTTGAATGGTAAACTGGTAGAAGCTAACCTGGGAATGAACTCATCCTATAAGTGTTTGGATGAGAGTTAATTCACAATATGATCCCACTTTTTATGACTTTTTGTGAGTGCAACCAGAGTGGGAATCAAATTTTGAAATATCGACTAGTTTTGGGTTCAATTTCTGTTCCGATCCCAATTTTGGTCTCGTTCTGGTTCCGATCCTGATCCCGCTTGTGTTAAATGGTTTCCTATTCTTGATTCTTCTTTGAATCTACTTACGATAGATATAAAATTTGGCTAAGTATGGAGATTTTTCATAGGGGAATAGAGAATGGTATGAGAGGTAATGTATGATGTAATGATTTTCATTGATTTTTTCATATAATCTAGGGTTGTATTGTAGAAATAGAATATGTCAGGAGCATCGGAGGAGGCTTCTCAAAGAAGCCAAATTGAAAATATTTAAAGACAAACAACCAAGCCAAAAAAGATAAAAGTAGAACAAATCCCCTACACCTTGAGGTACAAGAACCAAATTCCTACTATTACAGCGAGCAAGGCAGATTCAGATTGGGCAGAAATCACAGATAAAAACTTGGGTCAGTTAAATTATGAGGATTTGCATGAAGAAAAAATTAGTGAAGATGTAATAAGGAGAACAAAGAGAATTGTTCAATCTGGGTTGGAACATGTTGCCATCTTTCCTCTATCAATCCAGTGCCTAGAACTAATACTTACTGCAACTAGGGCTTACAATCCTACAAATAGAAAATGTGTGGACTTGTAGGGGAATATCATCATTGATCTTACACCATAGATGATAAGGTTCATTTTTAATGCACCTACACCCTATAACCCAAGGAAACTAAATGAGGCAGAGGCATTGTAGTTATATAGAAACAAAAAGGAGGCTAACAAAACTCACATGAACAAACGTTGGATGAGAGTTGAAAAGAAATCCCTGGCCAAGCTCCTTGACCAACCCAAGAGATAAAATTTTGGTAAGGAGATTGGTGACATAATCATGATGCTTTTCAAAGTGTTTGGGAAGAGAGATTCCTCACAATTCAAGGAATGGATGTTTCCATTCATTCAAACTATTTTGGATGGTAGGCAACAATTTGATTAGCCAATGATTTTATTAGAGTGCCTACATAATTAGATGCTTAAAGTGAGGGAGACAAAGAGCTTCTTCATGACATCCTATGTGAAGCTAAAAAGATGCAAGAGCAAAAAGACAAGGCTGAAGTTGAAAGGATTTCAAAAGAAGTTGTAGAAAGGGAAAAATAGGTACAAGAGGTTGATTCTCAACCTAAGACTACCATTCTACAACCTCTTTCCTCTACATTTGTTTCTTCTTCTTCTACACAATTTCTACCACTCCTACTACTCCAACATGGCTGAAAATAGACCTTGATAGGAAGCAAATAGTTCAAGCTCAGCCTTTGAATTGGGATGAAATGATGAAGGAGATAGAGAAAGAGAGGCCCAAGAAAAATGCTAAGGTCATCCATTCCATGAAGCTCAAAGATGTAGGTGATATTATAGTTGAATGTGCAATCCCTATGGTGGACAAGGATAGACAAGATATGCAAGTGACTGATTACTAATTGCGCATTGTTAATTTGGGGAGACCTACAAGGAATCATCAAATGAACCTTATTGACATTGTGACATCCTCCACCAAGTCTAGGATGATCAAGGATAAAAAAGGAAGGATGAACTTAAATCCCAATTGGATCAGTTACATAAATTCTTGGAGGATGTCTCCACTCCTATTTCTCAACAAGTTGTTGCTCTAGAGACCCCAATCTTACTAAACAAGAAAGAAGTTGATGATTTGGTAGAGATGAGAAGTAAAGTTGGGATGCTTGATAGATGGATTGATTGACTTAATCGAGATGTTGGTTAGCTTCTTGTGGCTTGTTTTAAAGTTCATGAAGGTGCATCGGAGTTGTGGGAAGAGATGAATCAACATGCTAAAGTCTTGGAGAAACAAGAGGAAGATTATAGAGAGCATGTCAAGAAACTAAAGTGCATCAGTAAGGTGCCCAAGCCAAATATTTTGGAGCAATCAATCCTTGATGAGGATAATGAAAAATTCATTGAAAAGACCATGAGCATAATCAAGTTTAGATCTAAGTTCATCTATGAACATAAAAATGATGTTCAAGAAGCTAGTAAGGAATTGAATGAACAAATTGATGAATTAGAAGTAGTAATTGCTATTTTGGTCAATGTGGATATCCCTGTCAAATAAAGTCTTCCTCTTGATAAATTAAAGGAGAAATAGAATAGTAGATTTGAGGAGGTAATGCAAAAAAGAGGATGATGGTGAATAATTTTGTTATATAGACTCATGGACATCAGAGATAAAGTAAAGACTTCTAGGAGGGAGTTGATTAAATTAAAAGATATGAAAGATTTTTTTTCTACATAGTTGAAAAGAATTAAATTTGAAGATAATTTGGTAGATGGACTTGATGCAAATATGCTTCAACAAGTGTTTATTAGTTATGATCAATACCTTCTTGAGAAAACTACAAAAGGATGAGCTGGCAATGGAATGTTCTTTCTTGGTGGACAACTATTCTCTTTTCCCCTATTTTGTAGGGTTATGACATGAGTTTAACTGCAAATCTCATCCAACAGTTCTATCTTCCTCCTTTTGGAATTAGATTTTGGATAACAGGGCCATCAACCATTGAACTAAAGATTAGCTAGTGAAGTCACCTCATGCAGTTCCAGTTCCTTGATTAGCGGATCTTAATTTTTGATTTAGAGAAATTAGTGCATAGCTTGCCTATATGTAATTTTGGGCTCCATTTTGTAAAGGTCGGCTCATTGAAGAAGGATTAGGAACCTCATGAGATAGAAGATAGTGTTGTTATATTCTTAGGATTTTATAAGTTTTTAAGCAAGATACTTTGAGAAACTTTGTTGTACTGAGATACTTTTACACTTTTTATACAGTTTCATGTTATTGTCAAGTTTGGATCTCAATCATAATGTTAATGAATCATAATCATTTGTATGCTAGTGGATGTTGTGGATAATTTTTTTCTATTTGATGCAAATCAATAGGGGAGATCAAATTTGAGATTATTTCATTGAATTATCTATGAATGGAATTCATTTGTCTATTGATCTGATTTTAGCAATGAGTGGGTGATGTGTTTCAATCTTGAAGTAAATTTTTGATGAATGGTTGTGATTATTGGATTTTTCACTATGAATTTATGCAATGGTGTAGGTTATGCTATGGATTTCATCATGTTATGGTTTTGGTTAGTTGAATAAATACTCGTTGTTAAGGTACAAGTCTAGATGTGAAGAAGTTTATATTCATATTTTGTTGCTCTAAATCTCTGTTCTATCTTTTTCTATTTCTTTATACCTCCCCTCCAACATAGGTTAATTGATATGATGTAGTTTGTATTCATTTATACCAGCAAAGCCCCTTGAATATTATAGTTGCATTGGCCACTGAATCACACTAGGATAGTTGATAACCAACTAATAGGACTTTGGGAGATAGGTGGTTTTAGATCATCCCTTTTAGGAGAAATAGGATAAAGATATTTTATTTAATGTTGTTGTGCTATTTTGACAATCAACAAGTCCACCTCTAGAATTTGGGAAATTCAAAGGTGCAATCTATAACTCCCAGTCTACACTTCAACTCCTAACATGTTTCCAGATCCAAATCTTTAGAATTTGGTTTGTAGGTAATCTCAAGCTTCTTTTAGCACTTTGTTAACTTTGAATGACTTTGATTAATTATTGACACCTTTTCACACCTTGGTCTTTGATAAATATACACATAAGACCTACAAAACACATGCAAAGAGGGGAAAAAGTGTTAAAAGTTAGTGAATTGGGGTTTCCCTTGGTCAAACCTAGTTTGGTAATTAAACCCTTGAAAATGAAATGAAAACAAAATGAATGAATAACATGCAATGCTACAACTCACCAAACCCTTGAAGTAGAAATCTAAAGATATGCAAGTAGATGCTCCAATAGATGTATGCATGAAAATTCCTAGAATGCTAAAGTGAATGCTTGATAATTGCTTGAATGATTGAGTGAATGAATCAGTGAAATGATTGAATGGGGGTAAAATGCGAGGAAAAATCCTATATTTATACATTATTATACCAAATTTCCCAAAAATACCACATCATAGGCCAACCTCAAGGCTTAGAGAATAATATCCCACTAGAATTTTGAAATAATTTTAATTTTTGAGCCAAGTGGGACTAAGTCGCCCCTATTGGCGACTTGGTCCCACTTGGGAATTTTAACTGGGCATCAGTAATTAAAGTGTATTAAATTATTTTTAATGGGATTATTCTCAAAATCTTACTTAAGTAGGGTCTATAAGTGTATAAAGGGGCCAATTAAGCATAATAAAGGGTCAAATTATTTATGACAAGCCTAGAAAAGCATGAAATTTTGTTACAAAAATTTACAACACTTTGAAATAAGGCTTGATAAGTTATAAAAAGAGGTTATTTAAGTGGATTATATTAAAAATGTCCTAGAAAAGTGTGAAAATGTGTTATAACACTTCACAACACTTTTACAAGACATCATAAAGTTTTTATTGATTCATAAGGGTCCAAGACCTAATGTGAATGTTTTGACCACATTACAACATTAAATATAGGAAAAACTAGGCCAACATCCATAAAAAAGACCCAAATGAAGTTGAAAATGTCCAAAGATATATTTTTCTATGCTAAATTTAGCCCCAATTTTAGTGAGAGGTTGAACTTGCATCAAAATCACACTAAAGTAGCGAAACATGCACATCAACATGGATCCAAATGCACTCATGTTGGAAAGATGAGACAAAAAAACTCAAGAGGGATGATCAAGCCTCTAGAATCAAGATCCCATGGTAAACCAAACACAAGCACAAAGGAACACGTGAAAATAATGTAAAGAATGAATGGGAGGGGAGGAAAAGGAAATCTAAAGTCAAATCAAGCTTCAATCATTTGTCCATCCTATTGTGGATAAGATCTAGGTCATTTGTCTAGAAAATGCATAGTCACTTAGAGGCAATGGAACTCATGGTTGTCTGCCAGGTGAGAAGGCCTAAAAAGGTGAGAAACATACACTCATGGTTGGTACCCACTCACACACATGCAGGTGGCTATGGGGAAATTCATGCCTTTGAATGGGCTTCCCACTCAACCATACCAAAGTTATACCTCCTGATAACTTTAATAAGCTGCCACAAATAAAATGACTTTTCAAGCTTTACAAGACAAGAAAAGCTTCGTATTCTTGGAGATCATGAACAAATGCGATGGCACCACATGCATACAAATTTTGTTATGCAAGGTGGCCATATAAAAAATGTTAAATGAAAAAATGCAAGGGATGTTCAAAGGAGTCTTGCTTAGTGCATGCGATGTCTTTAACTTAGGGAACATTGTATCTAATATCTCCAAAAGAGGACCGGTCAAAGGATAGAAGATTCACAACTTAGGGGATGTAATGTGTCACATAAATCCACTAAGAGGAATGTAATATGCTAAGATAGATCTCTCTCATGAAGGAAACTACACCCAATGTCATCCATAAAGTGAGAAACGCATCATATGAAGTAAGAAGGTTGCACTAAGAACCAAGAAAAGTAAAAAAATGCAAATGAATAATGCCAATGAATGCCCCCACTTTAAAGGAATTTCTACACATTGTACTATGATAAATTAATTTAAAGTAGAAAATGAAATATGAAAAAAAGAAGAAAGAAGACATGAGAGAAAACTTGGAAAGCCCTATGCCAAGTCATATGTTTTCAATTAAGGTTGCATCATGCAAGAGAAAAAGAAAAGAAATGAAAGGGGTTACACCCAAAATGAAAAAATAAAACACAAAAGGGATGTATGCATTTTCGGTTAGTATGTTCTTTGCTGCAATGTTATTTAGAGAGCTCATAACTGTCATCATTCCCCAAATACATAGAATTGGAAGAATGACACAAAGAGAGAGAAAAAAAGAAAGAGAAATAAATTTTTGGGTCAACATGGAAGAGACATAGGGTGTCTCAATGCTTTGCATCATCCCCAAAAGGAGAACACAAAATTAAATTGGAAAAAGAAAAATAAAAAGGAAAATATTTTGGGTAAACATGAAGGATGCATGAATGTCTCAATGCCTTATGTCATCCCCAAAAGGAAAACACAAGAAAAAGACAAAAGAAAAGGAAAAAGAAAAAGGAAAATAATTTTGAGTCAACATGAAGGAGACATGAATGTCTCAATGCCTTGTGTCATCCCCAAAAGTAAAACATAAGAAAAAGACAAAAGAAAAGGTAAAAGAAAAAGGAAAATCCTTTTGGTTCAACATGAAAGAGACATGAATGTCTCAATGCCTTGCATCATCCCTATTGGCCTCCTTTAATGGTTTAATAAGAAATCCCTTAGAGCTATAACTTAGAGATTGTACATCTCTATTAAGTATCTATCTCACTCATCATGAAGGTTAATTTCATTTGTCAACCCAAGGACATAAACTTGAAATGGTTCAAGATTGTATGTGCACTAGGACTCTATTGTAGTCATCCATAAACTAGGAAAGAAACAATGTTGGAAATAAAATTTTGAAAGGAAATGAACTTAAACACTGAGCATAAATCAACATCTGCACTAAGCATTAACAACTAGATTGGAAATAAGGGATAGAAGTGGAAATTTCAGCAAACAGATAGGAAACTACTATGTCTTCCTTGGTTGTAGGAACAGTCACAGAACACAATTTTAGTGGTTGTAGGAATAGACAATTGTTGAAATTGAAACTAACTACTAAACAAAAAATAACTTCTAAACTAAGTAGGTGGAATTCTCACCAAGTGGGCCCCCTTGGTTGATTCTCCCTTACACCAACTCAAATGCAACAACTCAAAATATCATATTATTTCTTGAAAGCATGTTTACAATATCTCAGCAATATAACTATATTACTAAAACTAGAAAATGTGAATACAAAATCAGAACATCCAACCTTATTTAAAGGGGAATTTTACCATTATTTATAGAGAGAAAAACTATTGATTAACCCTAACTACCTAGGTAGTCAACTCCATAAAAATAGGAGGATGCCACTTATTGAAAGCAGAGAAAAAAATGGAGGAAGTTATGCATGCACTAAATTGGTCAAAGTAGACTTGCTCCAATAGGAATCTAGCACAACACACTTCCTAAATTTTCTCAACAAATGAATATGACCATTAAAAAGGTAGTTGCATTCTTTTATTCAAATTAGGAATTTCCCTCCATGAGATTTTTCCCTCCTTTGACCTTTTAATGATCATCTTCTTGGCTTCTTGGTAACTGACCAGTTGGAAAGAGTTTCTCCCACTTGGCAGGCTTAGTTGACATCATCATTTTAGTGGAAACTTGCATAATAATATTAGCACACACAAACAATTGTATATCTATAATTACCTTAGCAACATTCATTCAACCACTTAGAAAATCAACATAGATAATTCACATAGCATGATAATGTCATTGAAAGTCACAAGGACAAACTTATTCCCAAGGTCTATGGTTTTAAAGGAGCAACATAGAAAATGTCAACAACCAAGTCTCAAAGTCTATGATAGCAACAACAAATAGATAATAGATCCTATCAAAATCGATCCATTAAATGGACTCATCATTCCCCCCAACCTAACATTTTTTTGGTCCTTTAGCAAAAGGAGTGTTATTCTTTTGCCTAGTTAATGCCCTAAAATCACCAATTGCCAATTGTTCCACATCAGTCTCTGCAGTGTCTGAATTAGGATCCTAGTAGAATCCTTGTTTTTTTTCCAGTCTGTTCCATCTTTTTATTTTTGCAACTATGTCATAGTAGTAAAACTTATAATCTGGCATAGGCCACAATAGTTTAGGTGGCTGAAATGTTAATGGAAGAAAAAACTATTGTTTCAACCTTCCAATCTATATGTACCTATCAACTCTTTTGCATGTTGTAGTGTAGTTTTGTAAAGAGTGGGGTTTAGCTTGTTTCAACTCTTCTATCAAATTGTTCCACCTCTGTAGTAAGTTTTCCATTACTAATTTTCTTATAGTCTCAATTACCTTCTCATATTCCTTTTGGGTTTCCTCTCTAATAGGAATAATACTATTCTTGTAGCTTGGGAAATAGAGAATTCTATGCCATGTCTAGAAAATATCTGTAGGATTACTAGATTCAGCCCTGCGAGGCAAGGGGGTGTTAGCTCTCAAAAACGTAGGTGAAATACCTCAAGAGGTTGCCAATCTCTTGGTACATTTTAGGGTAATAGACAAGGCCAAATGGTTTAGACCTTCTACTCTTTCAAGTGCTACTAGACCTAGGCAGGTGTACCTATATGAGTGGGGTAGACTTGACTTATGATTATCTCTTTTGAAGTGTTTTTCCCACAATGGAAGATGGGAGTAGACAAATAAAACTTGATTTGGTATAAACTGTATAAAACTAAAACCTAATATGTTCAGTTATCAAATATAAAATAAATGAATGAAAACAAATGATGGAAATGTAGAGACTAGTGCCTTATTGGGTGTGCAGAGTCAAAATAAATCTAAAATGAGTACTTCTTTATTGCAACTATTCAAGTTGTTGAACATATAATTTAGTTTATAACTTGTATAAACCTGCAAGGTTATGATTACCAAGTTCTCCTTAATGATCCAAATGAAATTCTCTAACTACTATGATCAACTAAAAGGATATAATATTTACTTGAAAGAACCAATCAATCGACCATACAGATACAACAAATGTGCACTGATAAACTAAATATAAACTTGTTATATCAATTTAAATAACTAGAAAACATCAACTTGGAGACAACATCAATAATGCTTTCAATGAACACAAAAAACAACTGATACCAAAAATATTTGCACCACATTAAAGGATTTCCATTGATATCTCCAAAATCTTAAGCATACAACAGTCTCATAGTCGTAAAAAATTATATTCAGTCGTGTCCTTCTCTATAACTCTCTGTTTCACTATCAAAATAGATATTTATACATCAAATACACGAAAGGACGCGTCCTTTCAGAAATGTCACATATTACATAACAAATATATTAAAGATAATTTGTTTAGCCATAAATGAACTTTAGACAAATGATCCAAATAATCCTGATGTTTGTGCATATCTGCATCCCCAACTACATTCTGGATTGAGATCTCCATCTTTATCGTTTTCTCATTTTGCTCGCTCGTCTCCTCCAATGTCGTGTTTTTAGCAGTAGCAATTTTTAGGATTTCATGTAGTACCGACTCATTCTCACCTTTCCATTTGGTCACTTCCTTTAGTTTTCCTCTATTATTAGAGAATGTAGTCAATGTTTTCTTAGTGGAATTTGTCAATCCCTGTGCATCCCCCTGCAATTCTTCATAGAAGTTTCGATGTCTATTTATAAAATGATTTGTAGCTTCAATTGCTACACTATTAGAAACATCTCTTTGGTTCACTTCTTATAACTTCTTCTCCAATTCTTCACATATGATCTCTTCATTGCAAAACCCTTCCAAATTAAAAACCTCCCCTATTGTCTCTTTTGATAAATGTATTTGTGGTTTTCTGGACTGGTCACATATAGCTTTGAGTTTTGGGTCATAATGAACAACTAACAATTTTATCAATTCTGCATCTACAAATACATTAGGGCACACCAGTTTTCCCAAATTAAGCTTCCATGGGTTGCAAATTGGTTCCAAACGATTTCTCCAATGATAGTGAAAATTAAACAATTCATATCCCCTTATTGGAGTCCAAACACCTCCTATGAATTTACATCTATCATCCAGTTTATCTATTTCTTCCCTAAGCTAAGCAAATCATCTGGGTTTAGGTCCAAAGCTAGGTAATTGGTCAATAAGGTCCTGATTTAATTTTTGCTCATTTCCCTTGTGTTTTGTCTCAATTTTCTGTTTCTTTCCTTTTGTTTGACTTCTTTCACCAGGTTTTCTACTTTTTAATTTTCCTGAGCTAGGGGAATCCATTCTTCAAACTTACAAAAGTTTAAAATTAGAGGAGCTAAGGTGCAATCACTTACTGTACTATGCTCAAGATCTTCAGACTGGAAGGATGCCCTAGTTCTTCATTCACCTTGCTGACTCTTCTGCTATCAATTCAACACTAATGCTTTCAACTGAATTCCTCTTGTTATGTTTTGTCGCACCATTAATCTGTCAGCTGAAGCATGAATGAAGTATTTTTTTGAAACTCACACTGTCACATCAAATATATTGTTAGTGAGATATTTTCAAATTTGGGGTGATATCCTTTTGCAACGTTCATTAAACCTTTCACTGAAACATCATGTAGTCTCCCCAAAACCTCGAGGTCTCCTCGACTATTAAAAACTATATATTGTTCTAATGTCCCACAGTCTTATCAATATTTGGAGTCTCATCGATAGTTATCCTTTAGTATTGTGTATCACTGTGACCATCTTGAGTCAGGGAGATGTCCCATAGATTATATTGTGTCTTACTGAGATACACCTTGTGGTATTCTTTTGGTCATTGAGACACAGTTACATTCTCTCTGATGAAATAATACTTCAGTGTGACTCACATATTTCTCCCCGATGAAATTAGTCTCACCGATACTTTGTTAATACTACCAAATCCTTTACCCACATAATCCTATCGACGTGACATATGGGTCGGCAGGACTACATGACTTCATCCCGATAGTCATTTGATAGAATCCCTTTATTCTTTGTCGGCAAGACTGGATGCATTCAATAAGACTTCATCCCAATGATTTTAAGTTTGGCCGATACATCTTTCCATGCGCTGGTCGGTGAGACATATATGAGTTCATTATGACTTTCTTGCCGATATGAACTTTCTGTCACTGAGATAATGAATTACATCTTGCCGATATATGTTTATGAAATATCTGGTATGACATTCCCGCACTCCTACCGATAGACTACAAAGGATGCACATTAGTAAGGATTCTCTATGGATCAGGGAGACCTTCACCCTCTCTTGCCGATATGAATTATACTGTAAAATATTCAGGACTAGATGAGTTTCATGGGACCACATGGCAAAATATTACCAAAATATTATAAAAAAAGGATTTTTGTGCTTATGGTGAGGACTATTTTGGAAACTCATGCATATAAATAACTATAAAATTTTCAAAATTTTATAGTTCTAATAGTGGCTCCATTTGGGGATGAATGATTGTGAGATCATTGCAAGGATCTAGATTTTTGGGTGAGTAGACCAAACTCAAGGTGATGGATTAGTGAGCAAGATGGAATGACTGGAAATGAATATGACCCTACACTACTGTACATGGAAAGATTTATTTTAAAAGAAGGAAAATCAGGATTGTCCATGTATTGGTAATTCCTGTTGCTTTTATTTCCTAGACTACTGTGCATGGAAGATATAATTTTGAGAGAATTGTCAAGAATTGTCCATGCACTAGCAATCCTTAATCCTCTATATTTCTCAAGAGAAAAAATGGTTCAAGAATTTCCCATGCACATGAAACTCCTGATCTTCACCAGTCATGGTTTGTAGATAATATGAATCTTCACCTTTCTTTCCAACAACCACAAAATGTCCTAGCCACAAGGTTTCAAATTTCCCATGCTTGCCCTTCTCTTGACACCTTGCGTTCCACATTAGCACTAGATCATTCTCCTCAAATTTTCTATCTTTTACTTTTTTATCAAATAAATACTTCACTTGTGCCTACAACTTCATGTTCTGATTTTGAGCTACTCTCCTTATCTCATCAAGTTTAGCTAGTTGCTCCATTCTCTCCTCCATAGGCTCTAGAATATCCAAATCTTCTTGAAGGATAAAGTTATAAACCAGTAACAAGTTTTGTAAAGGCATCCTGGCTTGTGTTACATACACCAATTCAAATGGGGATTTTCCAATCTCCTTTTTTACAGTGATCCTATCAGCCTAGACAACTAGTCTCAATTTTAAATCCCAAGCCTTCTTGTTCTAACCTAGCATCCTCCTTATAATCTTAAGAAGACTTTTATTGCTAGACTCTGCATGGATGGTAAGGAGCCGCATAAGAAATGGTAATGCCATATGTGCTAGAAAATTTTATGAACTCATCAGATCTGAAACACATCCCGTTATCAGTAATTAGTCTTAGTGGTGTACCAAGTCTGGTAATAATGTTCTCCATTAGAAAATTTATCACAACTTTACTTGTAGCTTGCTTTGTTGCGACTGCTTCTACCCACTTGGTAAAATAGTCAGTAGCTACCAATATCCACTTATGTCCTCCACTCGATTTATCTTGTATCTCCCCAATGAAATCAATTCCCCACTAATGAAAAGGGGCTTCAGCCTATAAAGGCCTAAGTGGTAAAGCTCCCCGGTATTTTATTTTTCTAGAGAATTTCTAGCATGCTTCACATCTTCGTACGTATGGAAAGGAGTCATTAAAAACTTTTGGCCAATAATAACCTACCCTGAGAATTTTATGTACAGTTGTCTTTGCAGAGTAATGGCCTCCACAAACCCCTTCATGCATTTCTCTTAAGAAATGCTTAGCTTGTGACTCATCCAAACATAACAATAATATTCCATCCCTATTTTTCCAAAACAAATCTCCTTCCATGAACACATATTTAGATGCTTGTAGCTTCAAAGTTCTTTTCTAGCTGTCACTCATTCCTTTTGGACACTTCATGCATTTAAGTTAATGCATGATGTCTACATACCAAGGAGTATGCTCAATGCTCACAATTGAATTATCTTCCTCTTCTATATTACAAATTTGATTTTCTTCAATATTTGATCTTTCCATTAACTTAGCTAAACCCTAACCTCTCACCAATTTAGTGATTTGCATTTCCATATCAAACTCCTAAATTTTATTAATCCATTTGCATCTTTTTCCTATTACCTTAGACTGTGTCAAAATATCTTTAACAACTGCATGAGGAACATAGGCAATCACCTTAGCTCCAACAAGATATGGTTTGAAAGCCTTTATAGCCTTTACCAATGAAAAGGCTTGTTTTTCCATTATATCATATTTCAATTTTGACCCCTATAATGACTTACTGAAAAAGGACATAGGCTATTCATGACCCTCCTCATTTTTCTGTAACATGACAACTACTATAGTATGTAATGAAGCAAATGAAAATATTTGAAATGGTTTTGAAAAATCTGGATACTTAAGGACATGGGCCTCTTTGATGGCCCTTTTGATGGATATGAAATCTTTTAATGCCTCAACAGTCCATTCAATCTTTTGTCCCTTTCTTAACATTTTTGATATGGGCTTAATGATTTCAGAAAAATTAGAAACGAACCTCCTAACAAAATTAATCTATCCAAAAAATGACTGGATGGCTTTGATGGTCTTAGGAATTGGAATTTTATCTATAGCTTCAACCCTCACAGGATCTATTCTTATACCCTCCTTTGACACAATATGTCCTAAGACCTTACCTTTTGTGACTTCAAAATGACACTTTTTACGGTTCAAACTAATCCCATATTCTAAAGCTTTAATAAATACCTTTTCTAGATGTTCTACATGATCTTCAGCCCTCTTTGAATAAGCAGTAAGGTCATCCTAATACACCACCATGATAGCATTAATTAGATTTGCAAATGCTACATCCATAGCTCTTTGGAAGGTTGCTCCTACATTTGTGAGACCAAATGGAATTCTTATATAAACATATGTCCCTCATGGGGTTGTAAAATTTTTTTTATACTACTCAGATTCTTTAACTTTAACCTGGTTGTAACCTGAAAACTCGTCCATCATAGATAATAGCTCGCACCCTGTCACCTTGTGTAGTATAACTTCCATGTTAGGAAAAAGGTAATTATCCTTAGGAGATGCCATATTCAAATTCCTAAAATCCACACATAATCTGATATCTCTATTCTTCTTCCTCATAGGATCCAGGTTTGAGACCCATGTTGAGTGCCTGATTGGTTTGATGATACCACCCTCTCTGATTTTTTCCAATTCTTCCTACATTTTTGGTTCCAATCTTGGGTTAATGGGTCTTTGTTTCTGTATGAATGGCTTGGCATCTAGCTTCAATTGTATTTTGTTTTGAAAAAAATCTTCCATATATGCTTTAAGGTCCTCATAAGACCATGCAAAGACATGTTTATATTTTCTTAACAATGTTATCAACATTCTTCGAATTGTCAGGCTTATTTTATTCCCTATGTATACCTTTCTTGGTGCCATCTCAATCCCTAAGTTGTTCTCTTCAATATCCTCCCTCTTGACTGGTGTTTGCTTCATGAGGGATGATAACTTCCATCATACACCCTCTCCAATGCCATTATCCCTTTAGGAAGCTTATTTGTTTTAAGCTGTAAGATCTCCTTCCCAAATACTATATGCTTCCCATCTATCTCCTCAACAAAAGCATTGAAATCAATTTATTGGGCTTCATATTGATGTATACAGTGAAGAAATTTTGAAAGTTTAGTATCATCATTAAAAACCTGCCAACTATATATGTTATCAGGCACAACAGGCCTTGTTTTGAACTCAATTTGTGTAAATCCAGCCATTGTAATAGCATCCATTTTTAGTGCAACATTTGCTAAAAAAGTCTTCCATTATGTTCTTTGACCTATCAACCCACTCAATTGAGAAAGCATCAAACAACTCAATTGTGTCCCATACATCATTCCTATATTTCTTTATTCTCTTATGTTTTTCTGCATACTTTGATTTAACTTGTGAAACAACTAACTTAGAATCCCCTAGAATAGCCAACAACTTGATTTTATGTTTTATAGCTATATTCAAACCTGTTCATAAAGCTTCATATTCTGCCACATTATTTGTACATTCAAATGTTAACAAAAATGAATACTTAAATTTAACTCCTTTAGGTGAAACAAATATTATCCCTGCTCCATTACCCTCTTGGCTACATGCTCCATCAAAGTAAATTTTCCATAGACCATTGCAGTTTTGTGCCACATTCTTTTTCAATTGGAGATCAACATTGACCAATTATAGCTAGACTGGTTCTATCTTAAAACTCCCAAGATTGACATCACAAAAACAATTGATTTGATCTTGTGGTACATAGTCAACAACTTGGTTCATCCTTGGCTCCCTGTACAACTTCACTTCCTAAGCATTCACTGGAATTGTTTCATAAGACAAGTCAAACTAGACATTTCCCCCAACTACTGCCATCCATTGTCTTGATAGAAGCATCCCAAACTAAGGAGAGGTGTCAATTACTGTTATATCTATATTATAGGCCACCTGAGGATAAGCAACTAGTTTGACTTCAACATCTTTCATTATACCCACCACAGGAACAGGTATTTTATCCATTGCATAACACTTCCCTCCATTAGTATCCACCCACATGCCAAGTTGTTTCATAACTCCTACTAGCATAATATTTATGGCAGAGCCAGAGTCTATCATGCAATTCCTCAACAATTTGTAATTTATGAGTAATGTGGTGAAAAAAGGATTAACTTGTGGGGGATTTAACAATGCATTATTTAGCAAACTTCTAGGATATTTACCTTCTCTTGCTTATTAATTGTTTTGGTGGCCATCTTACTTTCATAATTTATATGTTTTTCATTTCCACTTGTTATTAATTAAACAACACTGTCTCTATATTCCTTAATTTTCATCATCTCAAGTAGTGGAATAGACATTTTTACCTAGGATAAATCCTGAGTGAAGTCAAAAGAGGAAACCTCCACCTTAATCATTTTCTTTTGTTCTGATGTTTCTCCTTTGTTGTCTTCTTTTTCTCTTTTACTTGATTGATCAGTCTTTTGCATTTCTTTGTGAAACTCTTTAACTTCCTCCTTTTGGATAGGCTTCTGTTCATTTTTATCATGTTTTTTTTTTTCTTCGTAATTCCTTGTGTCACCTTTTGATCCTTCATAAATATTCCCCTGGGGACACCTTCCTTCTCATTCACTATCCTATTTCTCAACCAGTACTTACTCCTTGCTTCTTCAACTGCAGTAATGGTTAATCTCTCTATCTCCTCTTCGATGAGCTTCCTCATACTGCACTGAGTAGGAATCTCAATAGAATGTGGCTTTGTATAATCTTCTTTAGAGTCAGAAAGAACCTGTTGTTCAGCCATGTGGATATTGTACCTTTGATTTGAAACATCGTACTCATAAACTTCATCCTCTGAAGATGAGTACTTCTCCTCAACACGGTGAAAATTATTTGAAGTCAAATACATTGTGTGATCTTCTCCACTATTACCCATTAGCATTCCTTCTTCTTGCAATCTTTGGGCTACTACATGGTAATCTGGGGAATGTGGCTTATCACAAATTTCACAAAAATAATTGTTATTAACCATATATGTTCTCTTCTTTCTTAATGGATCAAGAGTTTCTTTGTTTCTAGGCCTATCTATTACAGGTTTTCCATCCTTCCAATTTGTATTATAGGGCATGTCATGTAACCTAGGCCTCTCATTTCTATTTGTGTTCTCCTATTTGTATTGATAATTATTGGCTTGTTGAGGAACCCTAGGGTTGTCTCTTTTACTGATTATCCCAACAGCCTTCCTATTGTTTTCAATTGTTAATGCTATCTTTTGGGCTTCAGCTAAATCTCTTGGGAACCTATTTCTCAGTTCATACCCTATTTTAGGATCAAACACATTCAAATAAACACTCAATGCAATAGAGTCTAGCAACTTTGATCTAGGTGGTATCTTATTTTGCAATCTATTGAATCTCTGGTTAAAATTATAAATTGAGTCATTCTGATTTTTCTGAATCCACATTAATTCATGAAGAGCAACATCTGGTGCACTTAGATTCCCATATTGCTTGAGCAATCGATCCTGAAATTCCTAGACAAAATTGATCGAAGCTATTGGTAAGCTATTGAACCAATCCCCAGCTTCTTCAGTAAGCGACATCATGAATAGCCTCATGTGTAGATCTTCATATGGTACATCCAAGTATTGGATGAAAGAGTTGAAACTTCTTAAATGATCTTTAGAAGTAACTACACTACTCTTTGTGAACTTCAGAACAAGACTTCTCCAACTACCATCCATTGGGTAAGGGTATAATTGAAACCTTGCCAGGTCGAATTGTCTGATCATTATTGTGTATTGATGGGGGGGAGGGTTAGGTGGGTACTAATACTTGTACATTGGATTATTGTATTGTGCATTATGATGTGGCATATAATGCTAACCATGAGGTGGTTGTGCATATGTATATTGTGAGGGAATATGCGGTGGATGGTTTGGTTGTTCGTATTGATTCCCTATCTGATTGTGAGGGGCCTTTGATGGATCAGAAGGCCCTGCATGATTATTGCCCTACTTATGAGGTGGTACATATTTTGGGAAACCTATTGTCTGAGTAGTAATTTGAACCTTTTGCAATTTTAAGTCCCTCATTGCTTGTATCATTTGGTATTTCTCCTATTCAAATTTTAGTTCTTCTAGCTCCTTTTTCTGTAACTCAAACTGTGCTTTTACTTCTTCATGAGTTAAAGATTCATAATTTTTCTAAGGAATCACATGATCATTAAACTCATTTTGGTTACCCTCAATTCTTTGATCATATTCCTATTGACATCTGAGTTGTTTAGCTTCAAATTTAGCATCCCACTATGCTTGTTTGTGAGGATCATAAAAAGGGTTTCCTTGGTACAAGGTTCTGCACTTGAATTATCTCTCCATGTATCATAACAGTCATATGTTTCACAATGTGGTCTCAATGCTTTGTCTTTGTTCATCATGCACATGGCCTCATTTATCTTGTTTCCCTTATCAATCTTATCATCCTTGTGTGTCCACTTACTATTGCCAGCAGGACCCCCAGTATGACCTCCCCTATATTGAGATCTCCAATTCATGTTGAATTTTTTTTTATCAAATTTTCCACTCACTTTCTTAAAAATGAGAAATTTTTTGTTATTTCTTATTCCCAACGGAGTCTGAATAGGATTTCTGACTCTATGACTAAGGCGCTGATTCTAAGTTAATCCCCAGTAGAGTTACCAATTTGCTAGCTCTCAAAAACCTAGGCGAAATACCTCAAGAGGTTTCCAATCTCTTGGTACATTTTAGGGTAATAGACAAGGCCAAATGGTTTATACTTTCTACTCTTTCAGGTGCTACTAGACCTAGGTGGGTGTACCTATATAAGTGGAGTAGACTTGACTTATGATTATCTTTTTTGAAGCATTTTTCCCACAATGGCATATGGGAGTGGAAAAATAAAACTTGATCTAGTATAAACTGTATAAAACTAAAACCTAATATGTTCAGTTATCAGATGTAAAATAAATGAATGAAAGCAAATGATGGAAATGTAGAGACTAGTGCCTTATTGGGTGTGCAGAGTCAAAAGAAATCTAAAATGAGTACTTATTTATGGAAACTATTCAAGTTGTTCAACATATAATTTAGTTTATAACATGTATAAACCTACAAGGTTATGATTACCAAGTTCTCCTTAATGATCCAAATTAAATTCTCTAACTACTGTTAGAACTATAGAAAATTGATATTTTCACATGTTGATTTTACTCATAATCCTCCAAATAAGTCCTGCTTAGATGCATTTCCCTCTCTTCATGCATATTTTCTCCTTGTTTTCCCATGTTGTCCCATTGAATTCATTGGGTTATGCATATTTTTCATTCTAGTTTATGTCGGTATAGGTACCCAAGTGTCTCCCCGACCTGTGTATGTTTCACTATTTCTTATTGTAGGTTTTCGACAAGACACTTCTCTTGTTATGGTGACAATAGATATCTCCATCGGCATATGTTTTGAATTATGGCAGGAGGTCTTGGCAAAGGGGTCGAGCTTTGCCGATGTGGTTTAAAGTGGGTTTCGGCAGGAGACTTCTCTTCTCTCGGTGACATATTATGCTCGAGGCTTTTGGTATAACTATTCATTCTGCATAGCGTCTCACCAAATATTTTGAGTTATAGCGACATGTATTGAATGGGTGGCCTTTGTTGGTATAAGAACATTTGTGTCCTGGCAATGCTACATGAGGGTCGGCTGTCGGTGAAAGAATTTTGATATTACACCAACATGTGGCTATATAGGGAGCTTTCGATGTAACCCAGTGTTTCTCTATAACATCTTGGCGAGGGGTAAAGGCTATAGCGATACACATGATAGGCACTTTTCGGCAAGAGAAGTGAATGGTTACAGTGACATAACAAAGGGGTAAAAGGTATGTTTTCGGTATGACAAATGGCTTTCAACATAGTGTTTCACCAACTATGGTTGGCTATACCAAAATGAAAGAAAGGTATGGGGCTACTTCTAGACTTCAATGTAACAATTGGAATATCACAGCGACTTGAATATAAGTGATGTCTTCGGTGAAGCTTGGTCTAATCTTTGAGACATCTCCCCGAAAGTGGTATGCTACAGCGATGGTGACCAAAACAAATGGGGTTTTCGGCGTGAGATATCCTTATGTCTCACCGAGTGAAAATTAACATAACATATGATCTCTATGAGCATGTTGTGGTCTATGTGACTTCTTCCCAGGTGGGTGTTGTCTTGGTGAAGGAGTATTGGAAGTATATCTCGGTGGGAGTGTTGGTGACCTATGAATGGTAAATGACCCTTGGTGTAGCTCGATGATTTCTGCATGACATCTCACTGATATCATGGGGTTATAGCGAAACTGGAGATTAATACATAACTTTGGTATAACTAACAGGTTGCCATAGTGAATATGAAAACAAGATACGAGCAGAGCGATGAATGTTTGAATTGCCTTCGGCATAGGTTGCGATATGTCCAACCAACTGCTCACTGGTGAAAACAGAATTTCAGATTGCTGAGGCCGACATGAATCTATTTGAATAACCATTGCAGGCTGACATATTTTGAGCCTGAATTTGGTGCTGGGCCGACATAATGTTTTATTTTGATATTCCTCTTAGGCTGGTGTGTATATAAGCATGATGTAGTTGTTAATTGACAACACCAGAGATTAGCTTTTTTTGATACACTGCAAGTAGATACATTAGAATAAAATTATCAGACCAGAGGCTATTGTTGCATGATTTTCACAGTGGAGGTATTTATGAGATTTAGTTGATGTTGCTGCATTTTTCTGGTGTCAGTTATCTGTTGAATTAAATGAAAAATACTGCTAAGTTGTCTCCATGATTGATTTTTTTGGTTATTTAAGGTGACATAACAAGTTTATGTTCAATTTATCAATACACATTTGCTGTATCTGTGTGATTAATCAATTGGTTCTTTCAAGTAAAGATTAAATCCTTTTATTGATCACAGTAATCAGAGAGATTTTATTTTGGATCATTAAAGTAGAACTTAGTAGTCAAAATATTGCATGTTCATACAAGTTATGAATAGATCATATGCCAGATAATCTGTATCTCATCCAAAGAGTGTTGTTCCTCTTGATCTCATTTGACCCCGCCTACCCAACAAGGCACTAGTCTCTGCATTTCACTATTTGAATCCATTTCAATTTCTTTATATCAATTAATTAAGCATCCTAGGATTTAGATTAAAAGGTAGCTATTGAGTTTGGTTTCATTTGTTCACTGTCATCTGCCATTGTGGACAAAGCAATTCAGAGGGATAATCATAAGATAAGCCTACTCAATTCAAAAGGTACACCCACCTGCATTTAGCAGCACCTAAAGAGTAGAAGGTTGAGTTCTCTTGACCTTGTTCAGTTGCCCTAAAACGTATCAAGAGATTGGAAGCCTCTTGAGGCATTCAACTTGCATTTTTGAGAGCTAAAAAATTGGTGACTCTACTAGGGAACAATCATAATTAAGGCCTTAATCATAGAGTTAGAAATCTTGAATAGACTCCGCTGGGAACAAGAAATATTGAATATTTTTCTCATTTTGATTAAAGTGAGTGGCGACTCTGACATAATTTTTGCAGCTGTTCATCATGAATGGAAGAAGATCTCAGTACAGGGGAGGTCATACTAGAGCTCCTGCTGGCAGCAGTAAGTGGACACATAAAGGTGACATAGTTGATAAAGGAAAAGGAATAAATGAAGATATGTGCATGACAGATAAGGATAAAACATTTAGTGCACATCTTGAGACTTATGATCGTTATGACACGTGGAGAGATAATTCAGGTATAGAACCCTATACCCCTGAAGAGCAATTAAATCCATTCTACAATCCTCAAGAAGTGCCTGAGCTTGAAGCTAAGAAGTAGGCTAAGTTTGAAGCTAGATTTGAGCCTGAACGACTCATAGTTCAGCATGAATATGATCAAAAGATGAAGAGTAGCCAAAATATCGTTGCTGATCATGAGTTTCCAGATGAAGCAAAAGCACTGTTGGAATAGAAAGACAAGAGAATAAGGGAGCTAGAGGCTAAATTACATAAATTCCAAATTACTGATCAAACAGCTGGTGGTTCAAAATATGTTCCACCTCACAAGCAAGGAGATCATGGTGTAAGGTCCTCCAATCAACAAAATTCTCCTCACCATCAGATAGGGAATCAATACAGGCAGCCAAATCAGCCACCTCATATTTTTGAACAACATGAGAATGTGCATCCCCCTCCTGGTCAGCAACACATCCCTTAGCATAATGCACATCCTTTACATCAGTATCAGTATCCACCTATCCCTCCCCCTCACCAATACGCAGCAATGGTCAGGCAGTTTGATTTGGCAGGTCTCAATCCATGCCCTTACCCTATGGATAATAGCTGGAGAGGTATGATTCCCAAGTTTACAAGGAGTAATGCAATCACTGCTGAAGAGCATCTAAGGAATTTCAATGTGGCCATTCAAGACATAGGTATGTCATATGAAGATTTGCACATGAGGCTTTTTATGATGTCACTTATTGAAGATGCTAGGGATTGGTTTAACAGCTTGCTAGCAAATTCAATTAACTCTCTCCAAGTATTTCAAGACAAATTCTTAGAACAATATGGGAATCAAAATGCTCCATATGCAGCTTTTCATGAATTGGTGAAGATTCAGAAAAATCAGAATGATTCAATTTATGATTTCAACCACAAATTCAACAAGTTACATACTAAAGTCCCTCCTGAATCAAGGTTGTCAGACTCTACTGCATTGAGTGTTTATTTAGGTGCATTTGATCCCAAAACAAGGTACGAACTGAGAAATAGATTTCCAAGAGACTTGGCTGAAGCACAAAAAGTTGCATTGACAATTGAAAATAACAAGAAGGTTGCTAGTGTAACTAATAAAAGAGACAACCCGAGGCCTCCCCAGCAAAATAATTATCAGTACAGACAAGAGAACACATACAAAAATGAAAATAGAAATGAAAGGCCAAGGCTGCATGATATGCCTTACAATACAGACTAGAAAGATGGGAAACCTATGGCAGCTAGGCCCAGAAATAAAGAAACTCTAGATCCATTGAGCAAGAAATGGACTTACATGGTGAGTAATAGTTACTTTTGTGAAGTTTGTAAACAGCCGCATTCTCCAAACTATTGTGTTGTAGCTCAAAAGATGCAAGAGGAGGGAATATTGATAGAAAACGATGGAGAAGACCACAAGGTATACTTTACTTCAAATATTCTTCACCATGCTGAGGAAAGAAACCCATCTTTAAAGGATGAAGGTTATGAATATGATGTTTCAAATCAGAAATATAATGTTCATATGGCTAAATAGTAGATCTTTTATGATTTTGATAAAGATTACACAGAGCCACATTCTGTTGAGGCGCCTGATTAGTGTAATGTTAGAAGACTAACTAAAGATGAAATTGAAAGGATTACTGTTGCTGCGGTTAAGAAAGCTAGAAGTCAATATTGGTTGAGAAATAGGAAAGTAAATGAGCAAGATGGGGTTCCTGGGGGAATTTTTATAAAAGACCAAAAGGAAACATAGGAAACTATAAAGAAGCCAAAAAATAAGCAGCATGATAAAATTGAAAAGACGTCTGACCAAGAACAGAAAGTTGCAGAATTACACAAGGAACTGCAAAGGTCTGATCAACCTAGTAAAAAAAAAAAAGAGGAAAGCAAAGGAGAAGCGCTAGAACAGAAGAAGACTGTCAAGACGGAGGGATCTTCTTTTGATTTCACCCAGGCATTATCCCAAGTAAAAATGTCTGTTCCATTACTTGAATTGATGAAAATTAAGGAGTACAGAGATAGTGCTATTAAATTGATTACAAATGGGAATGAAAAGCATATGAATTCTGAAGAAGTCAATAGGCAGGAAAAGATAAATAATTCAAAGCTCTGTCTAGGTGATGTTTTAACAACCTCCCCACAAGTGGATCCCTTCTTTACCACATTGCTAATAAATAATAAGTTGCTGAGGAATCGTATGATAGATTCTAGTGCTGCTATAAACATTATGCCAATAGGAGTAATGAAACAACTTGGCATGTGGGTTGATACATGTGAAGGGAAGTGTTATGCTATGGATAATCGACCTGTTCCTGTAGTTGGTATTATAAAAGATGTTGAGGTCAAATTGGCTACATATCCACAGGCAACATATAATATAGACATAACAGTTATTGATGCTCCTCCTCAATTCGAGATGCTTTTGTCAAGACAGTGGACTACAGCTGTAGGTGGGAATGTTCAATTTGATTTATCTTATGCTACTATACCAGTGAATGGTCAGGAGGTCAAGTTATACAGAGAGCCAAGAATGAACCAACTTGTTGAAAGTGTGCCACAAGATCTAATCAATTGTTTCTGTGATGTTGACCTGGGGAATTTTAAGATTGAACCAGCTCAGCCAGAATTAATGAACAGTGACCCAATTGAAAAACATGCTGCACTTGATTGCAATGGTGTCTGGAAGATGTATTTTGATGGAGCCTGCAGCCAAGAAGGTAATGGAGCTGGGATTGTATTTGTTTCGCCTGGAGGTATTACTTTTAAATACTCTTTCTTGTTAGCATTCTAATGTACAAACAATGTGGCAGAATATGAAGCCTTACTGACGGGTTTGAACATAGCTGTGAAACACAAGATTAAGTTGCTGGCTATTTTGGGCGATTCTGAGTTGGTTGTTTCATAGATTAAATCAAAATATGCAACAAAGCACAAAAGATTAAAACAATATAGGAATGCTGTATGGGACACAATTGAATTATTTGATGCTTTTTCGATTGAGTGGGTTGACAGGTCAAAAACATAATAGCTTATTTTTTAGCAAATGTAGCACTGAAAAAAGATGATATCACACTGGCTGGTGTATCACAGATTGAGTTCAAGATGAGGCCTGTTGTTCCTGATAACATTTATAGCTGGCAAGTTTTCAATGATGATGATGATCTTTTGAAATTTCTTCATTGCGTAGATCATTATGAAGCTCAGGAGATTGATTTCAATGCTTTTGTCGAAGAAGTAGATGGCAAACAAACTGTGCTTGGCAAGGAGATCTTACAACTCAAAACAAATAAATTGCCCAAGGGTCTAGTGGCATTAGAAAGGGTATATGATGGAAATGATAGATCTTTAATGAAGCAAATACTAGTCAGAAAGGAAGATCTTGAAGAAATCAATTTGGGGACTGACATAGCACCAAGAAAGGTTTACATTGGAAAGAAGATCAGCCCTGCAATTAGAAGAATGCTGATAGAATTGCTGAGAAAGTACAAACATGTTTTTGCTTGGTCATACAAATATCTGAAAGCATACAAGGAAGATTTATTTCAGCATGAAATACCATTGAAGCTAGATGCCAAGCCTTTTAGGTAGAAGCAAAGACCAATAAATCGAGTATTGGAGCCTAATATGTAGGAGGAATTAAGTAAGCTCAGGGAGGGAGGAATCATTAAACCAATTAGAAATTCAACCTGGGTTTCAAATCTAGTTCCTATAAGAAAGAAGAATGGTGACATTAGATTGTGTGTTGACTTTAGAAATTTGAACATGGCGTCTCTTAAAGATAATTATCCTCTACCAAATATGGAAGCCATACTGCATAAAGTGACAGGATGTGAGTTATTGTATATGATGGATGGATTTTCTGGATATAATCAGGTCAAAGTCAAGGAGTCTGAGCAATACAAGACAACATTCACTACTCCTTGGGGAACATATGTATACATAAGAATGCCACTTGGTCTCACTAATGCTGGAGCAACTTTCCAAAGAGCCATGGATGTTGCACTTGCTGATTTGATTAACATTATAATGGTGGTGTATCAAGATGACTTGACTACTTACTCAAAGAAGGCTGAAGATCATGTGCAACATCTTGAAAAGGTATTTATCAAAGCTCTTAAATATGGTATTAGTTTAAATCCAAAGAAGTGTCATTTTGTAGTTATAGAAGGTAAACTCTTGGGTCATATTGTTTCAAAAGAAGGAATTAAAATAGATCCTGAGAGAGTTGAAGCTATTGATAAAATCCCTATTCCTAAAACTGTCAAGGCAATACAATCGTTCTTTGATCAAATTAATTTTGTTAGAAGATTTGTTTCTAATTTTGCTGAGATTGTCAAGCCCATATCTAAAATGTTGAAGAAAGGACAAAAGATTGATTGGACTGCTGAAGCTTTGGATGCTTTTATGTCCATCAAGAGGGCTATCAAAGAGGCTCCTGTTCTTAAGTCTCTAGATTTTGCAAAGCCTTTTCAGATTTTTTCTTTTGCCTCAATGCATACTATTGCTGTTGTTATGTTACAAAAAAATGATGATGGTTATGAACAACCTGTGTCTTTCTTTAGTAAATCATTACAAGGGTCTGAATTGAAGTATGACATTATGGAAAAGCAATCATTTGCATTGGTAAAAGTTGTAAAAGCATTCAGACCATTTCTTGTTGGAGCAAAAGTGATTGCTTATGTCCCTCATGCTGTTGTTAAAGATATTTTAATACAATTTGAAGTCACAGGGAAAAGGTGTAGATGGATCAACAAGATTCAAGAATTCGACATGGAAATACAAATCACTAAGCTAGTTAGAGGCCAAGGTTTGGCAAGATTGATGGCAGAAACCAATATTGAGGCAAATTAGATTTGCAATGTTGAAGAAGGGGCTACAATTGCAAGCATTGAGCACACTCCATGGTATATTGATGTTATGCATTATCTTAAGTACATGAAGTGTCTAGATGGGCTAAGTGATAGCCAAAAGAGAAATTTGAAGTTACATGCATCAAAGTATGTTTTCATTGATGGAGATTTGTTTTGGAAAAATAGAGATGGCGTATTATTATTATGTCTGGATGAATCACAGGCCAAGCATGTTCTAAGTGAAATGCATGGAGTTTGTGGAGGTCACTACTCAGCAAAGACAACTGCACACAAGATTCTCAGGGCTGGATATTATTGGCCAAAAGTTTTCAATGATTCCTTTACACATGTGAGGAAGTGTGAAGCTTGTCAAAAGTTTTCTGGTAAATTGAAGTATCAAGGTGCTTTGCCACTTCGACCTCTGCAAGCGGATGCCCCTTTTCATCAATGGGGAATTGATTTTATTGGAGAGATACAAGAGAGGTCAAGTGGAGGACATAGATGGATACTAGTTGCAACTGACTATTTTACAAAATGGGTGGAGGTGATTCCAACCAAGCAGGCTACAGGTAAGGTAGTAACTGATTTCTTGATGGACAATATTATCACCAAATTTGGTGCTCCATTAAAGATAATCACAGACAATGGGATGTGTTTCAGGTCAGATGAATTCAAAATCTTTTGTGATAAGTATGGCATTAATATTTCTTATGCAGCTCCATATCATCCACAAGCTAATGGTCAAGCAGAGTCTAGCAATAAAAGTATTTTAAAGATTATAAAAAGGATGCTAGAAAATAACAAGAAAGCTTGCGATTCAAAGCTAAAACTGGCTGAGTGGGCTGATAGGATCACTGTGAAAAGGGAAATTGGAAAATCACCATTTGAATTAGTATATAGAGCACAAGCCAGGATGCCTTTGTAAAACTTGTTACCAGTCTATAAGTTTGTTTTACAAGAAGATTTGGAAGTCCCTGAGCCTATGGAAGACAAAATGGGACAACTTGCTAAACTTGATGAAGTACGAAGAGAGGCCCAAAGTAAAAACATGAAGCTACAGGCACAAATGAAATATCTGTTTGATAAGAAGGCAAAGAATAGAAAGTTTGAGGAGAATGACTTGGTGTTAAATTGGAATGAAAGGTGTCAGGAGAAGGGAAAGCATGGTAAATTTGAAGCTCTCTGGCTGGGACCATTTGTTGTTGTCAGAAAAGGGAGTGAAGATTCATACTATCTACAAAACATGGTTGGTGAAGATCAGGAATTGCTTGTTCATGGGCAATTCTTGAAACATTTTTTCTCTTGAGCTACACAGAGGATTGAGGGTTGCCAGTGCATGGACAACTCTTGTGTATCCTCTCTAAAATTGATTTCCATCCATAGTAGTTTAGGTTTTCATTCATCTCCATTTCACTGTCATTTTCCCACTTCACTTCCATTTTACATTCATTTTGCATCCATTTTCACTTCCATCTTGCATTCTCTGCATTCATCTCCATTGCCATTCATTCCATTGCTGCTCATTCTTTGTCTGGTCTACTTTCCCAAAGATTCTGGATCCTTTCAATGATCTGACTATCATTCATCCCCAGACGAAGCCACTATTAGAACTGTAGAAAATTGATATTTTCACATGTTGATTTTACTCATAATCCTCCAAATGAGTCCTGCTTAGATGCATTTCCCTCTCTTCATGCATATTTTCTCCTTGTTTTCCCATGTTGTCCCATTGAATCTGTTGGGTTATGCATATTTTTCATTCTGGTTCATGTCGGTATAGGTACCCAAATGTCTCCCCGACCTGTGTATGTTTCATTATTTCTTGTTGCAGGTTTTCAGAAAGACACTTCTCTTGTTATGGTGACAACAGATATCTCTATCGGCATATGTTTTGAATTGCAGCAGGAGGTTTTGGTGAAGGGGTCGAGCTTTGCCGATGTGGTTTAAAGTGGCTTTCGGCAAGAGACTTCTCTTCTCTCGGTGACATATTATGCTCGGGGCTTTCGGTATAACTATTCATTCTGCATAGCGTCTCACCGAAGATTTTGAGTTATAGTGACATGTATTGAATGGGTGGCCTTTGTCGGTATAAGAAAATTTGTGTCCTGGCAATGCTACATGAGGGCTGGCTATTGGCGAAAGAATTTTGATATTACACCAACATGTGGCTATACAGGGAGCTTTCGATGTAACCCGGTGTTTCTCTATAACGTCTTGCCGAGGAGTAAAGGCTATAGTGATACACATGATAGGCACTTTTCGACAAGAGAAGTGAATGGTTACAATGACATAACAAAGGGGTAAAAGGTATGTTTTCGGTATGACAAATGGCTTTCGACGTAGTGTTTCACTGACTATGGTTGGCTATACCGAAATCAAAGAAAGGTATGGGGCTACTTCTAGACTTTGATGTAACAATTGGAATATCGCGGCGACTTGAATAAAAGTGATGTCTTCGGTGAAGCTTGGTCTAATCTTTGAGACATCTCCCCGAAAGCAGTATGCTACGGTGATGGTGACCAAAACAAATGGGGTTTTCAGTGTGAGATATCCTTATGTCTCACTGAGTGAAAATGAACATAACAGATATATGATCTCTATGAGCATGTTGTGGTCTATGTGACTTCTTCCCAAGCAGGTGTTGTCTTGGTGAAGGAGTATTGGAAGTATATCTCAGTGGGAGTGTTGGCGACCTGTGAATGGTAAATGACCCTCAGTGTAGCCCGATGATTTATGCATGACATCTCACCAATATCATGGGGTTATAGTGAAACAGGAGATTAATACATAACTTCGGTATAACTAACAGGTTGCCACAGCGAATATGAAAACAAGATACGAGCAGAGCGATGAACATTTAAATTTCCTTTAGCATAGGTTATGATATGTCCCGCTGACTGCTCACTGGTGAAAATAGAATTTCAGATTGCTGAGGCCGACATGAATCTATTTGAATAACCGTTGCAGGTTGACATATTTTGAGCCTGAATTTGGTGCTGGGCCGACATAATGTTTTATTTTGATATTCTTCTCAGGCTGGTGTGTATATAAGCATGATGTAGTTGTTAATTGACAACACCAGAGATTAGATTTTTTCGATACACTGCAAGTAGATACATTAGAATAAAATTATCAAACTAGAGGCTATTTTTGCATGATTTTCACAATGGAGGTATTTATGAGATTCAGTTGATGTTGCTGCATTTTTTTGGTGTCAGTTATCTGTTGAATTAAATGAAAAATATTGCTAAGTTGTCTCCATGATTATTTTTTTGGTTATTTAAGTTGACATAACAATTTTATGTTCAATGTATCAATACACATTTGTTGTATTCGTGTGATTAATCAATTGGTTCTTTCAAGTAAAGATTAAATCCTTTTATTGATCACAGTAATCAGAGAGATTTTATTTTGGATCATTAAAGTAGAAATTAGTAGTAACAATATTGCATGTTCATACAAGTTATGAATAGATCATATACCAGATAATCTGTATCTCATCCAAAGAGTGTTGTTCATCTTGATCTCATTTGACCTTGCCTACCCAACAAGGCACTAGTCTCTGCATTTCACTATTTGAATCCATTTCAGTTTCTTTATATCAATTAATTAAGCATCCTAGGATTTAGATTAAAAGGTAGCTATTGAGTTTGGTTTCATTTGTTCACTATCATCTGCCATTGTGGACAAAGCAATTCAGAGGGATAATCATAAGATAAGCCTGCTCAATTCAAAAGGTACACCCGCCTGGGTTTAGTAGTACCTAAAGAGTAGGTTGAGTTCTCTTGACCTTGTTCAGTTGCCCTAGAATGTATCAAGAGATTGGCAGCCTCTTGAGGCATTCAGCCTATGTTTTTGAGAGCTAACAACTACTATGATCAAATAAAAGGATTTAATCTTTACTTGAAAGAACCAATCAATCAACCATACAAATACAACAAATGTGCACTGATAAACTGAATATAAACATGTGATATCAATTTAAATAACTAGAAAACATCAACTTGGAGACAACTTCAATAATGCTTTCAATGAACACAATAAACAACTGATACTAGAAATATTTGCACCACATTAAAGGATTTCCATTGATATCTCCAAAATCTTAAGCATACATCATAGTGTCATATTCGTAAAACATTGTATTCAACTATATCCTTCTCTATTCTATTTTTTCTATCTTCTATTCTATGTCTCTCTGTTTCTCTACCAAAATAGATATTTATACATCAAATACACGAAAGGATGTGTCCTTTCAGAAATGTCACATATTACATAACAAATAGATTAAAGATAATCAGGCTCTATTTAGCCATAATGAACTTTAGACAGATGATCCAAATAATCCTGGTGTTCATGTGTATCTACATCCCCAACTGTGTTTCAGATTGAGATTTCCATCTTTATCATTTTCTCATTTTGCTCGCTCGACTCCTCCAATGTATTGTTTTTAGTAGTAGCGATCTTCGATATTTCATGTAGTATCGACTTATTCTCACCTTTCCATTAGGTCACTTCCTTCATTTTTCCTCTATCGTCAAAGAATGTAGTCAATGTTTTCTTAGCAGCATTTGTCAATCCCTGTGCATCCCGCTACGATTTTTCATAGAAGTTTCGATGTCTATTTATAAAATGATTATAGCTTTGATTGTTACACTATGAGAAACATCTCTCTAGTTCACTTCTTTGAACTTCTTCTCCAATTCTTCACATATGATCTCTTCATTGCAAAACCCTTCCAAATTAAAAACCTCCCCTATTGCCTCTTGATGAATGTATTTGTGGTTTTCTGCACTGGTCACATATAGCTTTGAGTTTTGGGTCATAATGAACAACTAACAATTTAATCAATTCTGCATCTACAAATACATTAGGGCACACCAATTTTCCCAAATTAAGCTTCCATTGCTTGCAAACTGGTTGAAAATAATTTCTTCAATGATAGTGAAAATTAAACAATTCATATCCCCTTATTGGAGTCCAAACATCTCCTATGAATTTACATCTATCATCCAGATTATCCATTTCTGCCCTAACCTGAGCAAATCATCTAGCTTTAGGTCCAAATCCAGGTAACTAATCAATAAGGTCCTGATTTAATTTTCACTCATTGCCCTCGTGTTTTGTCTCAATTTATATTTCTTTCCTTTTGTTTGACTTCTTTCACCAGGTTTTATACTTTTTAATTTTGCTGAGCTAGGGGATTCCATTCTTCAAAGTTACAGAAGTTTAAAATTAGAGGAGCTAAGGTGCAATCACTTACTGTACTCTGCTCAAGATCTTCAGACTGGAAGGATGCCCTAGTTCTTTGTTCACCTTGCTGACTCTTTTGCTATCAATTCAACACTAATTCTTTCAACTGAATTCCTCTTGTTATGTTCTTTCACACCATTAATGTGTTAGCTGAAGCACGAATGAAGTCTTTTTTTGAAACTGACACTGTCACATCAAATGTATTGTTAGTGAGATATTTTCAAATCTAGGGTGATATCCTTTTGCAACATTCATTAAACCTTTCGCCGAAACATTCTGTAGTCTCCCTGACTATTAAAAAATATATATCGTTCTAATGTCCCACAATCTTATCGACATTTCGAGTCTCACCGATAGTTATCCTTTAGTCTTGTGTATCGCTATGACAATCTTGAGTCAAGGAGATGTCCCATAGATTATATTGTCTTACCGAGATATACCCCGTGGTATTCTTTTGGTTGCTGAGACAGTTACTTTCTCGCCGATGAAATAATACTTTGGTGTGACTCACATATTTCTCCTCGATGAAATTAGTCTCACCGATACTTTGTTAACACCGCCGGATCCTTTACCCACATAATCCTATCGACATGACATATGGGTCGATAGGACTACATGACTTCATCTCGATAGTCATTTGATAGAATCCCTTTATGATTTTTCATAAAGACCAGATGCATTTGATAAGACTTCATCCCAATGATTTTAAGTCTAGTTGATACATCTTTCCATGTGCTAGTCGGATAGACATATAAGAGTATGTTATGACTCATTCTGATAATGACTTTCTTGCCGATATGAACTTTTTGTTGCCGAGACAATGAATTACATCCTGTCGATATATGTTTATGAAATATTCAGTATGGCATTCTTGCACTCCTGCCGATAGACTACAAAGGATGCACATTAGTAATGATTCTTTATGGATTGGGGAGACCTTCACCCTCTCTTGCTGATATGAATTATACTGTAAAATATTCAGGACTAGATGAGTTTTATGGGACCACATGGAAAAATATGAGCAAAATATTATGAAAAGATTATTTTTGTTCTTTGGTGAGGACTACTTTAGAAACTCATGCATATAAATAACTATAAAATTTTCAAAATTTTATAGTTCTAATAGGGGGTATGAAATTCCCTATTCCTTTAATTTCTATACTATTTTACCCAACTAATTTCATTTTGAATCTAGGTCATAAATTCCCTTAAATGGAGGTATCCAATATACAATAAGGGATTCCAATCATGATCATTGGACAAAGCATAATTATGTAGCTATAGTTCACATAACAAATTTTTAACATGAAGAGGGGCAAACTAATAAGCCTAGAAAAATTCATGTGGAGTTTCAAGAGTAAGACTCAAACCTAAAATAATCCTTGATATTTTAAAGGAAATATTTCACTCCTTCAAGTGTAGGGCATGCACTCTAGGAGGATTTTTGCATGCTAGTATTTTGGGTATTAATTCTACCACATTTTCTACCTTTTCCTTCGAGGTAGCAATTTTTGCATTCTTTTCTTCAATGTCTGCATTTTTCTTTTTAATCTCACCCAGTAGCTTGTGTTTTTCCTTTTTCCATTCCTCCTCTTTACTTTTCATCTCACTTGATAATTTTAGAGCTACATCATTCCATAAAAAGGTGGGAGGTTTATGTGTTCCTACCAAAATCTTCCTTTACACCAATTCCTGTTGTTCAAATAAAACTAGTTATAGTGATTCAGGTTGTTCATCCTGCCTTGGCTGCAGGAGCTCTAGATTCTCATCTTGTTCTTGTTGCATGGGTTTTGGACTTCTATCTTGCTCCTATTTCCTAACCTATTTTGCAATGGTAGCAAGCTCTGCTAATCTGATATTTGCTTGTTCCTCAAAAACATATTTTTCTTCAACATTCACCTACCCCATTGGGGTTTTTGTCTCCTCCCTAGATTTTTTTCTAAGCCTAGGGATTCTCTTTGGAGGTACACCAGTGGCTAGCCTAGCAATTTTGACTTCTTAAGAGGGTTTTTATATTTTTCTTTGGTTGTAGGAAGAATAGTGTTATCAACCTTTCATTTCCTAGGGCTTGGTGTTGATTTTTCTACTACTTGCTTCTTTCCCTTTTTCTTTCTCATTTCTTCTTCTTTCATCTTTGCTTCCTCTCTCCTAAGGGAAATTGTAGTTTGAATTGGGGTTTTGGGAAGAGCATTAATATCAAAGTCTGAGGATGAACTTTCCTAATCTGAATATTCTGACTCAGAAGAACCAATTTCAATAGCTTGCTTGGTTATAGGAGGATTTAAACTAGGGTTTTCACCATAGGTTGATGCTCTAGGAGTAATTTCAGTAGCCCTCACTTCCTTACTAACCCTATGAGGTTGAAACTGACCTCTAGGATGTGCATTTTCTAGTCTAAATTGATCAATGTTTACAAATTCCTACCATGTCATGTTAGACACCTCTTGCAAAGATTTCTCTACCAACAATTCTATTAAATAATGGTGAGAGACAAAATTATCCCTACCTCTTTGTGTCTCTTCTGCCATGATTGCAAGGAGGTGATACAATACATTGGGTACATTCATTCTTCTTCCATGCCTCATGTGGCTTAGGAGCTTGAAGTGTAAAGAATGGAGGCATGACTAATGAACATCACAAGTGATATACTTGACAATGTGGATGGCTACTTGTTTCCATGGCTCTAGTAGGGAATTTATCTTTGTACCTTGTTTATCCACAACCAATGGAGGCTCATTGGGTTCAATAAATTCAACCCTGGTTGACCTTGCATCTCTAGTAGTAGGGTATGGCTCTCCATTGGTAGGTGAGTCAGTTACCTTTGCAATTCTCTCCTCAGTAATGATCACCTCTAACCCTTTTACCATTTCCTTCCACTCAGAGAGTTTTTGTGCAAATTCTTGTGCAATGTCCTCATTGTAGTTGTCAAGTTTCAAGAAATAATCCAACCACCCACAATTCCTAAATGCTGCCAAAGAAGGTGCATCGTGCATTACCACATCATGAACTGTGGGTTCATTCCAAATTAGCTAACCTCCCATTGTTTCAATTGCCCATAATCAAGCAAGCACTTTAGCTAAATTTCCTTTTCCTATAATCTCTTTCTAAGAACCCCAACTTATTCTTCCTACAATTATTCTATAGTGTAAATGCCTATGTCATGTAGCTCACTAATTTATCTTTTTGGGTGATGTTTAAGATTATGACTAGGCAATAAAGAGTAATAAATGAAGGGTATTATCAAGAGAAATGGTGGTGGTTCAGTGAAATTTCACACATGCAATCCATCATTTCAATCTATCATTCAAATTAGCTTATTTCAAATTTGTTGACATGGATGACAAGTGGAGTTGTGAGCTGACACTCCCCCCCAACCTAAATTACAACATGTTTCCACACAAGTTGTATGGTAATTATGATTTGACAAGGTGGAGTACAATGCGATGCTATGTGAAATATCCACATTAAATTACAATATTAAAGAAATGCACTAAAAATAATTAAGAGATAACAAATTGTCACATGTGTACCTTAAAACATGGAGTATCTTTGCAAAGATTGTGGAGAAAGTATCAGTTACCTTCAAAAAGTATGGTTGAGCAATTAATGTGGTGGTGATGGAATGGAGTGATGGCAAAGTGGAGTGATGATGGAGTTATGGAAGAGAGAGAAGATGGAGATGGATTGGTGGATGGGTGGATTAATGAAGAAGTGGATTCCCACAAAAGTGGAAATCTTTATTATGAAGTGATTACATGTGTACTCAGACCAGTCAGAAGGAGGGACATTAGGTCCACTTCCTTCAGCTACAGGAAGTTTAGAGGTTGGGTGTTAGTTAAATTTTTTCATGAATTCCTCCTTGGATGTTGGCTTATGATACAACCTTAGATGATGACTATTGACCAAAATTTTGAATCTAACAGGGTTAATGGTTGTGAGTTGTGCAACACCATTGGGAAAGACTTTTGTAACTTCATATGGTTCCAACCATCTTGCTTGCAATTTTCCTGCATTTCTTGATACCTAGAGTCATAAAGGAGTGCCCAATCACTAGGTTGGAACTGGTTTTCCTTTATGTACCTATCATGCCATTTGATCCTTTGATTTTGCACTACCTCAGTGTGATGCAAGGTTGTCTTTCTCATCTCATCCAAATCATTCAACTACATGATTATGTCCTTTTGTATCTCGGATATGTCCATCCCAAGATCTAATGCAGTCCTAAGAGTCTTATGCCCAAATTAAATGGGAATCATAGCTGTCTTCCCGTACAGTAATTCAAAAGGAGTGAAGCTTGTGGTTGTTTTCGAGGTGGTCCTATAGACCCAAATAGCTTTTGGCAGCCTATTTTCTCAAAATTTCCTATGAATAGCCATTGTTTTGGTTAGAATTGCCTCAATTTTTCTATTGGTCACCTTAGATTGGCCATTTCCCTGAGGATGATAGGGGGTAGACTTCTTTTGCATCACATTATATTCACTAACTAGTGTTATAACAAGGGTTGATGTAAATTGAGCCCCTTAATCAGTCACTATCTCCCTTGGGACCCCATAATGAGTGAAGATTTCCTCATAAAGAAATTTTGCAACCTTATTATCTCTTGCATGCTTCATTTCTTTAACATCAACCCACTTGGTCACATAGTCAATGTAAACCAAGATGTAGGATTTACCGTTTGATGGAGGATCAATGGGACCTAAAAAATTTGGTCCCCATTTATCAAATAGGGTGATGACTACCTGTGGGTAAAGAGGCATCTCAGCAGATTAGGTTGGTTGACCCATCATCTGGCATCTATCACACTTGTATACCTTCCTGCATCGTTATGAAGTGTGGGCCAGTAATAACATGTATTAAGAATCTTCATTATTGTCCTCTTGGCTGCAAAATTCCCTCCACAAGGTTCATTGTGGCATGCATGCAATATATCATATGCCTCATCTTCCCTTACACACCTCCTCATGGAATGGTTTGGTCCAGTATAGAATAAATAACCTACAATCCATGAGAAAGGAAAGGTTTTCTCAATGAGCACCCTTCTCTCTTTTGGAGAGAAATGGGGAGGTTCACTCTCCCTGTAACTAGGTAATTGGCTATGTTAGCAGACCAAGGTATGCACACTGATGGAAAACAAATGTTCTTTAGGGAAAGAGTCACCAGTGACTTAGGTGTCCTCTAATGTAGTTAGTCTAGAAAGAAAGTCTGCTACACCATTTTCCTTTCATGGTTTATCAACAATGGTGATATCAAACTCCTACATCAGTAACAACCATCTTGCTAGCCTACCTGAAATCAAGGGCTTACTCATGAGGTATCTTATTGTTGCATGGTCTCTATGAATGAAAATATGATACCATGTTATGTAGTTCTTGAATTTTTTAAGGGCATAGATGATTACCAACATTTATTTTTCTATCACTGTGTAATTGAATTCAGCTCCTTGTAGGTTTTTACTAACAAAATATATAGCATTCTCAATTGATCCTTCTTTCTATCCCAAGACAACTCCTATAGCATAGTCTAATGCATCTGTATGAATGTGAAAGAGAATCTCCCAATTATGGCCTTTGAGTATAGGAGCATGGGTTAAAGTTTCTTTCAAATCAAAGAATGTCTTGTCACAGTCCTCTATCCACTAAAATTCAACATCTTTAGTCAAAATTTTTTATAGTGGTGCTGCCATTTTGCTGAAATATTTGATAAAATGCATATAGTACCCTGCATGACCTAAATTTTTTTGACACATTTTCTCTTTGTAGGAATAGGCAGATTGGTGATCACTTCAATCTTTGTTGGATATACTTGAATTCCTTTTTGAGAAATGTAGTGTCCAAGGACTACTTCTTCTTGCATCATCATGAAGCAATTCTCACTATTCAAGGATAGATTATGGCCTTCACATATCTATAAAACCTTCTTTATATTCTCTAGTGCTTCTACAAAATCAACAACATATGTAGTAAAATCATCCATCTAAATCTCCATGCAATCATGTGAGATGTCTAAAAATATACTAATGATTTCCCTTTGAAAAGTTGCAGGTGCATTACACAATCCAAATGAAAGTACTGAGTAGCCATAATTATGTCATGGATAGGTAAAGGTGGTCTTCTCTTGATCCTCAAGTGCAATTTGTATCTAGTTATAGCCACTAAATCCATCTAGAAAAGAAAAATATTGCTTTCCTACAAGGTAATCCAGTACTTGGTCTATGAAAGGAAGGGGAAAGAGATCATTTTCGGTGGCAGAGTTGATTTCCCTATAGTCAACACAAACTATCCATTTACGTCCTTTTTAGGCATAATCACCAATGGGGACACCCACTGGTTGTCTAAGATGGGGTAGATAAAAATTGCATCCAATAATTTTTATAGTTCCCCTTTTACAATCTCCCTTAATACAGGGTTGATTCTCCTTTGTGGTTGCCTCATTGGTGTGCAATCATCTTTGATATATATCCTATAAGTATAGAGCTTGGGGTGCAATCCCTTCATGCCGTGGTAGTCCCTTGTAAATGCATGTTGATGGGTCTTCAATAGGTTTTTCAAGGACAACTATTGTTCTTGACTTTTCTTGCTGATAATATTCAGATGCTTTCCTTTTGACACTTGCACTTGTGTAGTTAACTCTATCATAGTTTCTTCACTATTTCTTGGAATTTTTAGTTCATGTGGTAGTAATGTATGGAGCACATGAGTTGTTGCAAGAAGTTCAGTTGTAGGAAGAGCAGACAAAAGTGTCTTCATTGACCCTATAAAACCAGTTTCATGAGTAGATGAATCTTCATCTCACAACAGTTCTAAATTATGTGGGACATCACATAATCTTCTTCCTGAAGTTGCATGAAATAAAATTTTCCTAACATCATGAGTTGTGCCACTGAATTGACTTCCTCAGCCTCTTCTCCAACATGTGGCCATATGGTGCTATCCATGTCATGGGATGGTTGAGCAGGAGGGTAGAGAACAAGCTTTTTGGTACTCCTCCCATTAGAAATGGTCGTGTCCCCTGACTAACATCCAATGTAGGCATCTGTTGTGGCTAACCATGGCCTTCCTAGAATAATGGGATACCCACCTAGTGTAGATTTAGGAGAAAGGATCATAAATTTTTTTGGATACTTCCAAGAGTCTAGAGTTACCACAATATTTTCTACTATACCATCAAGTTTAATAGTGGAACTATCAACAAAACTATAGGACAGTAGGAGTAGGTCTCATGTTTACAACATTTAGTTGTTGCAGGATATCCTTAGTCATCACATTTATTTCTAATCTTGAGTTAATTAGAGCATTCTTGATTTGTATTCTATTTATAATAACTACTACCACAGGACTACCTGGGCTAGTGTACATAGGAACTATAACTTTTCCAAGCATGATATTTGCCAACTGTCCTACCACATGAGCTATGGTGGGGTCTTTCTTTTTCCTTCCTAGATTTTTAAGGCATGCTTCCTTGATTTCTTTTCCATATATAGGGACATGTTTTATGGCTTGAAACAAAGGTCTCTTAACACATATGTGTTTTAGCTGATCCAAAATGTCAAGGGTTGTTTCCTCCTCTTCCTTCTATTTAGAAACTTCTAACCTCTAAGAAATGGTGGATCTTGCGTAGTTTGTTGAATTGGAACTAGTTCAATAGGGATATTCAGATGCTCCTCTTCTTTCACAAGAAGCTTGGTGATGATAGGAGTGGAAGGAGATAGAAAAGTAGTTCTTGAACACAGATGTATGTCACTCACACTCACAACATATGTAGGGCATTGATTAGGATATATAGAGTAGACTGGTTGTTGTTGTGGTTTGCTATTTGGCTTAGGTGTGGGATGAGTTGGTAATTGAGTAGGTCTAGGTGTGCTTGAACTTGAGTTAGTAGGAGGAGGCATTACAATAGGCCATGGAGGTTGTGAAGGTGGTTGCATGTAACTATTTTTCTAGTTTGGCCATTGTTGTCCTCCCCTCCATTGGGATGTTTGTTGCCAGTTTCCTTGAGGTGGCTACCAATTCCCCTGAAACTATTGCCAATTACCCTGAGGTTTTTTCCACTGGGGTGGAGAGTTTTGGTGATTGGGTTAGGTATTTGGAGTGTTATTCCAAGGCTAAGGTGGATATCCTCTATAGTTGGATGGATATGGGGGTTGCCATTGGTTACTAGGTGCATAAGAATTGAAATAAGTCCCAACAAAAGATAATGGACCTAGTGGCATACCTTGTCTTGGAGCCCATCATCACCTTAGACTAGCTTGAACTCGGGTGGAATATGCTTGCTATCAATATTAGCTGCCATTTTGCATCTACATGTTAGGGTTAGAAAGTCAATATCTAACAATTAAATGCATATTTGATCAATAAAAAAAAAGAAATAAAACACACACAAAAATATAATAGAAACAAGACAACATAGAGAATCTAACATGGTTCACCCAATTTGGGCTACATCCACAAAACTACAGCCATCCAATTATTTTATTATCTAGTGTAAAATATATTACAATCTTACTAATAATTCCTACTACAACCCCCCATTCAAACCACTTATAACAAGCTTTTAGAAGCTTCTAGAATTATGGTTTTATAGTATAGCATGATAAGTCACCATATACCAACACTGCAATCCTTCTTCTTTTGTCTGCAATTAAGGGCAGTATTCTACCAACATTGGCTCTTCCTCCTAATGTTTCTTCTTTGCTTCAAGTGTATCCAACTAAGTAGCTAGATGTTTATGATGGCTTGCTTAAAATATACCAAAAAGTGAGTAATCTCCATCCTTGAAACTACATTGGTGGATGATTTACCCATGGAAGGTTGGTAACCTCTTCCTTTCTTTGAAGCTGCCCTGGAATAGTTCTGACATATTTTCTTAATATCATCCCAAGGAACTTGGATGATATCTCTTCCTCCCATCAAGTCCAAAGCATTAATGCAACTTTCATTGATTCCTCTTAGGAAGAGCATATTTTGAGATTATTCATTGAGTGTAAGATGTGGAGATTTCTAGAGAAAAAATAGAAACCTTGAAATGTAGTCCTACAAACTCTCATCTTCCCTCTGTTGCATCCTAAAGATATCATCTCCTCTCATGTCACTACCCCTACAATATTCCTTGTAATTCTTAGGAAACTTTGTCTTTATGTCATCCCAAGTATCCATATTATTCTTGCCTAAGCTCATAAACCATCTCAATGCATCTTATTTCAAAGTGGTAGGAAACAAGTTAAGACTATGAGCATCAGTGGTATAGTCATAGCTTTTGTGGAGGATATCGAACTCAAACAAGAAAGTATCAAGGTCTTCTATGACAAGCCCATAGAAATTAGGAAGGACTGAAGTAGTGCTATTTTTGAGGTTGTCAACTTCATTATGATGAGCAATGGAGAATGGAAAAGTTGGCTGGTTAGATTTATCTCTATTTGCATCACCCATGCTTTCTTGATGGAGTTCCAAAGTAAATGGGTTCTCAATCAGATTTTGGTCTTTAGAGGAAGTTTCAAAACTATTCAAATTGGGAAATTCATCAACAAAAGGGTGTCTCTCTTCTTCATCTTTGTCTCTTGGCATATTTTGATGCTCAACTAGCTGGAATGGATCACAGTCATTAGGAAGGAATCTCCCATGAGTATCTCTTCTCCTTTATGCATACAATATCAACTTAGTATTATCCAACTCACACAAAGAATTGGTGAAAGAATAATAGGTCATTACTTTCAAAAATACTACGGAAAGAAAGAAACTATCAATGACTCCAAAGAACTTCCTAGTTTGACACCATCCCTAAAAATGGCTCCAAAAATGTTGGCCTCCTTTAATGGTTTAATAACTAAGCCCTTAGAGTTATGACTTAGGGATTGGACATCTACACTAAGTAGTTATCTCACTCATCATGAAGGTGCATTTCACTTGTCAACCTAGGGACGTAAACTTGAAATGGGTTAGCACTGTATGTGCACCAGGACTCTACTACAATCATGCATAAACTAGGAAAGAAACAATGTTGAAAAGAAATCAACTTAAACACTAAGTATAAATCAACATCTACACTAAGCATTAACGACTAGACTATAAATGGAAATCTCAACAAATAGACAAGAAACTACTCTATTTGCCTTGGTTACAGGAACAATCAAATAATAGAATTTTAGTGTATGTAGGAACATATAGTTGTTGAAATTGAAACTAACTACTGAACAAAAAAAATTCTAAACTAAGTAGTTGGAATTATCACAAAGTAGGCCCCCTTGGGTGAGTCTCCCTTACACTAACTCAAATGCACCAACTCAAAATATCATATTATGTCTTGAAAGCATGTTTACGACATCTCAACAATATAACTATATTACTAAAAATGTAAAATGAAAATACAAACTTGGAACATCCAACCTTATCAAAAGGGGCATCTGACCATATTTAAGAGAGAAAAAATATTGATTAGCCCTAACTACCTAGGTAGTCGACTCCATCAAAATAGGAGGATGCCACTTATTGAAAGCATAGAAAAAGATGAAGTTATGCATGTGTTAAATTGGTCAAAGTAGACTTGCTCCAATGGGAATCTAGCACAATGCACTTCCTAGATTTGATCAACAAATGAATATGACCATTAAAATGGTAGTTACATTCTTTTATTCAAATTATGAATTTCCCTCCATGAGAGTTTTCCCTCCTTTGACCTTTTAATGATCATCTTCTTGGATTTTTCATAACCGACCAATTGGAAAGAGTTTCTCCCACTTGGTTGGCTTCATTGACATTAGCATTTTAGTGGAAACCTGGATAATAACATTAGCACACACAAACAATTGTATATCTATAATTACCTTAGGAAATTTCATTCAACCACTTGTAAAATCAACATAGATAATTCACATAGCATGATAATGTCATTAAAAATCACACGGAAAAACTTATTCCCAAGGTCTATGGTTTTAAAGGAACAACATAGAAATGTCAGCAACCAAGTATTAAAGTCTATGATAGCAACAAATAATAGATAATAGATCCTATCAAGGTTGATCCATTAAATGGACTCATTGTTGGATCTCAAAAATGTAGATTACAAATCCTAAGAGGATGTTAGGATCTATGATCAAACTTGCAACGTTCTTGAGCCAATGAATGGAGTTAACCTAAATGGTTGATGACTCCCTCCACTTCAGGCTCTGCTAGACCTTGGTGGCTGGAACTTGATAGCTGAAGCAAATTGTGTGACTTATTTGTATTTAAAGATCTATCCACAGTGGCATGAAGTGTGGGATATATGACGACTTGTTAACTATTCCTACTCCTAATGTGATAATTGAAAATCTAGAGTATGAAAGTGGATAAGTAATGTATAGATGAAATGTGAAGTGGACCAATGCTTTATTGGGTAGGTGAAGTCAATAAAATTTTAGGACAAGTGACTATTATTGGTTATAGTTCTAATTTTTTGACACTTATATTTGTTTATATCTTGTATAAACGTGCAAGAATGTGACTAAAATACTCTACTTATTGATCCAATTGATCCTATTAGGTTACTATGACTTATTTAAAAGGATTTAATCCTTCCTTGAAGGAACCAATTAAATAGAATCACACAACAACAAAAAATGTATATTGACAAATGAAGTATATCCCGAGTTTGAATAAAAAGATAATATCAAAATGCAGACAACATGGTAGTCTTATCAATTTTAGAACTGTTTTTACTAATCCAAATGTTACTTCCAAGTTACTATAATCAATTAAAATGATTTTAATTCTTTGATATAAACCAATTAACTTGATTACACAATAGCAACAAATGTGCCTTGATGAAATTGAATATCAACTTGGATACACAAATTTAAATAATAAAGAAATAACAATGTGGAGATAGCTAGAGAATTTTTCAAATTGACAAACAATAGATGCCAATATGAAGTCACACAACATCAAAGATCTTCTATTGATTTCTGCCAAAACTCATGCATGCATCATGGTCCTTTAGTATAATCTATATGATAAATATTATGAAATTCATCTTTTGTATCTATCTATTATCTCCTTATTCACTCTTACCATTCAATCATCACATGTTCAACTTATATAGCAATATCTTGAAGAGGGTATACCTCTTCATAAGTGTCTTTTGGAATTTTAACAACACTTAAGCTCTAATGAGCCACAAATGAATTTGTGTAATATGATCTAAGTACTCCTGACTCAAGTGTGTATCAACATCCTCTATAGCATTCCTCATAACAATATCCATGATAATCATCCTTTCTAGACACTCACAAGTGTCTTCTAGTGTGAAATATTCATTCTTAGTTGCTTCAAAGGCTCCCTGCAGTATTAGTCGACACTCTTTCATCTGTTCACTTTGAATTTTTTATTCTCCATCATCTTTGAACAATGCAGGCACCCCTTCCTTTGAAGCATTAATAAACTCCTTGACATCTACTTGAAGTTCCTTATAATAGTCTTTATGTTTCCTTACCATGTCCTCAACAGCTATAATGGCTCTAGTATCAAGAGTGTTTCTATTTTGTATCTCTTGGATATTTTCTTGAAGCCTGTCATTTATCCTTTTATGCTCTTGAATGGTAGTATGAATCTTGGAGTGAGTTACCTAGAAATTTTTCATCCAAATCATTAAATTAGTGTGCCTCTTTTGGAATATTGTAGAGAGTGTGTCAAATCTAGCCTTGCTTACTTGAGTCTGTATTTGTTGACTACTCATCTATAATTCCTCACACTTGTCCTTTGATTGTGGGCTTTCTCCTTGATTCAAAATTCTAGTGGATCCTTTGAATGTTTCCTTGACTGTGTCTCTTAGAAAATCATTTTCTTTAAGCATCCTTTCATTGTTCAGCTTGTACATATCTCATTCTTTGATCAACATCTGAATATAAGCCTTGTTCAATTTGGCTACATTTATTCCAATATTAGCTATGACCACATGATCTATTTCACCCACTTTTAATTTCATCACATGACCAAATTATTTCTCTATATCAATAATCATAGACTTCTTATGTGGGGGGTATAAGGCTCATATCATAAGACAACTCACATCAAGATTATATCTTGACCCAGTGTATACCTCTATTACCCCTTCTAGACTAAGCTTATGTTTGGCATCATTATTATGCAAAAAGCTATAAAAAACAAGAGCATAATTTAAATCCAAACCAAGAAAGATCATCACACTATACTCCTCTAATAATTTTATTGCTTTCTCCATATTCATGTTCTTCATTTCGTTCTCTACATCCACCTTCAATCTATTCAACAACTAGCCTTCATTGTTGGTTGTGATGCTTGCAACCAATTCCCTTATTGTCTTCCCATTTTGTTTGTACAAGAAAGATTTAAATTGAGGAGAATTAATGAATTGATCATCTGAGACAAAAGATTTATAAGCCAACTCCCTAGTATTTGTGTCAGATGGCTCCCTAACTTCCTATTTTATGTTTGGAGGTTGATACTCTTCAATCCTCAACTTGGAGATCTTATTAGGTTGGCTTTGGGGTTCAATTTCTTCAAAGGATTTCTCACTGCCAGAGGATAACATTTCTACTTCTTGTATCTCCTTCATCCTCTATTGAATTTATCTATTGTAGTTATCAATTACCAATTCAGCCTCTACTTCTTCCATGTTTCTAATAATTTCATCGTGAGGATATGGTTTATGAACATATCCACCTTATGAACATATCCACCTAAATTTTGTTTTTTCCTTGTAAAATCAATAAAAACTTTAGGATAAAATCCTTTCCTCAATGTATACTTCTTCATATTGAAATGTGACAGTTTATCCAAAATGGGATCATATCCTTCTTTTGACACCACAATGAAATCCCCAAAATGCAATGTACGAGGCATGAATGACTATTTTTCATATGCACTCAAGTTCATGACATTGGAATAATCAAAATTTCCTAACAATCTCTAGATATGAAATTTTGTCTGACATAGTCTTGGGTAATAGGAAAGGTGTGTCTTCAAAACCATAAACCCTAATCATAGTGGAATTGACATAGCAATACCAGTCACCCCAATTATGGTTCACAGTCAGTGGTCCATTGAAATTCTTAGGCCTCAAGAATCTTTTTATCTCATTCGAAAATGAATAGTCATAGGGGTGATCATAAAATCTATACAAGGTCTTGACAAAGTATTCTTCAAAATAAACATAATTAGAATTGATAAACCTACTATCCCAAATGGAGGTTCATAATTGTAGTGGTAGTGGCTGGTCCTCTTTATCCAACTATATGATTCTCAATTCCTCTAGCCACTTCCTAACTCTTGTCCATAGTACAATATCATGTGCATGAGAAGGGGATAATGTTTAAAGTGTAGTGTGTTAGTTCTCAAAAACGTAGGAAAAATACCTCAAGAGGTTGCCAATCTCTTGGTACGTTTTAGGGTAATAGACAAGGCCAAATGGTTTAGACCTTCTACTCTTTAGGTACTGCTAGACCTAGGTGGGTATAACTATATGAATAAAGTAGACTTAAGGTTGCATGACTTGACTGAATTGATGGATCTATTACAATGGCACAAATGTAATAGATGAAAGCTTGCCAACTACTCCTACTGAAATGTGAGATGTGAATGTTTGAATAATACTTTATAAAATTCTAAACTGGAATTGGTGACCAGTCCCTACTTTTATTGGGCTAATGGATTCAAGAGGTAAATGATATGTGTTTCCCTTTTTGGGTTAACTCTAGTTGCTAGGCACTTTTGAGAATGAGGTTCTATGACTGGCATAAAACTTCACTAAATTTATGACTTGCATAAATTGTGCTGGAATATTTTCTTACTAGGTTCTTCTTCAATTATCCAAAATAAATATTTAAATCAATGTGATTCATCCAAAGAAATTTAAATCTGACTTGCAGACACCAATTGATTAATTCACACAAAATGTGAATACATTCTGATAAATCATAAATATACTTGATATATTGATTTAAATGATTAAAAGACCTCAAGTTGGAGACAACCAAATAAAAATGTAAATAATTGCATCACAACAATTGAACACCAAGAAAGGATTCGCCAACTTTATGTATTCTTCTCCATTAAATAATTTGAAAGGATTTTACAATATGCAGCATGATGTTTTATTTCGACAACTGTTCACCCTATCCAACTACCTAACCTACTTATTTCTCCTAAAAAATCTAATCCCTTAATGACATGATTTTACTGTGCATGTATACATTGTTTCTTTAGGGTTGTGACTCTTCACAACATCCATCTCGTGCAACTCTTCAGTTATCATCGGAAAATAAAATATTTAATTAATTTCCCCTTTTGGAAAATTAAAATATTTTAATCTCCGTTATCTTTGTCCTCTGTGAAAATTAATTCAATAACCTTCCTTTGCTGGAAATATTCACTTTACTCTTTTACCAGTATGTATCTCCAATATGTCCTTCGGGTAAAACTAATTATCCCATTTTGTCCTCTTGATGCAAATTGATTTATTGACACTTTCACATGAAAATATTTTTTAGGTAAAATGATTGCTTAATTGGTTAATTCTTCCATAAAAATATTTTACCTCCCAAAGCACTCTTACACCTTTGGTAAAAAATATCTTTCCTTCTAGTGAAAATATTTCATAATCTTTTACCCTTTATGCTTCTCACGAATAAAATAATTCTCCACTTTTAAATCCCCTTGATAAAATGAATAGTATTTATTTTTCCTCTTTTTCAATATGGGGACCTAAAATTTACATGAAATTTTAAGTCCCAATAGTGGCTTTGTCTGGGGATGAATGATTGTGAGATCATTGGAAGAATCCAGATCGCTGGAAGAGCAGACCAAATAATTTATCCATTTGAGTAGCAAACTTGAAACTCTTTTTTGTCATGGACTAACATGGTTTTTTGAAAAACCACACTACAGCTGATGGCTCAAGGCCACCAAAAATAATTTTCTTTATTTTCCCCTGTCAAATACCTTGCTCTATTTTGTTTTCATCAAATTCTTTCTAAGAATACTTATGCAATCAACCCTGCCACTATCATTGAAATTTTTTAGAAAATTATTGTGCTCAGCTTGACCCAGGTTTCTTTCACCATTTTGTTGTTTGTATTCTTCATCATCATGTGATAAATCTTCTTCATCTTCAACATACAATGTGTATGCATATTTAGTGCAACATTTCTTATTATCTTTCTCATTATCATGTATTGCAAAATAGTCTTCCGACTGCATTGAAAATTCATTATCAGAATGCTTCTTATGTAAATTTGAGAATTCTATCATATCAATTTTTTTTGAAATAATCAAATCTGAAAGATTTTTTACTTCTTGCATAGCATTGATTGGCACTGACACAAAATTCTGATCCACACAACCATCATTATGTATATTTGAATCAATTGATGCTGGAGATGAATTTTATGAATCTTGATGTGTATATTTTTTATATTCTATTGCCAGCAAATCTAAAATTTTCTCACTGTTCAGTGAACATGTTTCTATATTTACATCACTATAGTTGTATTCTTCACTTTTGTCATCATCAAAAAGAGGTTCAAGATCATCAGAGAATGAAAAATCAAAAACATTACCAACATAGTCATTTGTTCCATAATTTGACATATCACTTTGTTTGTCTGAAAATATCTCTTCCTCATGATAAAGTGGATTTGAAAATACCTCTTCTTCATCAAATGTGTCTTCATGGCTTTCAACTGCAGCTAGAGGTATTATTTGTTCATTGTCAAATGAATCCATATTTTCCATTGCTTCTTCTTCTTGATTATTACAAGAACTGCAAGAATCACCTTGTTGCAGATCAACATTTGAATATTCATTAGATCCTTCATAACATACACTATCACAATCTGTTATGTAGGAGAGAATTTATATATCTTTGTCCTCCTCATGCAGGTTGTCATAGGAATTTTTTTCACCTACACATGTCTCATCTTACATTGGTTGCATTATTTGATCAATTTCTCCATCTTCATCAATGATTTCACCATTGTCTTCATACTTTTTCCTATCTACAATATTAGTCCATTCATCTAGTTGACCAAGAGAAACTAGTATCCATGATTCAGACCAATAAATTGGGTTTGGCTCATACACTTTCATGAACTGTTGAATGATCTCAGGCCTATTAGGTGGGAAACTAATAGGTATTTTCCTACAAATATCTATCATTCTGTAGAGAAAAGAGTGTCCAGATTCTCCTCTATATCTCCATATGTTAAGAAAGGCATCCAAAATATTTTTGAAATATTCATCATTTTTAAATTGTCTATCCATTCTTCATCAAGTTTTTACCAGAGTCGCCACCTACTTTTCCAAAAGTAGGAAAATGATTCTTTTAAAATTATTTTTGATTTTCCCCAGCAGAATCTCCTCACTCCAAATGTAAAATTTATATTGACTCTTTACATGGAAAAGATGGAACTGAATTTTCTAATGTTATCCCTAGCAGAGTCACCAATTTGTTAAGTGTGTGACTCAGATGGGGAATGCAAATGAAATAATTGTGAACCTTTGGTTAAACACCGATTTTAGAATTGTATTGACTCTATGGATGGATAGGATGGAAATGGATTTTCTGATGTTTTCCCCCAACAGATTTTCCAATTTGTTAGCTCTCAAAAACGTAGGAAAAATACCTCAAGAGGTTGCTAGTCTCTTGGTACATTTTGGGATAATAGACAAGGCCAAATGGTTTATACCTTCTACTCTTCAAGTGCTGCTAGAACTAGGCGGGTATACCTATATGAATAAAGCAAACTTAAGGTTCCATGACTTGACTGAATTGATGGATCTATTACAATGGCACAAATGTAATAGATAAAAGTTTGCTAACTACTCCTACTGAAATGTGAGATGTGAATGCTTGAATAATACTTTATAAAATTCTAAAATGGAATTGGTGACGAGTGCCTACTTTTATTGGGCTAATGGATTCAAGAGGTAAATGATATGTGTTTCCCTTTTTGGGTTAACTCTAGTTGCTAGGAACTTTTGAGAATGAGGTTCTATGACTGGCATAAAACTTCACTAAATTTATGACTTGCATAAATTGTGTTGTAATATTTTCTTACTAGGTTCTTCTTCAATTATCCAAAAGAAATATTTAAATCACCGTGATTCATCCAAAGGAATTTAAATCTGACTTGCAGACACCAATTGATTAATTCACAAAAAATGTGAATACATTCTGATAAATCAAAAATATACTTGATATACTAATTTAAATGATTAAAAGACCTCAAGTTGGAGACAACCAAATAAAAATGTAAATAATTGCATCACAACAACTGAACACCAAGAAAGGATTTCACCAAATTTATGTATTCTTCTCCATTAAATAATTTGAAAGGATTTTACAATATGCAACATGATGTTTTATTTTGGAAACTATTCACCCTATCCAACTACCTAACCTACTTATTTCTCCTAAAAAATCTAATCCCTTAATGACATGATTTTATTGTACATATATACATTGTTTCTTTAGGGTTGTGACTCTTCACAACATCCATCTAGTGCAACTCTTTAGTTATCATCAGCAAATAAAATATTTAATTAATTGCCCCTTTTGGAAAATTAAAATATTTTAATCTCCATTATCTTTGTCCCTTGTGAAAATTAATTCAATAATCTTCCTTTGCTGGAAATATTCACTTTACTCTTTTACCGATATGTATCTCCAATATGTCCTTCAGGTAAAAATAATTATCCCATTTTGTCCTCTTGATGCAAATTGATTTATTTACACTTTCACATGAAAATATTTTTTAGGTAAAATAATTACCTAATTGGTTAATTCTTCCATAAAAATATTTTACCTCCCAAAGCACTCTTACATCTTTGGTAGAAAATATCTTTCCTTCTAGGGAAAATATTTCATAATCTTTTACCCTTTATGCTTCTCGTGAATAAAATAATTCTCCACTTTTAAATCCCCTTAATAAAATGAATAAAATTTATTTTTCCTCAAAGTATTATCGATTTCCACCATAAGCATATTTCATTCAAATTTTCATTTGCATCATACACACTCACATCTGGGTAACATAAAGCATCGAGAAGCATTATTTTATCTTACATCGATATCAAAAAGTCTTGCTAATTCAAATTGTTTCAGGGAGATTGTATCGCCAAGACATCATTCATGTCTTGCAAATATCCCCAAGACATCAAACCACTCTTGTAGATATTGCCGAGACACACGAAGTTGCCAAGACATTTGAAAAAATCATTCATGTCTTGCATATATCACCAAGACATATGAAGTCGCCAAGAAATTTGAAAACTCTTGCAGATGTCATTGAGACATATGAAGTTGCCAAGACATTTGAAAACTCTTGCAAATGTCACCGAGACATATGAAGTCAGTAACACATTTGAAAACTCTTGCAGATGTTGCTAAGACATATGAAGTTTCCAAGACATTTGAAAAATCTTGCAGATGTCGCCGAGACATATGAAGTTAATGCTATGAGATTTCCACAATCCATAGTGCTGAAGATTTTTAATTTCTAGATTTTTTGATTGTGTTAGAGCTTTTTCTAGACATTTGAAAACTCTTGCAGATGTCATTAGGACATATGAAGTCACCAAGACATTTGAAAACTATTTCATGTCTTGCCGATTCAGTAAGACCTCAAATATGTCTTGCAAATTTGGCAAGACCTCAAACCTGTCTTGCTGATGCACTTTTTCTTTGCTGCACAATGATGAAAATGAGCCAGGTAGCGTCCAAAATGGCTTTTGAAAACTGATCAAATGATGTCGAAAAGCCATGAAAATGCACTAGTATGTTGAGCCATGATAGGGGAACATGTTTACTAGATTATTTGGCACAAAATGATCTATACTGAAAACTGTTAACGCTCAAAGTTGCCCATTCAACATTTTTGAAAAATTGCACCTATCAAACTATGTAAAACTCATTTGATTTTGATTTTGAAAAAATACCAAATGACGTCCAAACACCCTAAAAATTGGCATGGAGGTAGACTTTGTTGTAGATAATTGAATGCACCAATCCGTTTGTGATTATCATCATCCATTTTCTTAATATTCACCCTCAAAGTTGACCATTTTAACAAATTCCATTATGTTGACAACAGATTTTCTAGAAAACCCTTCAACTTGTTGCTTCAAAAATTTGTCAAATCAGATTGTATGAGGCTGAACATTTGCAGAGACACTCACATATGATAAATGAGAATGTCTGCAAAGTGATTTCACTTGAAATTGAACATATCCAAAATTATATTTTTTTCAAAATGTGCTCCTGAGATTGCTTTTACACTTGAATTTCTGAGTGTTAAAATCCTCTTTTTCAATATGGGGACCTAAAATTTACATGAAATTAAGTTCCAACATAGTGTGGGAGATCCATTCTTGATAGCCATTAGCCCTAAGTCAATCCCTCAAGAAATGTGTGAAGCATAATCATAAAATCTCACATTGTGACATTGTATGTCTGCAACAATCACCATTGGCCCTATAGACATGAATTCAAAGACTTCTATTCCCAATACTTGACCCACTGAGAAGTAAGTATGTTTTAAATTGGGTTTGAATAGATCAACATGAAAGGGAGGTCCATCACCATCCTCTAGTGGTACTAGGTCTCCATCTTTTCTAGGCCTGTGTAACGATAACCTCCATCCTTTCTAGGTAGTATCCATTCTCCAATACTTCTCTAAATTATCACGTACTATAGGTTGATCACATGTATCATCTAGGTTGAGAACTTCACAAAGTGCAATTTTGGATATATGTATGAACATTTCTCCTTGCAAGTTGAAAATGGTGTTAAGTTCTGGGTTATAATGATTAGCCAAAAAATTTATGAGGTCTATATTCAAAAATACATTGGGAACAACCAACTTTCCCAAATTAAAATTCCAAGGGTTACAGACTGGTTCAAATCTACCTCTCTGACAATAATGGAACATGAACAATTCATATCCCCTAATGGGAGTCCACACATCACCTACGTGTTTACATTTATCCTCTAATATTTCTACATCATCCCTCAATTGTGCAGACCTTCTAGCTTTTGGCGTTGAACCAAGCAATTGATCAATGATATGTCTTGGTTTAGTTTTTGTTCTTTTGTTTTAGATTCCTACCCCATTTCATTTTTCTGCTTTTTACTTTTGGATTGGCTATTTTCACCCTATTGCTTCCTATTTTTTTGTTTTTGTAGAACTTGAACCTTCCATTCTAATTCTCTATAAGGTGGAAAAATTGAATTATAATCTATCAGTTGTAGGGATACTTCATATGCTTACTTGTATGTCTTTGGGCACATTGAATTCCTTTTCTGTCACTCGATCTCCCATCCTTCACTACAACTTCTGAAAAATATTTTTGTTCAATCTTTCAATTAGAAATATTCATATGAAGTTCATGCAACCATTAATGTCTTCCACTGGAAATGAATGCAATAGGTTTCTCAAATTTTGGAATGTTAAAGTGATAGAAGAAGATTGCATTGGTGAAACCCTTTTAATCTCAGGTTGATTTGCATGTTTTATTTGGTGCCATCTATGTTTTATATATTCATAACTGATTGCCAAGACATAACTAAATGTCCCTTCGATATGAATTTTCCCTTTGGTTCTTATATTTAGTTAGGAAGACCACTTTATTCTCTCACCAACATTGTACAACTTCCTTTTCTCTTTTTTTGCAACTCCTATTATTTCAGGAAGGAAATTATGGAGTTTGCCTGATATCAAGGTGATCTAGACCATCATAAGTCCTTTTAGTCATCGCCTGGTATATTTTTGACAAATAGTGGTCATTCCTCATCACCATCAAGCTAACATGTACCATCGTTGAGAGAATAAAATTTCTTTCTGATGCACTTGGTATTTCCTCTACCACTTTTCTCATTGGGATAATTCGATGAGGCTTTCCCCAAAAACTTCTCTCATCGATGTAACCCACATGGTTGGAGAGATCTGAGGGACTTACTTTGATCATACATGTCTCTCTGACACAGTTGTTCTCATATTTCATCGGTGAAAGTATATATGTTTCTTCTTGATGAGGTTTCGATTCGCATGATGCGCAAGCTCAGCGTGATTTGAAAATTTTCCTCCAACTAGCCTACTTTTGCTGATAGGTTTTCATTGGTGAAATGTTATGCACTATCTTCTTGATTATGCACACTTGTTATCTTTGGGGTCTTTTATCATTATAACCTGATTCACCTCTTCCTAATATGCAAAAAAATTCAAATGAAGGGCTACCACTTGTTGATCAGGAAGACATGCACATGATCTTCCCGATAAGGATCAATTGTTCATAAATCTTTTGTTCAACTATGATCAGAGAGATGATTGTATGTCAAAGTCCATATTAATGGGATCATTAGTTAGCATGGCTTGTAAAATGGATCTTATGACACAAATTTCAATAATTCGATTGATCATGAAATTAAGGTGTGGAAATTTTCTATGGTACATGGAAGATATGTGGGTGCAGGCTAGTGAAAAATGTGAGATTTTTCCAGTTCTAACACTCATCAATCCCCAAAAGGAAAACACAAGAAAAAATATAAAAGAAAAGGAAAAAGAAAAATGAAAAGCCTTTTGGGTCAACATGAAGGAGACATGAATGTCTCAATGCCTTGCATCATCCCAAAAAGGAAAACACAAGAAAAATACAAAAGAAAAAGGAAAATCCTTTTGGTTCAACATGAAGGAAACATGAATGTCTCAATGCCTTGTGTCATCCCTAAAAGGAAAACACAAGAAAAAGAGAAAATAAAAAGGTGAAATTCAATGTATGACATAGAGAAGAATTGATGTAGAGCAGGGAGGATTTTGTATAACAATCACAAGTCAAACTATCTCAAACTATCCTTCAACCCTTAAAACCCTAAATTAGCAAATTTTCACAATTATTTCCTATTCTACTTGTAGCATATCCAATAGAGAAAATTGTGAATATCTTTGAGAAGATATTACAAACCCACAAAAGGATTGACTTTTCATATACCCTTTAAGTCCCTCTTAAACATATCCAATTTGTGCACACCCTTGTTTTGGAACATACCCTCCAAAAATGGATTGTTATGGTTGAAATTGTTGGCAAAACAAGGACAGACAATTGAGATGAGGGTGAGTCAATTGTCACAAAAATTTAAAATTTTCTAACTTAACTTAACCTTAATATCAGATCTGATGAATAAGAAATTAACCACAAGCAATTAACACATCAGAGAGACAAAGAACACCAATATTTTTTTATGTGGAAACCCTATTAGGGGAAAAAACATAGTGGATGTTAGTCCACAATATTATACTTTGCTAAAAGTATAATGAGAAACAATAAGGAGAATGCACATGCATTCAGGCACACTACCTAGAGCTCATTGCTCACTTACAAAAAGGGGGCTCACTACCCAATAGAGTTGGATTAAAAATTTGGAGGCTATAAATTGAGAAAATAGCTTTTGTACAAGCCTGATGACAATTCCAATTAAGCTCATCACTTCTTCACACTTTACTCTGCAATCGAATGATATTCGCACATACACACAGGGGAGCACATGAAGCATTTTCTTCATCAATGAACTAATCACCCTTATATATCCACTACATGAGATTCCATCACAACCTTTTTGGCCAAGAAAATAAAATATATTTGCAATGTTGGCCCAGATTTACAAATAAAATTTTAATGTGAATCCACCAAGGTTGGCCACAACATAGTGCAAACCCAAATTAACATTTCCAATACAAAAATACTTTAATTAATTTCACCTCAAAGATCCACAACATGCTACCACCAACATGTTGGCTAAGAACATGAAAAATTGAACATGCGTAAGAAAAAATCTTCAACAATGAGCTCACCAATTAATTTGGACATAGAAAAAAGATAGAAAATGATCTAGAGACATCTGAGAGCACCAAGAAACAATAGAGAAGCATCTGCACCAATTGAGAAAACTAGAATCACACAATCTTCATTCTAGAATACTGACAAAGACCAGCAAAACACTGTTAGACCACAACATACTCAAAACTTTATGTGGACCTTTGAAACTTCTAGTAGATGATCTAGAAACATTCAACAATAAACCCTTTAATCCACACTAGCTAATCTTCAATGTATAGAACATGACACCATCATGACCCTCATAGTTCCACTAGGAACATAGACCACTTTCTCTTACAATTTTCTCAATATCCTTGACATATACAACAATTGATACACGAAATGCTAATAGTGTTGACATCAATGACAACCACATATCAACAACACATCCGCAACATCCAATATAGATGACCATAATTAGCCCCTTTTTACAAAGAATCACCCAAGAAAACACTCTTCCAACCGTAAATCTCCATTGATAGGCATCACCTAAGTTAGAAATAGCTTGAATTCATAAATTTCTACAAAAGGAACACCTACAAACTCACCATGTCACAAAAACCCTTGTTTAGGCCAACTTAGGCTTGTAAATGAGAGGGTTTATTGAATCTATCAACTCCAAACCATTACTCTACCAACCAACACTACAAAAAAATCCCAATAGGTCCTCCACACATGCTTCACAAACTAACACCCACACTTTATCAATGCTACTTCATCAAACCTCAACTCACAACCTCCATTCTTTGTTCAAAACATGAATGAAAACATCTAGGGCATCACTCCAAATTGAAAAAACAACCTTCCCTTCCCATGAAAACCATACAAACACAAAACCTACACCTAATTGATCCATTCCACCAAGTTATAGCATGTTTCACTAGGTGTAATTGCTTAAAAGTTCATTTTATACACTCAAACCCTCAAACAGGGTCTTACTAGACCATTTTTAGAAATGTGCCTCTAAAATTCTCTAAACTTTATGAAATCAGTCCTAACAAAAACCAAAATGTATTTTAATAACAACTCCATCAAATTACAAACATTACAAATCAAAATCTATCAGTAAGGGTCCATAGAGAACCCTATAGTAGTAGATTTAATAGTAATTTATAGAGAAAGCAATGCTTTATTATTATTTATCTTCAAAAACCAAACTTCAAAATTCCCTCAAGGTTTTCCAAGCCTTTTTAAACATCAACCAACATTACTCAACTATTCCAACTATCCTTTGAAACCAAATTACCATTGGAATTCCATATCCTTACATTTTGCATTTTTGCAACTTTTGCATTTTGACAACATTTTGCAAGAATTAACACAAAACTTGCAACTCTCAACAAATGACCCCTAGATAACTATAATTACATTTCAAATGGTCTATTATGACATTATTAGATGAAAAAAGACTCAAAACACAAAAAAATAAAATTAAGACCATATTTACATGAATTGCCATAGTGCCCTTGCACCATAATTTACTAGTAATTTGTAGAGAAAATAATGTTTTATTATTATTCAAATTCAAAAACCAAAATCCAAACTTACCTTGAGGTTTTCCAAGCCTTTTTAAATATCAACCAACATGACTCAACTATTCCAACTACCCTTTGAAACCAAATGACCGTTGGACTTCCATATTCTTGCATTTTGCATTTTTGCAACTTTGCATTTTGACAACATTTTGCAATAATTAACACAAAAATAGAAAAATTTCAACAACTGACCCCTAGATAACTCTAGTTACATTTAAAATGGTCTATTATGACATTATTAGATGACAAAAGACTCAAAACATTGAAAACTAAAATTACAACCATATTTACATGAATTGCCATGGTTCCCCTACACCATACACCCGGACTAAAAAGAACACAAATATCTTTGAGGACTATGCCATGACTAAATCCATGCTACATCTCATCATTCAATGATATCCAAACCGTATCTCCATCTGGTGACCTCTTCCAATGATTCAAGTATTGGAAAGATGCATTGTCTCTTCCCTTTGACTAGTTCTTTCTTTGAAATTGCTGCTCTACACTTGATGTGTGATCCTTCCTCTGTGCTACCTCTGAAAATGTTTTTAAAATGGATTCCTTACTTTATACTATGCCTCCATGTACCTTTTAAATCTCTTCCTTCTTTTTTACTCTCTTTGTGTAATAAAATTTGGCCACATCTCTTGGAAACTCACCTTTCACCTTTTTACCTTTACCTTTCATACTTTTCCTCAAATTCTTTGGCCCTAGAACCTCTATCTTATTAGGTTCATAAACCTTATATCTACCAACTTGTGAATTACCATTAGATTCTTGTGCAAACAAGGAGTACAATACCTCTTTTACCTTCTTAGCTACATACTCTACAAACTCATCTTGAATCTTCATGATCAATTCATCCTTGACCTTCTCTATATCTGTTTTTGTCACCAACTCATCATCTTTTCTTCCCAACATTGAATCAATCTTTATATCTACTCTCTTAGCATCTTCAAGTCTTGAAGTGGCTACAACTCCCATATTCTTGTCTTCCTCTGTCTTTATAAACTCTTTCTTGCCTAACATGATCACCTTTGTTGCCTTACCCTATCCTTTATCATCTTCTAGTAATGGAGTCAAAGTGAAAGTGTTTCCATCCTTTTCAATCTGATAAGTATTATTTCTACCATCATAAATTGCATTCCTATCAAATTTCCATGGTATTCCTAGCAGAAAATGGCAACAAATCCATAGAAAATACATCACAAAGTATGTTTTCCTTATATCCACCAATGTTTAACTCAACCAAAGCTTTCTCATTAACCAAAATAGATTTACTTTCATTCAACCAAGACACTTTATAAGGTTTTTCATAAGGTATCTTTTCCAAATTCAGTTTATCAACCATTTCATTTGACACCATATTATCAATACTCCCTAATTCTATAACAACTCTGCATACCTTTCCTTTGCACTTGTAGGTGGTCTTGAAAAGTGTTCTCCTTTGTGTTGATTCTTTCTCCTTGGATTCTTTGAGGATTTTTCTTCTAACCATCAAGGATTCTCCAACTTCTGGAGTAACAAGCTAATTAGGAGATTTTACACTTTCACAACCATCCTCTTGCACTAATTGAACTCTTTTATCACCACTAGTTGAAGTAGAAGCTTGTTTATCTGGACATTTCCATGCTTGATGGCTAAACTAATTGCAATGGTAACATCTCCCTAAACAAAAATTTGAACCTCTACCTTGTCCACTAAAACTTCCTCTAAAGCCTCTAAATCCACCTCTTTGATCAACAACTTGGTCTTTTTTTTTACTTTCATCTTCTTGGTCTTAATAGGCATTCCTTGTACCTCTTCCTTTACTAGTATTGCCTCTACCTATTCCTTGTATTTCTTGCCTTCTTTTTAACTTCTATTCTGCCCTAGAAGCTAGCTACAATCATTCTTCAACCATATTAGGAGTGGCTAAACTCAATTCATCTTGAATTTAAAACCTTTAGCCATTCATGTACCTTGCTATCTTCTCATTTTCATCTTCAACATGACCAACTCTAATAATTAAATTGTGAAATTATTTAGTGTAGGCCATGAAATCCTTATCCTTCTAATTTACACTTTGCAACTTCTTGAAATTTCGTATTGCATGATCACCTAGAAAAAAAATGGCTCTTAATCTTGACACCATCCTATCCTATGAACTGATTTTTGTTTTTCCCATTTTCACTCTTTCCTCTTGCACATAGTTCCAGCATGTTAAAGCGAGACCTTTCAACTTGGTTTTAGTAAACTTTACCTTTTGATCATCTCCAACCTCCTTGTATTCAAACTAATTATCCATTACATCTATCCAATCCAACACTTCTTCTTCATCCAACTTTCCACTATACATTAGCAAATCTATTTTCTCACCAAAAGAATTTCCTTTGACAACCTTGAGCATTTTCACCATCCTTCTCACATCAGGTTCCAATTCATCATCACCTTGGACTCTTCTTGGAGGGATTTCATCCTCACCCTCTTCCTCTTCCTCTTAGCCAGTTTCCTCTTTAGTGGCCTTTTCTATCCTTTGCTTTGTCTCCAATGCTGCAAATCTAGATAAAATTGCTTCTTGTGATTCCTTTAACAACCTTATTTCCCTACCAAGGGTTCCACTTCCTTTAGGATACATCTTTTCTTTTCAAATAACCACTTTTCCTTCTCCAAACTTCAATTTTTCCCCTTCAAAAGATAAAAAACCTATGATTTGATGCCATTTGATGCAGAGAAGAGAGGATTTTGTCTAAAAAGCACAAGTCTAACTATCTCAAACTATTCTTCAACCCTTAAAACCCTAACTTAGAAACTTTTCATAATTCTTTCCTATTCTTCTTGTAGCATATCCAATAGAGAAAATTGTGCATATCTTTGAGAATACATTACAAAACCATAAAAGGATTTAATTTTTAGATACCCTTTAAGGCCCTCTTAAACATATCCAATTTTTCAAACACTTGTTTTGGAACATACCCTCCAAAAATGGACTATTACGTTGGAAATGGCCATAATTAGCCCTCTTTTACAAAGCATCACCCAGCTAGACACTCTTCCAACCACAAATATCCCTTGCTAGACCTCAACTAGGTTACAGATAGCTTGAATCCATAGCTTTTGACAAAAGGAACACCTACAAACTCACCATATCATAAAAACCCTTGTTTAGGCCAATTTAGGCTTGTAAATGAGAGGGTTTATTGAATCTATCAACTCCAAACCATTACTCTACCAACAAAAACTACAAAAACATCCCAATAGGTCTGCACATGCTTCAAAAACTAACTCTCACACTTTATCAATGTTATTTCATGAAACCTCAACTCACAACTTCCATTCTTTGTTCAAAACATGAATGAAAACATCTAGGACATCACTCCAAATTGAACAAACAACCTTCCATACCCCTTAAAACCATAAAAACACAAAACCTACACCTAATTGAGCCATTCCACCAAGTTAGAGCATGTTTCACTGGGTGGAATGGCTTAAAAGTTTATTTTATGCACTCAAACCCTCAAACAAGGTCTTACCAGACCATTTTCAAAAATATGCCTCTAAAATGCTCTAAACATTATGAAATCAGTCCTAACAAAAACCAAAACGTAGCTGATTCAAATCTCCATCAAATTCCAAACATTACAAATCAAAAGCTATCAGTACAGGTTTGTACAAAACCCTATAGCAGTAGATTTAAGAGTAATTTATAGAGAAAGCAATGTTTTATTATTATTCAACTTCAAAAACCAAACTCAAAACTTTCCTCGAGGTCTTCCAATCCTTTTTAAACATAAACCAACATTACTAAACTATTTCAACTACCCTTTGAAAGAAAATTACCATTCGACTTGCATATCCTTGCATTTTTCATTTTTGCAACATTGCATTTTGACAACATTTTGTAAGAATTAACACAAAACTTAAGAACTTTCAACAATCAACCCCTAGATAACTCTGATTACATTTCAAATGGTCTATTATGAGCTTATTAGATGAAAAAAGACTCAAAACACCAAAAAATAAACTTTAGACCATAATTACATGAATTTCCATGGTGTCCTTGCACCAAGAATGAAGTTACAAATAGAGGAATGTCAGAAAGAGAGAGAACAACAAATAGAATAGCATGGGGGAGCACATTATGCACATGAAAACATACAAAATAAAAAGAATGAAAATACAAAAGAATAGTAAGGAAAATGGAAGTCAATTGTGAAGCAAGTCATCCACCTCCAAGTCATGTTCATGATATGTCGAGGGCACACAACTAGCCATAGGGACAAGAGAAAGTGTCAAACTAAGGGAAGCACCAGGTTCACCACTCTTTTTAGGAGATTTATCATTTAAGCTCATGGAAGAGGAAAACAATGTGTTCAAATCATTATGCACCTCTTCATCTATTTTAGCAATCTCATCATTGTTGGCTAGATTAATCACAACAGGAGGATGAATGATAATGTCCAAGGAATAATGTAACTATTGTTGTGACTGTTGTATGGGATCGTGTTGTTGTGGTTGGGGAGGAGGTTCATCATGCATTTCTTCTATCAACTGTGGATTTTGATTTTCTTTACTTTCTTCTTCATGTAATTTGCGAGCAAGGGAATGACGTCTACGCATACGCTCCCTAGCTCCTCTATTTATTTTTGGTTTTGTTATCAAGTTGTGTTTGTGAAGGAGTGGGTTGATCAACCCTAGGTTACTTTTCTTCCCTAAGGAGAGGAACAAAAGGAACCATGGAAGGTTGGTCATCCACTTTCTCTTTTTCTTCCTAAACTTGTTTTATTCGAGGAGGCATAATGAGGTTACTTTCATTATTTCTTGGTCTCTTGGACAATGTCAGGGAAGTTTCTAGAGTTGGTTGGTCATTGTTATTTGGATCTTGCTTAGGTTGAACCATGGTTTCATCTAGGATAGGAGTGTCATAAGTGGACGGGGACATGTTGCAGAGAAACAATTCTGCTATTTTCTTTGCTTTGAATTTTTGGTAAGCTATAAAAAAAATTTCTATTGAGGAGTTATAGGCTCCACAGGCTTGGGCCAAAATGCTTATGAGGAAAATTTTCCTTTGGAAGACAACATGATAAAGCCGCTATGATGAACAATGAATATGCCATTTTCAAATGGAAAATTTAAGCATTTGTGAATAACCAAAGGGACAAGTTTCATTGAGTGAAGCCATGGATGGACTAGCCTCAAATGAAACTAGTCCTACTATAGGATGATGGAGAATGTAGCATCCAGTGTTTTTGGTACTATTTGTAATGGAAGGACAATTGATCCTATTGTAGGGAAAGAAAAACCATTGTGTACCTTGATCCATGCTTTTAGTTTATCATAGTCATCTTGATAAGGGTCATGTAATACCAAAAATTCATCGGTGATCATGTTCTCTCCATAGGTAGAATCAATTTGTATCCCATTAGAGGGCTTGTCATAGATACAACTAGCTATGTAGAGATGAGCATCAACAAGATTTTGAATTATGTCCTTAGAGTAGAAATCAATATCAAGAGATTTCTTAGGTTCGCCCTTATGAGCGATAACATCTATTGCACCTACCATTTCATCCATAAGATTAACATGGGTAATAGGTGGGATAGGATCAAGATGTTCATTATTTGTATCAAAATTCATCACATCATTATTCATAGTTTCACTAGCTTTGAAAAATGAAATATTATGCTTGGGCATTGGATCAGTGAAAATTTGTAAGTTTTGATTTGGAAGGGCAACAAATTTATTACCTTGATCATTAACACTTGTAATGGATATAAGGTCAGAATCAATGAGGTCTTGCACATGGTGTTTAAGATGCCTACAATGTTCTATTTCATTTCCATTTTTTCTATGATAATGGAAATAAGCATTGGATTTAAAATTTGGAGTTAAAGGCTTAGTAGGATTGGGTGCTTTGATAGTAGGAAAGGGAATCATTTATTGTTGTAAAATTTGGGACATTGTGTTATGAAGGGTGTCAGGTAAAGGTGTGAATTGTCTTTTCGAAACTCTATAACTGAAGGGAACTGCATTTTTAACGATAGCTAGTTGGTTGTTGACGGTTTGATTTGGTTGTTGAGGGGGGTTGAACTGTAAGAACCCTACATTTTTCTTTCAAAATGGTTTTGTTGGTAGGTTCAAATTTCTTAGCTCAGCTACAAGTGGACCTTGTTGTTACCAAATCTTCACCTACATGTTCAATCAGGTAGAACCTTCTAAAATTTCATACAAATGGTACATCTTTAACCTCCCTAAGTTACATTCAATTATACAAATGAAATAACTTTACAAGATTACAAGAATGCAAAACTATCACATTCATACAAGTGAATGAAACATAGAAAGATTGTACAAATATTTTCTGAAAATGTAATCTTTATTGAATGTAATAATATACATGTGTTTCACACAAGCCGTGAAAACTAACTTTTCTTATTCAATGTACATCAAGAATAAGTTATACATGAATAAGTAAATATTTAAACAAAAACACATCTAGGGAGGATAACCAACCATTGTCTGAATGACTATTGTTGTTGGTTGATCCAATATTTGTTGATGTCGCCTTGCCCCTCCATAGCTCCTTTTGGTCCTTAATGTTAGGTCTTCCTACATAAGATGGTAAGCAATAGGTTAGAACTATGTTCTGAGGAATGAAATATCATACTCCATATATGAACATTTACCTATCCATCCACAAGCTAGTCTAGATGTGCATTAAATAAGAAATGCATTAAGTTGAAACATCCATATGTTGAATATATCAGAGAAAACATCAAAGCAATCGAAATAGCACATCAAAATTCACATATTTTCCTAACTTGTTTACTTCATGTACAGTTACAGGTGTAATCATATTTTTGTTTTGTTTAGATCAAATGAATGGGTTAAATGTGGCTGCCACGAGGGTTGAGCTCAGCTCATATAAAGCAATTTTCAGTAAATATTACATTGCTTCATTGACAATAAGAAAAATTTCAAAGGTTCATCAAGAGAGCAATATTGTCTCTAAGTATAATGCATAATTTAAACCACTATATCACAAAAGGTAATGCATAATAGAGGCAGATTAGTGTTTTGGTAATCTACCCAATGACACTATGGAAGTATGGCAACAACATAATTTCAACATATGGTTCAATATAAAAAAGAAACTTAGTAAAAATCACAATGAATATCAAACATCTAATTATGAACATGTAGCAGAAAAATGAAATGCATTCTTATTCTGAATGGGAAAGAGAACTTGTCTTTCATGACAAGGTTGAGTTTCATATAGATCATGTATGCATTCTCAAAAACATGTCAATGATCAAGGTGATGAAAGGAACTCTTTTAGAAGTAATTCCAAAAAAAAAAGAATAATTATAAGATGATGGGTGTGAAAGGACTTATACTATACCATATGAAGATCCATCTTCAAGAATTCGAGCTTCGAAAATAACCACACAAAGAGGTCAGCATCAAAATAGCTAAAAATGAGAGAAGCCTAGAAGAGAATTATCAAGACATTGTGACAAAGACAACAATAGCACACTAAGCTATTAGGAAACAATGCAGATTACAAAGGCCCTAAATGCTCAGATAAAGTCACAAGAAGAGTACTTGTAGTTAATATTGGAGAGAGCACATAAAGAACAATAATGTATGAGGAAGAAAAAAACTTCTTATTTGCAAATAAGTAATTGAAAATGCATTATTGATCATCATTAAGTAGTCATATATATGCTATGAGTAATATTAAGGTCACATGAAGTAAAATATGCAAACAATGCATGATGGATAACAATGGTAGTAATAGGAATGCATACTAAAAAACCACTTGATTATAGGTTGTTTAGAGTTAACAGTTTAGAGTCTAGATGAATTTAGAGCAAAACTAAATGCAGTCATGGTTTTGATTTGAAAGGAGACAATAAAAAATGAAAATTGCATTCACATATATTGTTTCCAAGGTAGAGAATACAAAGCGGCAGCAAGCAAGACATTATACATATAGAAACTCAGAGTTCTGAATAAAGCAAGACAATGTTGTTTCTTTTCCTTCAAGGAAAATCTGTAGCAATTAAAAAAGAGGCAAGCTACAAAAATATACTTTTGTAGAATGGGAACAAAAGAAAATTTCTTTGTACACATTATATTCTTCAAAAATCATGCCACAGGCTTAATATGAAGAATATCATTTGATGACTTTGATATTATATGTTCTTTTCCCTATTGGCAAGAAATTCATAAGGTGGCTATTTTTTGTATAAAAAATAGAGATACAATATATGAGAGTTTTGAGGTAGGTGGTCGAACTATGGCTATATCCAACTAAAGAAAGTTGTTGGAAATTAACAATGAATAGGGGCATAGAAATTTTGAAAACCCAGAATTTGTAATAAAATATGTGATTGCAACCATAAAGAGAAAGTATGCAATCATGAGTTTACACAACATAAATATACAAAAATCCACCTCCATCAATAGAAAGGGGTTTCATTTCTTTACATAAAATTTTAGAAATTTTCTAAAAATTGTGCCTAAAGGGAGACAAGCATATATGGCTACGACATGAATCCTTTTTTACCAAAAAGTTACAAGAAGAATCTAAGAGATATGTAGAATCCCTTGCGGGTTCTGATTAAAGAATCAAAAAGAAAAGTAACCCAAAACTCAAAATCTCATGGCGGCCATCAAACCCATCTGGGTTTTCCTTCTAGTAACCTACAGTTTCTAGTCTTTCAAAAGAAAAAATAGATAGAAGGAAACAAATAGAGGATTCCTTTAAGCTTTTGTAAGAATATTCATGGTCGAGCTGAATACAAAGTATTTATTATCATTTCCATAAGCTCGAATAGTGGAAAAGAAATGTATTAAATATACAATGAAATTCCAAGAGGTCTTCATGACAATCAAGAGATGGAAAAATGCATAAGAAAAGACATGGTTGTGTTAAAATGTCACAAAATGGCATAAATATATCAAGTATGATACAAAAAAATGCAAGAGAAACCATAAATCTGTCAAATAGGCTCGGAATGAGCTATTTTATTCTTCAGAAAATGAAATGGAATTATCAAAATTTCCTCAAAAGCTTACCAGTAGCTTTCTTTTGAATAAAATACAGTGGAAATGCCTCTGTTTGGCCTTGAATCTGCCATGAATATCCTCAAAACTCTAACAAAACCCTAAGTCAATGGCGGCTTAAGCTTCCTCTAGAAGCTTTAGATCAAAATGAAGTGCAACTTCTAGTTTTGGTGTGGTTTTTTGTTGTTAGGGTTTCAACCCTAAAATTTTCGATGGGTAAAAGGCATTTTTTTCCTTTTTTATTTCATATTTGCAAACTATATCCCCATGGGCTTATGTTTTTTTTTTTTTTTTTCTTAGGCATAATTGTCTAAGTCTTCTAAGACTTAGTTGTCTATCTCTTCTATTTTTTGCATTAATTTCCAATGTAAAGCAATTTTGACCAAGTAATACATTATATATTACTTTATCAAAATTGTTATTTTATAAAAATTGCAAGGATAAATTAGATAAAAAGTTTCCAACGTATGAGAACAAGGGAGAAAGATATGCTTTGAGTACAAATAGGAGAATGAGAAATTGACTGAGTCATGAAGGAGATGGATATGCTTTCATTTATGATCTTGAAAGCATCTAGGGAAGTTGTGCTTTGTTTACCAACATGAGGAGAAGAGATAGGGTGATTCATCACTTTGTTGAGAGAATATAGGCTTTTTAAGAGCGCTTCTAGGAGTAGTTATGGTTGGATTAAGTCTTGCATGACTTTTTCATCCAACATGAGCTCTTTTTGAGTGGATTGGAAGGCTAGATTTTAGGCATTATTATTGCATCAGACCCAAGGCTTTCTAGAACCTTGTTTTGTGGATCAACTAGGGGATTGGTTACTTAGTCACATTTGTAACTCATTTGACAGTTAGTTCTGATGATGCTTTTCAGAAGTTAGTGACTTTTACAGTCCTTTCTCATACTAGCATGATTTGTAACTCACTTTGGATATGAAAAATAGATGATACCTTGGTTACTACTCATAATAAAATTATTTTATTTTTTATTTTTTATAGATGCTTTTCAAAAGTTAGTGACTTTTATAGTCCTTTCTCATACTAGCATGCTTTGTAACTCACTTTGGATATGAAAAATAGATGATACCTTGGTTACTACTCGTAATAAAATTCTTTTCTTTTTATTTTTTATAGCTTTGTGTAATTTAAATGATTCGATTAAGCTTTTTGTGAAACCCATTCATAATTTCCTTCTAGCTTGGTCTCATAAATGATACCTTTCTGCAAATAGTATGTTTAAGTGGGTTACTATTTGTGTCAAAAATACATTTTGCTTGCAGATTATGAAGTTAACCTTCCAATTAGCTAGTATTTTTGTGTTCAGTTCTCTTAGTGAAGCACTTATGCAAAAAACACATAGAAATAAATTGTGCAAACTTAGTTTTTATCAGTTGAATCCTAGTGTTAAAGTTTCTAAATTTCATTATCCAAGTAATATTCTAGTGTATCACCTTAGGAGGTAGTTTTCATTTTATGCAATATTTCTCCCTTTTCCCCTGAAGAATCAATAGTTTTAGAGTGATAACCAGCTAGGAGCCAACTTTATCCAGAGGCTCATTTCAACTTTAGGTAACCCACAACCTTGAAGTGATCCCATGTTTCTCCAAAAAGCTTATTTTTTATAACTTTGCATAGGGTGAATTTCTAAGAGATAACACTTGTATCTTGATAACTAACCAAATTGTGATAATGATAAAGAGAAGTACTCAAGTGCATGGAGGGGAATTTCATCATAGTGAGTTTTTCCTAAATTTTAGTTTGTAAGTTTTCTATAAACATATTTTGAAGATGTGTGTCAAGAATCTTGACATTGATTTGGGAATAAAGCGATTGATATATATCATGAGATAAAATTAGTTATCTTCTCTTCCTCATTTTTCTTGCATCTCATAAAATTAGCCAAGGTCTTCTTGGGAGTCATATGCACTTGGAAATGATTTATAAATGCATCAAAAAGTTCATTAAATGAATGAATTGAAATTTTTGGTAAAGATGAAAACCATTCCAAGGAAGTGTCCTTTAAATTCCTAGGAAACAATTTTGCTAATAGTTTATCATCAAGGAAAAATTCACTACATAAGGTGGTGTAGGCATTAACATGGTTAGAATGATCTCCCTTCCCTCCATATTTCTCAAATCTAGGCATATCTACTCCTTGTGGTATTGGTTTCTGCAATATTTCTAAAGATAATGGGATACTTCGAACATAATAGGTGGGTGGTACATTTTTATTTTGGTTTATGGTGGAGATTTTATTTTGCATGGATGAAACAGTTTGGAAAAGTTGTGTTATGAGAGGGTCATTGCAAGTGGTATGGGGTGGAAGTGAAAGTGGTAATGGAGTGTCTGTAGTGGTAGGGAAAGTGAATGGAATGCTTATAGATGGTATTGTAGAAGAGGATTGAACATGCGATACCACATAGGAATTAGGGATGCTAACAAGAATACTCAAGGAAGGAATCACATTATTGAAGCGTTATTGTGATGTGAGGAGTGGTATAGGTAGGTATGGGCACTACTATTAAGGGAGGAGGAGTTTGAGGTCCTCCTTGGCTAACCATAGTGCTTGTTGGTTGAGAGGCACTAGAGGTGGAAGGAACATGTTTTGTATATATCTCAACTATGTGTTTCACAATGTCTAGGCCTTCTTCACTTTCAAGCATGCAATGGTTGAAATATTTTCCAAGCTAGCTTGATGTTGGAGATGTGTTAAGTCCTCATGAATGTGAAATATCTTTTCTTACAGGATATGATCAGTTTGTGTGTCTACTTGCATGTCATTTGAAGGAAAAGAGTTGCTAAAGGTATTATCCATGCCTAGTGTACTAGTTGTAATACTAGGTGTGGAAGCTTTAGATAACCCAAGATCCTCAACTAGTGTATTATCATGGGATAACATGAGTCTCAAACTTCTTCTCACTAAGGTATTAGCAATAGGACACCAAACACTCATGAAAAGGTCTCTAAGTGCAGGGTGAATGCAAATGCAATGTAAACTAATAAGAATTAAATGCTTAAAACTAAAATTCTGAAAAATAAAACTAAAATACAAAAACAACAAACATAAAATCAAAAATTGCAGATTAAATCCTAGAAAATGTAGTGACAAATATGCAACTGAACTAAGTCACATAGGGTGGCAAATGAGTCTAGGTAGTGATTTTTTGAAAAAAAAATAGAATCTTCAAAAAAAAATTATGCTTTTTAGATTTTTATATGTAAATATAATATGAATATGCAAAAATTTTGTTGATTTTTAATGAAATGAAATGCAAAAAGTAAAAGCTAGATAAGCTTTTCACTAATACAAATTTTAAAACCCTATAATGCAAATTAAACAATGCAAAATGAAATGTAATGTAACTCTAGGATGTTAATGGCCTTGAAATCATAAATATAATGTTCTAAATGTGGGCTCACCAAAATGAACCAAAGATTTTTGGGTTTAGGACTGTCTTACACTTCTAGTGTTTTACACCAAAAAGGAGAGAGGCATCCCAAAAACCTTGGTGGTTCACTCAAGACTAATGAAAATATGATTGAATTGTCTAAATAGAATGAACTAAATGCAAATAATTGATAAAAGAGATTGAATACTAATGCAAAACTAATGAAATGCACTTTTTTTGAAAACACATTGTGATATGAAAAATGAACTAAAGATGCAAGTAAATTGTAATAAAAATGAATGAGATTGAAGAGGTGCACATAAAAACTAGAAAGTGATGGAGAGGAGGTTTGGAATGCTATAGAATTCAGTGTTGAAGCCAACTGGGACACTTATGCAAAGTTTAGTGACTTAGTCATGTTTCGAGGAAATTCTACCAAAATAGGTCTCATCCAAAAGGGTACTCAGAACTATAGAAAATCCTTTTCAAGCTTGGCAGTGGGACTAATTCACCACTGATGGTGACTTAGTCCACCTCCAAATTTTGGGAAATTCAAAGTGTTGGAAACTCAAGGGAAAACAACTAAGAGAGGGGGTGAATCGACTATCACCGAATCTCAAACTTATTCAACTTATTAACCTTAATTTCATATCTGATCATTAATAATGAAAGCATAAATGAACAACACATCAAAAGCACACATAACACCAAGATTTTTTACGTGGAAACCCTCTTATGGGAAAAACCATGGTGGAGGTCAATCCACAAGACTATACCCTATTAAAAGTATAAGAAAATATGAATGAAGAATGCACATGCTTTTAGGCACAATGCCTAGAGCTCACTACTCAAATACAACAAATCTCACTTCCCAAGGAAGACACACTATCTTACAGAAAGATTCATATTGAAACCATCCTAATTTGAACTAAAAAAATAGCATCTGCTAATGCCTGGTTACAATTCCAGTTAAGCACATGAACACTTCTTCACTCTTCTCTCTTCGTCACTCTCTACTCTTCCTTCGAATGATCTAAAATTTATTTGCACATAGGACTCATACACTTCACATTTTATCCTCTTTCAAACTTCAAAAATTGCTCTTATATATCCACAACAAGAAATTATATCACTATAAGTGAGCCACAAAAAAATAATAAAATAATTACAAGCAGTCGACCAAAAACAAATAAAGATTATTCATGCAAATCAGCCAAGGTCATCCATAACATAGTGAAGACCATAAAAAACATATCCAACATGAAAAATTTTCAATTAATTTCTCCTTGAAGATCCACAATACGCTTCAACACCTTATTGACCAAGAACATGAAAAACATGAACACACAAGAGAAAATTTTGGATCATGAGCACAATGATTAATGTGGATATGCCAAAAAGATAGAGAATGAACTAGAAATATCCCCAAGCATCATGAAACACCAAAGAAACATTTGCATCAACTAAACTTACTGAAATCATAGAACCTTCAATCAAGAACACTAACTAAAGTGACAAAAAAATAGTCAAAATGAAAATCATCATAACTCAATCAACTCTTCATGTAGATCTCTAAAAATCAACATGGGTAAACTAGACATACTCAACAAGAAATCCTTTAGTCTACAAGCTCAAAAAAAACAATGTATTGAACACACCAACAGGAAGAACTTCACTTCACCACTGATACCTTGTAGCACTTCTTATTACAATTTTCTCAATATCCTTGACATATACAACTTCCAATGCAACAATGCTAATAGTTTTGACATCAATGACAACCACATATTAGAAAAACAACCACAAAATCTAACAATCTCCCCCTTTGGCATTGATGGAAACACATGATGGGAAAAATACCATTAACACAACTACACTTACTTCTTCCTTTAAGTTCTAACTTTTCTTTCCTCAACTCTTCTCCTCACAAGGCTCTTCTCCCCAGATAATCAATAGTTTGATTTTCACATTACTCTTCTCCCCCTTTGACATCAATGACAAAGATCTTTTCAATACAAGCTCTGAACCACATATCTAAACTTTTGAACATCTGAACATCTAACTATTCCCCCTAAGTAGCAACCACCACAATATCAATCCAGATTAAAATATGATCATGAAATGCATGGATTGATGTAATGCAATGCATCCTTAGTTATGATTAGGAGGGGTAATCACCCCTAGAAATTCCCTCTGAGATACTCAAAAGTATCCTTAGGCAACAACTTTGTAAAGATATCAACAATCTGCTCCTTTGTAGGCACATACTCCAATCTGACTTCCTTTTCACTTAACTTCTCTCTCAAGAAGTGAAATTTTATAGATATATGCTTGGTCTTTGAATGTAACACCAAATTATTAGAAATGTTAATAGGACTTGAGTTATCATAGAATATAACAATACACTCATCATACACAACTTTGATATCCTTCAACATCTATTTCATTCATAGTACTTGAGTACAATTATTAACAGCAACAATATATTCTGCCTCTGCAATAGATAAAGAAATAACATTTTTCTTCTTACTCAACCATGAAATCAACTTCTTTCCCAAGAGAAATTCTCCATCACTAGTAATTTTCTTGTCATTCACATCTCCTACCCAATCAGTGTCAGTAAAGGCACTCAAACTAATATCATCATCTTTCGGATACCATAGAACAAAATCAACTATCCCTTTCAAGTACCTAAAAATTCTCTTCACAATAGTCACATGAGATTCTTTAGGATCAACTTGAAATCTAGCAACAATAAACACAACATTCATGATATCAAGCCTAGTTTGAGTCAAATAAAGCAATCCACAAATCATTGATCTATATCTTGTCTAACTTGCTTTCAGAGAATCATCATCAGTTGTCAACTTACATCTGGTCACCATGGGCATACCAACAGGATTTGAATCTTCCATACCAATTTTTTTTAGCAATTCCTTCACATATTTGGACTAAGATATAAAAATCCCTTTGTCTAACTAAGCAATTTTCAATCCCAAGAAGAAATTCATCTCTCCAATCCTCGACATCTCAAAATCATTCTGCATCTCATTAGAAAACTTCATGCACAAGCTATCATCTCCTCCAAATATGATACCATTAACAAAAACTTCCACAATCAAATTTTTATCATCATTCTTGAAATAGAGATTACTATTAGCAGTACCTTTGATAAATCCAAGTTTCAACAAGTACTTATCCAATCTGGCATACCATGCTCTAGGGGCTTTCTTAAGACCATACAATGATTTCTTCAATCAACACACCATATATTCTTGATCAGTTAATTGGAATCCATCAGGTTGCTAAACATATACCTCTTCTTCCAATTCACCATTTAGAAAATAAGACTTGACATCCATTTGATAAACATTGTAGTCTTTGTGAGTAGCATAAGCAAGAAACAATCTCATAGCTTCAATTCTAGCAATAAGGGAAAAGGTTTCTTCAAAATCAATACCTTCCATTTGAGAATATCCCTTACAAACTAGTCTTGCTTTGTTTCTAACCACTTCACCTTGTTCATTCAGTTTGTTTCTAAAGACCCATTTAGTTCCAATTACATTCTTATCCTTAGGTCTGGGAACAAGAATACATGTATCATTCTTCTCAATTTTTTGTAGTTCTTCTTTCATTGCTTCAACCCAATGCTCATCTTTGCATGCTTCATTCACATTGTTAGGCTCAGTCTTTGAAATCAAACAATAATTTTCTGCAATTTTTCTCCTAGTCTGGACACCTTTGTTCTTATCACCTATGATCTAATTCTCTGAATGATTCAATATCACATACCTCAGAGTCTTCTTAGAATGTTCTTTAACTTTAGGCTCTTCTGATCTCTCTTCTATTCTTCCATCATTTTCTCCTTCTCGATTCACCAAAATGATTTCAACTTGACTTGTAGTCCGACCTTGCTTTCCTTTGCTTATACTATCATTCTGATAATCAGAATCATATCCATAGGTTAAAGATAGTGTAGCTATGTCTTCATCAACCTTAACACTTGCACTTTCAACAATTTTCTTCAATATTTTGTTATAACACTGGTAGGCCTCAGTTTTAGTAGTGTAACCTAGAAAGATTCCTTCATCACTCCTAGCATCAAACTTTCCTATATCTTCATCTCTTTTGATATCATACTTTCTTCCAAAGATTTTGAAATATCTAATAGTAGGCTTTTGACTAGTCCATAGTTCAAAAGGAGTCTTACCAGTATCGCCTTTGATTTTTACCTAGTTAAGTGTGTACATAACAGTACTCACAACTTTTCTCCAGTAGATATGAGGCACATTTCCTTCTAACATCATGGTTCTATCCGCATCTATAATTGTTATGCTCTTCCTTTCCACAAATCCATTATGTTGAGGAGTCTGTGGTGCAGACAACTATCTCTTTATTCCATGCTCTTCACAAAAAAAATTAAACTCACTAGAAGTGAATTCATCACCTCTATCTAATCTCATACACCTAATCTTCAAATCAATCTCTATCTCAACCATATCCTTAAAGATATTGAACTTCTCCATAGCTTCATATTTCTCCCTTAAGAAAGTAGCCCACATCATCCTTGAATAGTCATCAATAAGCAACATGAAGTATCTATAACCTTGTAAACTTCTAGTTCTAGCAGGACCACATATATCAATACGCACAAGTTCCAACAGTCCATTTGAATTTTTTTGTTTACTTCAAAATTAAATTCTTGTTTTCTTTCCTAACTAACATTGTTTGAATATGGCATTAGTTGGTTTCATAAAATTAGGAAGATCTCTCACACCCTTAGTGGAACTTATCTTGAAAATTTTATCAAAGTTAACATGATACATTCTCCTATGCCATAACCAACTCTCATCAACTTGAGTAGTCAAACAATTTTTACTAGCAACATTCAAATGAAAGATATTACCTTTTGTTTGTGTACCTAATGCAATCACATTTCTATAATTTCCCAATATTTTTCACTTACCATCCATCAACTAAAGATTATATCCCTTATCAACCATTTGACCAACACTCAAAATATTATGCTTCAAACCTTCAACATACAAGACATCATCAGTGTTATGCTTACCATCAAGAGAAATGTATCCTCTTCCACAGATCACACCAGTTGTGCTATCACCAAATATCACAACACCACCATCATACTTCTCCAAATTTACAAACTTACTTTTATCTCCTATCATATGATGAGAACAACCACTATCAATTACCCATTCATCTTTCTCTTCAACTCTAGCAGCTAGGGCTTTCTCCACATTTGTACAACTAGCAGATTTACTAGACACAAGATTATTTTCCTTGATAGCAATAAACACAAATTCATCTTCACTTGCATTTCCTCTGTTAGATTCATCATCTGTTACACCTTCATCAACAACATAGTAATACTTCTTTTGGAATTTAGGTTTTTTAAATCTTGGCTTGGAAACTCTCTTAGGACACCTTGATGCAAAATGACCTATCTTATTGCAAGAGAAAAATTTAATAGGAAACTTTCCCTTATACTTACCCTGTCCTCTGGCTTCTCTTTTCACAATCAATGCTTCAAGTTCTTCAAGCTCTATTTCTTCTTCATCCAGCTATTTCATTTCATCCTCATACTTGAATGTCTTTCTTGATGAACTTTCACTTGGATCATGTAATGCCCCATCATAATAACCTAAGGAATGTTACAATTGTGTTATTAAGGTGTAATAAATTTTTTTTTAAATGTAGTGATATTAAATTAATTAGTTGCATACATTCGTTAAGTTACGAGACGCTACACTACTTGAGTTTCCATAGACGACTTTAGTATTTAGCGTTCACATATATAATTAACATAAACTTAAAAAGTAAACATTGCATATCATTTGAAAATCCATTCAAGATAACATAAAGTACAAACATGTTTCTTACATTGCATTTGATAAGATATTACAATACTCATTCATCTGATGAGGTGGATCAAATAATAATTACATTTACAATGTTCACCTCATAAACAATTGAGGGATGTTTTACAAGAATGCAATAAAGAAAATATATCTATATCCAAGTGCGAGCTCTCCATCCATGAAGCTCTCAATGCCATGATCATAAATTGGGGACCCAACGGAGTAAGGTGCACGTTCCACCCAACCATGTGGTACCCGTAGGTCCACCCCCCGTGCTAGGAGATAGTAATATGGTTACCTAGACATAATATACTAACCCTAGACACAAGTACATAACTGACTAATGGTTACATTGCTTCCAGATTTAAGACAATTGAATAAACTACGTTCACAAGGTAAACTGTTACTTTAGGTGGAGTGTCATCACAATATTGCAAAGGTTACCCTGGTGTTTCTTCCTAGGTTCCAGCCCCCAACTTGGGTTACCCTAGTAACCTCTTACGAAACCCGGCCCCATTGCAAATCATTGCGGAATCGAATGTCTTTTGAAGGAACAAGACACTGATTTTCCATTCCAGGCCTTCTCATCTTATACTCAAGACTGAACTAGCTCATGAGTCATTAAGTGAGGCATAAACATCTTGTTAAAGATTTTAATTCTAACTATTGTGTTGTTTAGTTATCACTGACTTACTAACTCTTTGTAAGTTACCCTGACACCACTTTGTGTGTCGGCCATTACACAGAGCCACTCCCCTAAACATAACAAGGGTATTCTAAGTTTTCTAGACTAAGGTAGACAAAGTGCACAAATTTCAATCACATAACAACAAATGACACACAATGGTCATTAAATCTTTTATTCATAAACCCGATATCAATACACCATACTCTAACACGTGCACAACCCTAGTCAACCCAAGAAATGCATTTAAACAATAACTTCACCCTTTCTATACAAATCACTTTGGAAGACTTATACATCTAAGACTTTCCCCAATTTACCCAATTAAAAAAAAACACGACTAAAGCAAATCAAAAAAATAAACGTCTATTATTCGGATTTACTAAATCCAGTCATTCAGAAGAATTAACATAAAAATTATAGCAATTAAATTGTAATTCTTTTCTCAAATGACTAAAGAAATTGCATTAAATAAATTCTAACTTTAACTTCATCAATTTCACATAAAAATGAAAACTAAATAGTTTATTTTTTTATCAATTATTGTTTAAAACTAATTATTTTTATACTTTCTATATATCTTAAACAACTACGTATTTAAATACAAAAGTATTTCTTTTAAAAATAAATATTAAATATATTTTAATTTAATATATATATATATATATACATATACATATATATAAAATATTAAATATATATATATATTAATTTTGAAATTCATATTAAATATAAATCACATATTGTTCTATTTTTTTTGATAAACTCGAAATTGAATATAAACCATACAAATCTCTGTTTAAAGTAAAAGAAACAAAATTTTTTATGGAGACGAAGTTCCACGGCCGCAACAGACTCCATAGTGGAGGGTACGCTGCTCGTGGGACAACGTCTCCTCCACAGTTCTGTGGAGGGCGCTGCCTTTTGGCAGCCGCTCCCCACAGAGCCGTGGTGGGCGCTGCCTCATTGCGGTCGCACCCCCATAGTGGGAGCGGTAGGGTTGGGGTTTTAACCCTAGACCTTCCCAAACATAATTAATCTGAATTAAAATTTTAGATTCATTTTTTTTTTAAATAATACCCATTAAAATCCATGCGAAAATTTAATCATTTTAAATAAAAATAAATAAACAATTTTTCCCAACCCCTGTTTCGCCCGTACGACGATTTTAAATAACAAATCACTGTAAAAATTAAAATTCATTTGTAATATAAACTCATGTACAGGCTGCATACATATACAACACTGTAAATAAATAATAAACATCCTTACAAAACAAAACTAATTGCTCAAAAAGAGCATTTGTAAATAAAATATTCTTCATACAAATTTAACCAAATAACACAGAGATTCTCAATTTGGGATTTGAATTTTACAATAATAAACATTTCACTCAGATTTAATTTCCCCATTTCTTTTCTACAATTTTCATAGAGGTTTCATTTAAAATTTGTTTTGAAATCCTTCTTTTGTTTAACCACGTTCTGAGGTTGTTCTACAAACTTAATAAAACTTTACTTTCTTGAAAATTCTTGCAGACAAATATCAATTATCAAAAAAAAGATTTTCTATAGACAATTGCCAAGAAGATGGGTTTTAAATAACCAGTTTCTTTTCAAAAACAAACAAACTAAAAATTACAAGGGAAATAGCTGTTTCCTGTGTTTTGAAGATCCGGTGATTAGAGAGAATCTTCTGCCTGTAGAATGCAATCCTCCAAATCTTCTTCGAAACACCAAATCCTCTAGAAAACTTTAACCAAACACAAAGAACTTCCCACCAAAGGGATCTTCCACAAATATACAACCAAAAAAGAGGAAGTAACAAGTTCTTTAAAATTGATTTTTACACAGCAAATTATTTTTCATTTCCCGTGAAAAAAACTGATAACCCCACTGTATTTCCCAGATCCCAAATATCCTCCAGCAAATTTCTCAACAAAAATAAATAAATAAATGCAACTTGCACAAATGTCGAGAAGTACAAAATATCTTTTAACCACTTCTCGACAATCTTGCCTTTCAAGATTTACATGCATTTATTTAATTTATTTAAAATTTCAATTTTTAAAATTGCAAATATATTTAATAATAAAATATGCCATTTCCACAAAAATATTTAATTTAAATATTTAAAATCTATTCACACATAATTTTAAACAATTTAATTTAATTTATTTATTTATTTAATTAAATAGATTTAATCTCTAAGATCAAATTATTTAACCAAACAAACTAATTAATTTATTAAATCACATATAAAACTAATTTCTTTAACATTTAAAAATTAATTAAATAATAGTAGATTAAAACATAATAAACTATTATTAATTAACAAAATTTTCCTTTTCAACAAATAATCCAAACAAAAACAAACAAAACAACCAAAACTCAAACTAACTGATGATGTACTATGACCGGGTTATAGACTAGACTAGGATAAACCATGCTACTACCTCCCAATCAACATTTCCGTTGAGTCTTGACACGCTTAGACCTGAGTAACCAGGTGGAGTCAGTGTCATGTACCTGCAATCCTGCAACCAAGCAATAACATGCATATATATATATAAACCATTGTATAGGCACACCGTGCGGAGAAAATCACAGACATCATAGGGCACTCACAAGCGAGTGATGCAATTCCATTCTCCACACCAATACATGTCACATTAGACTGACGAATTAAATAACAATTAGTCCATCATAAACATACATATAGCAATAATCATCTGAAGGAAAACATCTACGCTATCTCAAAGCATATCAGAAATCAAATATCGCAATACAATGTATCATCATGGGTGCTGTCATAATAGTGGTTTACAATTCTTGAGAGGAACGAATTTTAAATGAAATCACATATTTTTATAAAATATAATGATTTAAGCCTTAAAAAGTTCCATTTTAAGGATTCCAATTGAAGAGGGTTTGATCAAATCACCTTAGATCAAACACCCTTGGATAGAACCTCGCTATTTTTAAACCATACCTATAAATGCGTCTCCTTTACACCTATCAAAATGCTGATAAAAAATCACTTTTGATTTAGATTTTGGGGATCAAATGAATTCATTTAAAATTTATTTCAAATGATTATGGCATTCCTCGAGAACAAGCTATCCAATGAATATAATTTTAATATGTTTTGGTTTTGTTATGTATTTGTTTTTAAGTTTTATTAAACATAGGTTTTCATCGAAAATGAATTTCTTTGTTCTTCACATGTGGAAAAATAGAAGATTATCAAAAAAAAATTGAAAAATATGAGTGCACCAGATATTGAAGTCCTTGATCCAACAAAAAATAAAATAAATTTTGACATATACAAAAAAGGTTACGTGTATACAGCGCTATGTTTGAATTGTAATTTGTTTCACTTTGAAACTTGATTAAGGAAAAAATATTCAATAAAAACTATCTAACCAAGTGGAAGCACTAGATATCGTGAGAGTTAAAAATCTAAATTTGAAAGAATTAGAATTTTATCCTTCATGGAAAAAAGTTGTGTTATACGGTGTGCGCCACTTTTAAAAATGTTGTTTTCTGAAAAAAATCTATTTTCATGGGAGATGGAAAAAGAAGTGCAATTTGATTCCAAAAATTTTGAAAAAAATATTTTTAGAATCTACAGACAAAATTTCATGAGACTCTAGTTTGCACCATCTTCAAATTGCTCATAGTTTAGCTGCTATAGGTGCCTAAATGTGAAGATTTAGTTAAAAATAATAATTTTAGTGTCCAGTTTGGCCAAAAATTGTAAACCACTATTATGGGATTACCCTGAATGTCACAAAATAAATCCATTGTCTCTCAAAATCAGTGATCCAAAATATCCAAACCAAGTACCATAGTCTAATAGTATGAAAACATGCAACAGAAAACATAAGCATAAATGGAGGGGTACTACATCCTCCCCCCCTAGGATCAGGCTTGCTCCTGAAAGCCTGCGAACAGATAGGGATAAAGTTCCCTCATGCATGTCGCATCCTCCCAAGTATCAGAAGCCTCATGGCTAGGATCCCATTGGACCCTCACCTGATCAACGTCTCGACCCCTGAGACCGAGCGTCCGGTGCTGTAGAATGGCCACGGGCTCCAAAGCCAGCTGCCCGTCCTCTACCTGTAACGCATTCCAATCAAGTACATGAGAAATGTCGAGATGATATGGTCTAAGTACTGATACATGAAAAACATCATGAATACGTGACAAACTGGGTGGTAAGGCGAGTCGATACGCCATAGGACCAATTCTCTCTAAGATCTCAAATGGCCCAATGAAACGAGGTGCAAGCTTAGAGCCTTTTCCATAATGGATTGGACTTTTTCACGGTCGCACTTGAAGAAACACTCTATCACCAACAGCAAACTGTCATTCAATTCTATGCTCATCGGCATACTTCTTTTGCCTATCCTGTGCTGCTATCAAATGTTCTCTAATACAGTCAACCTGTTGCTCCATGTCTTGAAGCATCTCAAGTCCAAGTAACACTCTATCCTCAAGTCGATCCCAACTCAATGGAGTTCGACAAGGACGACCGTATAATGTCTGAAATGGTGGCATACCTATGGAACTCTGATATCCATTATTGTAAGCGAATTCTACTAAGTACAGATAGTCCTCCCAACGTGATTGTTGGTCCATTACATACATCCTAAGCATATCCTCTAATATTTGATTAACTCTCTCCGTTTGTTCATCGGTTTGAGGATGGTACGCTGAACTAAAGTTCAACTGTGTACCTAGAGCATGTTGTAATGAAGTCCATAGGGTTGAAGTGAATACGGGATCTCTATCAGAAATAATCCTATGAGGAATCCCATGCAATCTAATGATGTCCTCCATGAATATCCTAGCTACGGATGAAGCATTGTAAGATGATCGTACAAGTGAAAAATGAGCTACCTTAGTCAATCGGTCAACAGTTACCATAATGGCATCATGTCGACGTGATGATGTAGGTAATCCTACAATAAAGTCAACGGATATAATATCCCATTTCCATTCAGGAATGAGATGTGGCTGCAATAATCTAGCAGGATGTTGATGCTTAGCTTTGACTCGCTGGCATTTAAGACATCTCGATACATAATCAACAATATCATGTTTCATACCAGGCTAGAAATACAATTGCCGAAGATTGGCATGCATTTTCTTAACACCTGGATGAGCTGAATATGGAGCTCGATGAGCTTTAGTCATAATTAATGTACGAAGACCCTCAAAATGTGGTACAAAAATATGACCTAAATGCCGTAATATACCATTTGGTTCTAGGATATATCTTGCAAATCGACCTTTTAAGGTCTACCAGATTCAATCTCCGACCTTACTTCCTGATATAATCTATCAGTAGGAAGTGCTGCTAATATTTGACCTCTCAAATCTACTTCAAGAGTAGTAGCAGAGATCTCATGTAGACGTCGACTAAGAGCGTCAGCCACTACATTCTCTTTTCCTTGAACATATTTTACTTCAAAATTGTACTCACACAAGAACTCCATCCACCATCTCTACCTAGCATTCAAGTTAGGTTGCGTGAAAATGTATTGTAGACTACGGTGATCAGTATGAAGTTCGAAATGATGACCTAATAAGAAATGCCTCCACTGAACTAATACATGCACTACTACAGCTAGTTCTAAATCATGAGTGGGATAGTTTAATTCATGATCTTTTAGTTTGCGAGACTCCTAAGCAATCACACGCCCATCTTGCATCAGAACTGCTCCCAAACCCTCTAAGGATGCATCCGTGCATACCACAAAATCCTTAGTAGGATCAGGAACAATCAATATAGGTGCATTGGTCAAATTTTCTTTAAGTGTCTGAAAAGCCAACTGACACTGCTCTGTCCAAACAAACTTCTTCCCTTTTCTCTAAAGAGAAGTAATAGGATGACCGATTCTAGAAAATCCCTCAACAAACCGCCTATAGTAACCAGCAAGACCCATAAAACTACGAACTTCACCTACATTAGTAGGCACAGGCCAATCTACAATAGCTTGAATCTTTGAAGGATCCACATCAATACCTTTACCAGAAATCACATGTCCAAGATATTTTATCTCAGTTTGAAAGAAGTCACACTTCTTCAGGTTTGCATATAATTGATTTTCCCTTAAACATTGCAATACCTGTCTCAAGTGTTCTTCATGTTCCTTCATGTTTCTCGAATAGATCAAAATATCATCAAGAAATACAAGGAAAAAGCGATCAAGATATGTACGAAAAACACCATTCATTAAACTCATGAATACTGATGGTGCGTTCGTTAACCCAAACGGTACTACTGTGAATTTGTAGTGCCCATAATGATTACGGAATGCAGTTTTATGAATGTTTGCTTTAGCAATACACAATTGATGGTAACCAGATTTCAAATTGATTTTAGAGAACACATTAGCTCCCTTGATTTGATCAAAAGTATCATCGATTCTAGGCAAAGGATAACGATTCTTAATCGTAACCTTGTTCAATTGACAATAGTCAATGCACAGTCTAAGTGACCCATCCTTCTTCTTTATGAAGATGACAGGTGATCCCCAAGGGGAAACACTTGGATGAATGAAACCCTTTTCTAATAGTTCTTCTAACTGGATACGAAGTTCCTCTAACTCTTGAGTCGTCATTCTATATTTAGCTCTAGAAATAGGCTTAGCTCCTAGAACTAGGTCAACTCTAAAGTCAATATCCCTCTTCGGTGGCATTCCAGATATATCATCTGGAAACACGTCGGTGAATTCCCTAAGAATAGGATGATCATCAAGAGATACCTCTTGACTCTTACCTTCTTCCAAATCAGTAACTGTTGTTGCAAACAGTTGACAGCCCTGACAAAGACATCTCTTTAATTGCATAGTAGCTATCATCCGCAAAGAGATAGGTCTTTGAACACCTATAATTTCCACTTTCACACCTAAATCATTAATGCAACTAACTATCTTAAGTTGACAATCAATCACAGCATGATAATATGCTAACCAATCCATACCTAATACTATGTCATATGATCCTAAAGGTGTAACATATAGATCCACTAAGGTAGTTAACATACCAATTTTAAGTTCACAATTATGTACGAAGTTTTCTACTACTACTTTCACCCCAAAGGAAAACTCAACCTGCCACTTACCACCTTGTTTTACCACCACAAGACCACATCGGTCAACGATGGTCGGTGAAATAAAGGAGTTGGTAGCTCCGGAATAAAAAAGAATGGAAACACTAACACCATGTAACTTACCTGAAGTCTCGACCACTATGTTCTAGTGATCAGCTTGGTGGTCATTAACTATAGCATATATTGTATGTGATCATCCTACATCACCCACTGTAGGCTTTGAAACTGTAGGTTGAGGCCCAAAACTAGTAGAACCTCTCATCGGACACTGCCTAGCTATGTGCCCCTGCTGTCCACACGAGTAACAACTTGTGCCTCTACCGAATCCTCTACCACCCGAAGGTGCATTGGATTGCTGGAAACTACCTCTACTGATAGTAGATTGAGCACTCTGCGCAGGCTGATCCTACCTATTGCACTTGTTGCGCCACCAGTTGTGACCCTTTCCTGTTTGTGGACTATTACCTTGTTGTGGTTGTGGATTATTATTCTTTTGAGGTGTACGTTGTTGTTGTTGCTGCCCACTCTTTGTGGGTGTCTGTTGGTTCCTAGAGGAACCTCCTGTCTATGCCTGTCCACCCCGTGGACTAAAACCTGCTGCAGGAGCACTGCCAATTTGCACTCCCATGTGACCACCTAACTCCATAACAAGGTTCTCTTCCACTATGCAAGCCTTCTCCACCGCAACTTCCATAGTCTTTGGCTCAAAACTCGCACAACCACTAATGCGGCATTTAAACCCCTCGATGAAGTGTTGTAATTAGCATAGCTCATCATCACCAATACTAGCATATTGCTTGAGTTCATAGGACCTTACGCTCATATTGCTCAACAAATAGAGCCAACTGATGTAGATCATGGAACTCAGCCTGGCTGCCTCCAGTGTTTCGATAGGAATCGTGCTCTAAACCTCTCTAGGAACATCTCCCAAGACACTGACCCAATATCTAAGTGAAGCTTCTGCTCCTCCAGGAGCCACCAAGTAGAGGCGAATCCTCTCAGATGCATAATAGCGCATCTCGCATGGGTATTGCTACCGTAAGGGTGCATGGTGAAGCATCTACCCAAATCCAGTAGCCAGGTCTCTGCCTCTAAGCCACCTCTTGTACCATCAAAAGTAGGAGGGCGTGCCCTCAGTAAATCCCTCATGTGTCCTGCAGTAATAGCATCCTGATGCACTGTATCATCTACTCTCCTTGGAGATCTATCTCTCTCTCTAACAACCTCCTGCTCAACTTCCTGTCTAGATCAAAGATGAGCTAGGACCTCCTCTAATAAAGGACGTATCTGTGAATCCTCTACTCCTGACTATTCAGGATTATGTCCCTCATTCCTTTGATCCAACTGTTCTGCCTGATCACTATGATGAGGGCTTAGAGGGGGAGTAACCTGAGGGATTGGTCCTCGGCCTCCACCTCGACCTCTACCACAACTTCTTCTACCTCACCTAGGCATGTTCCTACACATAACAATAACAAGTCTTAGATACTAATCAACCAAGGCTAACAGATAGCGACACTATGTACTAGGTCAACCTAATGGGCTCGCGATTACCCAGAGCATCCAGTGTTTCTAACCTTGACTCTGATACCAATCTATAATGACCCATCATAATAACCTAAGGAATGTTGCAATTGTGTTATTAAGGTGTAATAATTTTTTTTAAAATGTAGTGATATTAAATTAATTAGTTGCATACATTCGTTAAGCTACGCGACGTTACACTACTTGAGTTTCCATATATGACTTTAGTATTTAGCGTTCACATATATAATTAACATAAAATTAAAAAGTAAACATTACATATCCTTTGAAAATCCATTCAAGATAACATAAAGTACAAACATGTTTCTTACATTACATTTGATAAGATATTACAATACTCATTCATTTGATGAGGTGGATCAAATAATAATTACATTTACAATGTTCGCCTCATAAACAATTGAGGGATGTTTTACAAGAATGCAATAAAGAAAATACATCTATATCCAAGTGCGAGCTCTCCATCCATGAAGCTCTCAATGCCATGATCATAAACTGGTGACCCAGTGGAGTAAGGTGTACGTTCCACCCAACCATGTGGTACCCGTATGTCCACCCCCCATGCTAGGAGATAGTAATATGGTTACCTAGACATAATCTACTAACCCTAGACACAAGTGCACAACTAACTAATGGTTACATTGCTTCCAGATTTAAGACAATTGAATAAACTATGTTCACAAGGTAAACTGTTACTTTAGGTGGAGTGTCATCACAATATTGCAAAGGTTACCCTGGTGTTTCTTCCTAGGTTCCGGCCCCCAACTTGGGTTACCCTGGTAACCTCTTACGAAACCCGGCCCCATTGCAAATCATTGCGGAATCGAATGTCTTTTGAAGGAACAAAACACCAATTTTCCATTCTAGGCCTTCTCATCTTATACTCAAGACTGAACTAGCTCATGAGTCATTAAGTGAGGCATAAACATCTTGTTAAAGATTTTAATTCTAACTATTGTGTTGTTTAGTTATCACTGACTTACTAACTCTTTGTAAGTTACCCTGACACCACTTTGTCTGTTGGCCCTTACACAGAGCCACTCCCCTAAACATAACAAGGGTATCTAAGTTTTCTAGACTAAGGTAGACAAAGTGCACAAATTTCAATCACATAACAACAAATGACACACAACGGTCATTAAATCTTTTATTCATAAACCCGATATCAATACACCATACTCTAACACGTATAAAACCCTAGTCAACCCAAGAAATGCATTTAAAAAATAACTTCACCCTTTCTATACAAATCACTCTAGAAGACTTATACATCTAAGACTTTCCCCAATTTACCCAATTAAAAAAAAAACACGACTAAAGCAAATCAAGAAAATAAACGTCTATTATTCAGATTTACTAAATCCAGTCATTCAGAAGAATTAACATAAAAATTATAGCAATTAAATTGTAATTCTTTTCTCAAATGACTAAAGAAGTTGCATTAAATAAATTCTAACTTTAACTTCCTCAATTTCACATAAAAATGGAAACTAAATAATTTTTTTTTTTATCAATTATTGTTTAAAACTAATTATTTTTATACTTTCTATATATCTTAAACAACTCTGTATTTAAATACAAAAGTATTTCTTTTAAAAATAAATATTAAATATATTTTAATTTAATATATATATATATATATATATACATATACATATATATAAAATATTAAATATATATATATATATTAATTTCGAAATTCATATTAAATATAAATCACATATTGTTCTAATTTTTTTGATAAAATCGAAATTGAATATAAACCATACAAATCTCTATTTAAAGTAAAAGAAACAAATTTTTTTATGGAGACGAAGTTCCACGGCCGTGGCAGACTCCACAGTGGAGGGTACGCTACTCGTGGGACAGCGTCTCCTCCACGGTTCTATGGAGGGCGCTGCCTTTTGGCAGCCGCTCCCCACAGAGCTGTGGTGGGCGCTGCCTCACTGTGGTCACGCCCCCACAGTGGGAGCGGCAGGGTTGGGGTTTTAACCCTAGCCCTTCCCAAACATAATTAATCCGAATTAAAATTTCGGATTCATTTTTCAAAAAAAAATAATACCCATTAAAATCCATGCGAAAATTTAATCATTTTAAATAAAAATAAATAAACAATTTTTCCCAACCCTTGTTTCGCCCGTACGGCGATTTTAAATAACAAATCACTGTAAAAATTAAAATTCATTTGTAATATAAAATCATGTACAGGCTGCATACATATACAGCACTGTAAATAAATAATAAACATCCTTACAAAACAAAACTAATCGCTCAAAAAGAGCATTTGTAAATAAAATATTCTTCATACAGATTTAACCAAATAACACAAAGATTCTCAATTTGGGATTTCAATTTTACAATAATAAACATTTCACTCAGATTTAATTTCCCCATTTCTTTTCTACAATTTTCATAGAGGTTTCATTTAAAATTTGTTTTGAAATCCTTCTTTTGTTTAACCACGTTCTGAGGTTGTTCTACAAACTTAATAAAACTTTACTTTCTTGAAAATTCTTGCAGACAAATATCAATTATCAAAAGAAAGATTTTCTACAGATAATTGCCAAGAAGATGGGTTTTAAATAACCAATTTCTTTTCAAAAACAAACAAACTAAAAATTACAAGGGAAATACCTGTTTCCTATATTTTGAAGATCCGGTGGTTGGAGAGAATCTTCTGCCTGTAGAATGCAATCCTCCAAATCTTCTTCGAAACACCAAATCCTCTGGAAAACTTTAACCAAACACAAAGAACTTCCCACCAAAGGGATCTTCCACAAATATACAACCAAAACAGAGGAAGTAACAACTTCTTTAAACTTGATTTTTACACAACAAATTATTTTTCATTTCCCGTGAAAAAAACTGATAACCCCACTGTATTTCCTAGATCCCAGATATCCTCCGGCAAATTCCTCAACAAAAAAAAATAATAAATGCAACTTGCACACATGTCGAGAAGTACAAAATATCTTTTAACCACTTCTCGACAATCTTGCCTTTCAAGATTTACATGCATTTATTTAATTTATTTAAAATTTCAATTTTTAAAATTGCAAATATATTTAATAATAAAATATGCCATTTCCACAAAAATATTTAATTTAAATAAAATCTATTCACACATAATTTAAAACAATTTAATTTAATTTATTTATTTATTTAATTAAATAGATTTAATCTCTAAGATCAAATTATTTAACCAAACAAACTAATTAATTTATTAAATCACATATAAAACTAATTTCTTTAACATTTAAAAATTAATTAAATAACAGTAAATTAAAACATAATAAACTATTATTAATTAACAAAATTTTCCTTTTCAACAAATAATCCAAACAGAAACAAACAAAACAACCAAAACTCAAACTAACTGACGATGTACTATGACCGGGTTATAGACTAGACTGGGATAAACCATGCTACTACCTCCCAATCAACATTTCTATTGAGTCTTGGCACGCTCAGACCTGAGTAACCAGGTGGAGTCAGTGTCATGTACCTGCAATCCTACAACCAAGCAATAACATGCATATATATATAAACCATTGTATAGGCACACCATGCAGAGAAAATCATGGACATCACAGGGCACTCACAAGCGAGTGATGCAATTCTGTTCTCCACACCAATACACGTCACATCAGACTGACTAATTAAATAATAGTTAGTCCATCATAAACATACATATAGCAATAATCATCTGAAGGAAAACATCTACGCTATCTCAAAGCATATCAGAAATCAAATTTTGCAATACAATGTATCATCATGTCACAAAATAAATCCACTGTCGCTCAAAATAAGAGATCCAAAATATCCAAACCAAGTACAATAGTCTAATAGTATGAAAACATGCAACAAAAAACATAAGCATAAATGGAGGGGTACTACAGATCATATCTCTGTCTATCTCTTCCAAAAGTAGTAGCCTTAAATGCAGATTCAATCTTAGGAAGGGCATCAGCAAATTCACTCAACTCAAAGTAGTAATCTTACAAATAAACATATCTCTAGTAACATTTGTCAAACTTCAGAGCTCTTCAATAGCACTAGCCTTGACTTTGTAAGAATCATGCAAAGATCTAAGCACTCTAGCAACAATCTTCGATTCATCTATCTATCCACTAGCACATCTGATACCACAAAAAAGTTCATTTACTCTTTGCATGAAAGTAGTATCATTTTCATCATCACCCATTTCAAATTTTCATATTTTCCTTTTAGACTTTGTAGCTTAGCAATCTTCACATTTGCATCACCTTCATACAAGGTCTCCAACTTCTAGATCTCATAAGCAATCTTCAGATCCATCACATTTCTCATCTTAGTATCAGTCAAAGAACTCAACAATGCCTCCTTAGCCATGATATTATATTCAAAATAAGTACTATTCGAAGGTATAACATAAGGACTATTACATGTAATACTCTAGTAGGGTTCACCAATGCATATCAGATGGCACTCCATTCCATATTTCCACAAAGAATAATTTTTTCCATCAAATCTAGGACTATCCTTCTTATAAGTCACCATCTCAGATCACCTCAAGCTATTAAAATTCTTCCAAGAAACCAAAAGCTCTGATACCAATTGTTGGAAACTCAAGGGAAAACAATTGAGAGGGGGTGAATCAATTGTCATCGAATCGCAAACTTATTCAACTTATTAATCTTAATTTCAGATCTGATCATTAATCATGAAAGCATAAATGAACAAAACATTAGAAGCACACATAACACCGAGATTTTTTATGTGGAACCCCTGTTAGGGGAAAAACCATGGTGGAGTTCAATCCACAAGATTACACCCTGTTAAAAGTATATAAGAAAATACGAATGGGGAATGCACATGAATTTAGGCACATGTCTTAGAGCTCACTACTCAAATACTATAAGGCTCACTTCCCAAGGAAGACACACTATCTTACAGAAACATTTAGATTAAAGCCATCCAGATTTGAATTGAGAAAATAGCATTTGCTAATGCCTGGTTATAGTTCCAGTTAAGAACATGAACACTTCTTCACTCTTCTTCACTATCTGCTCTGCATTTGAATGATCTAAACTTTATTTGCACACAAGAGTCATAAACTTTGCATAATTTATTCCTCTTTCACACTTCAAACAATTGCTCTTATATATCCGCAACAAGAAATTACATCACTATAAGTCAGCCACAAAAAGATAATAAAAAAATTACAAGCATTCGGCCCAAAAAAAAATAAAGATTATTCATACTAATTAACCAAGTTTAGCCATAACATAGTGAAGATAAAAAAAAATTCCCTAACATGAAAACACTTCAATTAATTTCTCCTAGAAGATCCACAACACGCTTCAACACCTTGTCGGCCAAGAACATGAAAAACATGAACATGCAAGAGAAAATCTTGGATCATGAGCACAACGATCAATGCAGACATGCCACAAAAATAGAGAATGAACTAGAAACATCCACAAGAATCATGAAACACCAGAGAAGCATCCACATCAACTGAACTTACCGAAATCACATAATCTTTAATTAGGAACATTAACTAAAGCAACAAAAAACTGTTAGAATGAAAATCACCATAACTCGATCAACTCTTCATGCAGATCTTTAAAAATAAACATGGTTAAACTAGAAATACTCATAAAGAAACCCTTTAGTCAACAACCTTAGAACAATAATGAACTGAACACACTAACAAAAAGAACTTCACTTCACCATTGACAACTTGTATCACTTCTTATTACAATTTTCTCAATATCCTCGACATATACAACTTCTAATGCAACAATGCTAATAGTGTTTACATCAATGACAACCACATCATCCAACACAAAGGTACAATCTGTAACTCCCAATCAACACTTCAACTCCTAACAGGTTTCTAGATGCAAATCTACATAATCTAGTCTATAGGTGATCTCCAAGCTTCTTTTAGGGCTTTGTTGACTTTGAATGACTTTGATGAATTGTTGACACCTTTTCACGCCTTTCTCTTTGATAAATCTACAAAGAAGACCTACAAAACACATCCAAGGAGGGGGAAAAGTGTTAAGGGTTAGTGAATAAGGGTTTGCCTTGGTCAAACTACGGTTTGGTAATTAAACACTTGAAAATGAAATGAAATGAAAAGAGATTGATGAATGAACAACATGCAATGCTACAACTCACCAAACCATTGAAGTAGAAATTTGAAGATATGCAAGTAGATGCTCCAATGGAAGTATGCTTGAAAATGCCTAGAATGCTAAAGTGAATGCTTCATAATTGCTTGAATGCTTGAGTGAATGAATGGGTGAAATGAGAGGAAAAAACCTATATTTATACATGATTATACAAAATTTCCAAAAAATACCACATCACAGGCTGACCTCAAGGATTAGAAAATAATATCCCACCAGAATTTTGAAATGATTTTTGATTTTTGAGCCAAGTTGGACTAAGTCGCCCCTAATGGAAACTTGGTCCCACTTAGGAATTTTAAGTGGATTTTGGGAATTAAAGTGTATGAAATGATGTTTAATGGGATTATTCTCAAAAACACAGTTAAGTAGGGCCTATAAGTGTATAAAGGGGCCAATTAAGCATAAGAAAGGGTCAAATTATTGATGAAAAGCCTAGAAAAGCATAAAATTTTGTTACAAAACTTTGAAATAAGGCTTGATAAGTGATAAAAAAAGGTTATTTAAGTGGATTATATTAAAAAGGTCCTAGAAAAGTGTGAAAATGCGTTATAACACTTCACAACACTTTTACAAGACATCTTAAAGTTTTTATTGATTCACAAGGGTCCAAGACCTAATGTTAATGTGTTGACCACATTACAACATTAAATCTAGGAAAAATTAGGCCAACATCCATAAGAAAGACCCAAATGAGTGTGAAAATATCCAAAGATACATTTTTCTACGCTACATTTAGCCCCCACTTTAGTGAGAGGTTGAACTTGTTTCAAACTCGCACTAAAGTAGCCAAACATGCACATCAAGAGGGATCCAAATGCACTCATGCTAGCTAGCAAGATGAGAAAAAACAATCAAGAGGGATGATCAAGCCCCCAAGATCAAGATCCCATGGCAAACAAAACATAAGCACAAAGGAACACTCATGAAAATGATGTAAAGAATGAAAAGGGGGGAGGAAAAGGAAAAATAAAGTTGGATCAAGCTCTGATCATTTGTCCATCCCGTTTTGGATCAGATCTAGGTTGTTTGTCCAGAAAACACATACTCACTCTGATGTGACAGAACTCATGGTTGTCCACCGGGTGAGAAGGCCTAAAAAAGTGAGAAACATACACTCATGGTTGGTACGCACTCAAACACATGTAGGTGGCTATGGGGAAAGTCATGCCTCAGAATGGGCTTCCCACTCAACCATACAAAAGTTATACTTCCTGATAACTTTAATAAGGAGCCAAAAAGAAAATGACCTTTTGAGCTTCATGAGACAAGCAAAGTTTCGTATGCTTGGAGCTCATGAACAAACGTGATAGTACCATAGCCATGCAAGTTGTGTTATGCAAGGTGGCCATATAAAAAATGCAAAATGAAAAAGTGCAAGGGATGTTCAAAGGAGTCTTGCTTAGTTCATGTGAGGTCTTTAATTTAAGGAACAATGTATCTAATGTCTCCAAAAGAGAACCAATCAAATGATAGAAGATTCATAACTTAGGCGATATAGTGCATCGCATCATACCACTAAGAGGAATGTAATTTGCTAAGATAGATCATTCTCATGAAGAACACTACACCCAATGTCATCCACAAAGCAACAAATCAATTGTATGAAATAAGAAAGTTGTACTAAGAACCAAGAAAAGAAAAAAAATGCAAATGAATAATGCCAATGTATGTCCCCACTTTAAAGGAATTGCTAGACACTATACTGTGAGCAATTTCTTTAAAGTATTAAATGAAAAATGCAAAAAATAAGAAAGAAGACATGAGAGCCAACTTGGAAAGCCCTATGCCAAGTCATATGTTTTCAAGTAAGTCTGCATCATGCGAGAGAAAAAGAAAAGAAAGGTAAGGGGTTTCCCCCAAAATAAAAAAACCAAAAAAATAAGGGATCTATGCATTTTGGGTTAGTATTTTCTTTGCTGCAATGTTATTTAGAGAGCTTGGAACTATCATCATTTCCTAAATACATAGAACTAGAATAAGGACACAAGGAGAGTGAAAACAAAGAAAAAGAAAGAACCTTTTGGGTCAAAATGGAAGAGACATAGGGTTTCTCAATGCTTTGTGTCATCCCCAAAAGGAGAACACAAAATGAAAAAGGAAAATGCAAAAGGAAAAAGAAAAAAAAATGGGTCAACATGAAGGATACATGAATGTGTCAATGCCTTGCATCATCTCCAAAAGGAAAACACAAGAAAAAGACAAAAGTAAAAGGAAAATCCTTTTGGGTCAATGTGAAGGAGACATGAATGTCTCAATGCCTTATGTCATCCCCAAAAGGAAAACAAAAGAAAAAGGAAAATCCTTTTGGGTCAACATGAATGTCTCAATTCCTTGCAACACCCCCAAAACAAAAACACAAGAAAAGGACAAAAAATAAAGGCAAAAGAAAATGGAAAATCTTTTTGGGTCAACATGAAGGAGACATGAATGCCTCAATGCCTTGCATCATCCCCAAAAGGAAAACACAAGAAAAAGACAAAATAAAAAGAAAAATAAAAAAGGAAAAACCTTTTGGGTGAACATGAAAGAGACATGAATGTCTCAATTCCTTGTGTCATCCCCAAAAGGAAAACACACAAAAAAGACAAAAGAAAAAGGTGAAACCAATGTACTACATAGAGAAGAATGATAATACAAATAGAGGAATGTCACAAAGATCTAGAGAACATCAAATAGAACATGGGGGGGCACATTACACACATGCAAACATACAAAAGAAAATGAAAGAAAAGGAAAAAGACTAGTAAAGAAAATGCAAGTCAACTGTCAAGCAAGTCATCCACCTAACAGTCATGTTCATGATATGTTGAGGGAGGGAAACTAGCCAAAGGGACAAGAGAAAGTGTCGAACTAGGGGAAGTACTAGGTTCATCACTCTTTCTAGGCGATTTATCATTTAAGCTCATGGAAGAGGAAAATAATGTGTTCAAATCATTATGCACCTCTTCATCAATTTTAGCAATCTCATCATCGTCATCTAGATTAATCACAATATGAGGACAAATGATAATGTCCAAGGAAGAATGTAACTCTTGTTGTGATTTTTACATGGGATCATGTTGTTGTGGTTGGGGAGGAGGCTCATCATGCATTGCTTTTGTCAAGTGTGGATTTTGATTTTCTTTATTTTCTTCTTCATGTAGTTTGCAAGCAAGGGCACAATGTCTAGGAATACACTCCCTAGCTCATCTATTTCTTTTGGTTTTGTTGTTGAGATGTGTTTGTGGAGTGGGTTGATCAACCATAGGTTTATTTTCTTCCCTAAGGGAAAAACAGAAGGAACCATGGAAGGTTGGTCATCCACTTTCTCTTTTACTTTGTAAACTTATTTTATTCAAGGAGGCATAACAAGGTTACTTTCATTGTCTCTTGGTCACTTGGATGATGTCGGGGAAGTTTCTGGTGTTGGTTGGTTGTTTTTTGGATCTTGTTCAGGTTGAAGCATGGTTTCATCTAGGATAGGAGTGTAGAAAGTGAATGGGCACATGATGCGAAGAGACAATTCTATTATTTTACTTGCGTTGAATTTTTGTTAAGCTATGAAAAATAAGTCATGTTGAGGCCCGTTATAGGCTTCATGGGCAAGGACCAAAATGCTTCTAAGGAAAATTTTCCTTTGGAAGACAATGGGTTAAAGCCGCTATAGTGAACAATGAATATGTCATCGTCAAATGGAAACTTTAAGCATTTGTGAATAACCGAAGGGATAAGTTTCACTGAGCAAAGCCATGGATGGTCTAGCCTCAAACAAAATTTTTCCCACAGTGGGATGATAGAGAATGTAACATCCAATGTTTTTGGTCCTATTTGTAATGGAAGGACAATCAATCCTATTGTAGGGAAAGAAAAACCATTGTGTGTCTTGATCCATGCTTTTGGTTTATCATAGTCATCATGATAAAGGTCATGCAATACTAAAAATTCATGTTCTCTCCACATGAAGGATCTATTATTATCCCATTAGAGGATTTTCATAGACACGACTAGCTATGTAGAGAGGACCATCAGGTAGATTTTGAATTATATCCTTAAAGGAGAATGAGATGTCAAGAGATTTCTTAAGTTGGCCCTTATGAGGGATAACGTCTATCACACCTACCATTTCATCCATAGGATTAACATGGGTAGTATGCAGGATAAGATCAGGATGTTCATCATCTGTATCAATATTCATCACATCATTCTTTGTAGTTTCAATAGCTTTGGCAAATGAAATATTATGCTTAGGCATTGGATCAGTGAAAATTTGCGGGATATGATCAGTTTGTGTGTCTACTTGCATGCCATTTGAAGGAAAAGAGTTGCTAAAGGTATTATACATGCCTAGTGTACTAGTTGCAATACTAGGAGTGGAAGCTTTAGATAACCCAAGATCCACAACGAGTTTATTATTGTGGGATAACATGAGTGTCAAACTTCTTCTCACTAACGTATTAGCAATAGGACACCAAACACTCATGAAAAGGTCTCTAAATTTGGGGTGAATGCAAATTTGATGTAAACTAATAAGAATGAAATGCTTAAAACTAAAATTCTGAAAAAATAAAACTAAAATGCAGAAACAACAAGCATAAACTTGAAAATTGTAGATTAAATCCTAGAAAATGCAGTGACAAATATGCAACTGGACTAAGTTGCCCAGGGTGGTGAATGAGTCTAGGTAGTGATTTATTTTGTAAAATTTAGAAATTTTAAATTATTTTTATGCTTTTTAAATTTTTAGATGCAGATATAATATGAATATGCAGAATTTTGTTGATTTTTAATGAAATGAAGTGCAAAAAATGCAAGCTAGATAAGCTTTTCACTAATACAAATTTGAAAACCTTAGGATGCAAATTAAACAATGCAAGATGAAATACAATGTAATTCTAGGATGTAAATGCACTTGAAATAAAAAATATATTGTTCTAAATGTGGGTTCACCAAAATGAACCAAAGATTTTTGGGGATAGGACTATCTTACACTTCTAGGTTTTTGCTCCTAAAAGGATAGAGGTATCCCAAAAACCTTAGTGGTTCACTCACTTGATTAATGAAAATATGATTTAAATGTCTAAATAGAATTCCCTAAATTCAAAGAATTGATAAAAGAGATTGAATACTAATGCAAAAATAATGAAATGCACTTTATTTGAAAACACATTGTGATATGCAAAATGAACTAAAGATTCAAGTAAACAGTAACAAAACTTAATGAGATTGAAGAGGTAAAATTGGACACTAAAAAGTGATGGAGAGGAGGTCTGGAATCCTACAGAATTTACTATTGAAGCCAACTAGGACACTTATGCCAAGTTGGGCGACTTAGTCATGTTTCGGGGAAATTCTACTATAATAGGTTTCAGCCAAAAGGGTACTCAGAACTACCAAAAAAAAAAAATTCAAGCCTAGTAGTGGGACTAATTCACCACTGATGGCGAATTAAAGTCCACCTCTAGATTTTGAGAAATTTAAAGGTGTAATCTGTAACTGTCAATCTGCATTTCAACTCCTGAGAGGTTTCTAGATCAAAATCTATAAAATTTGGTATGTAGGTGATCTCCAAGGTTATTTTAAGGACTTTTTGACTTTGAATGACTTTGTTGAATTTTTTACTCCTTTTGACACCTTTATCTTTGATAAATCTACACACAAGACCTACAAAACACATGCAGAGAAGGGAAAAAGTGTTAAGGACCTTAGTGAATAGGGGTTTTCCTTGGTCAAAACCCTAGTTTGGTAATTAAACCCTTGAAAATGAAATGAAATGAAAAGAGATTGATGAATGAACAAAATGCAATGCTACAACTCACCAAACCCTTGAAGTAGAAATATGAAGATATGCAAGTAGATGCTCTAATGGATGTATGCTTGAAAATGCCTAGAATGCTGAAGTGAATGCTTGATAATTGCTTGAATGATTGAATGGGGGTGAATTGAGAGGAAAAACCCTATATTTATACATGATTATACAAAATTTCCTAAAAATACCACATCATAAGCCGACCTCAAGATTTAGAAAATAATATCTAGCCAAACTTTTGAAACAATTTTAATTTTTGAGCCAAATGGGATTAAGTCACCCTTATTGGTGACTTCGTACCACTTAGGAAAAATTTTAAGTGGGTATCAAGAATTAAAGTGTATTAAATGATGTTTAACAGGATTATTCTCAAAAACACACTTAAGTAGGGCCTATAAGTGTATAAAGGGGCCAATTAAGCATAAGAAAGGGTCAAATTATTGATGAAAAGCCTAGAAAAGCATAAAATTTTGTTACAACACTTTGAAATAAGGCTTGGTAAGTGATAAAAAGAGGTTATTTAAGTGGATTATATTAGAAAGGTCCTAGAAAAGTGTGAAAATGTGTTATAACACTTCATAACACTTTTACAAGACATCATAAAGTTTTTATTGATTCACAAGTGTCCAAGACCTAATGTGAATGTGTTGACCACATTACAATATTAAATATGAGAAAAATTAGGCAAAAATCCATAAGAAAGACCCAAATGAGTGTGAAAATTTCCAAAATACATTTTTCTACGGTACATTTAGCCCCCACTTTAGTGAGAGGTTGAACTTGTTTCGAACTAACACTAAAGTAGCCAAACATGTACATCAAGAGGGATCCAAATGTACTCATGCTGGCAAGAAGATACAACAACAATCAAGAGGGATGATCAAACATCCAGGATCAAGATCACATGGCAAACCAAACATAAGCACAAAGGAACACACATGAAAATGATGTAAAGAATGAAAGGGAGGGAAGGAAAAGGAAAAAGAAAGTCAGATCAAGATTCGATAGTTTGTCCATCCCATTGTGGATCAGATCTAGGTTGTTTGTTCGCAAAACGCATACTCACTCAGAGGCGATGGAACTCCTAGTTGTACGCCAAGTGAGAAGGCCTAAAAAGGTCAAAAAAATACACTCATGGATAGTACACACTCATACACATGCAGGTGGCTATGGGGAAAGTCATGCCTGGGAATGGACTTCCTGCTCAACCATACCAAAGTTATATCTCCTCATAACTTTAATAAGGTGTCACAAAGAAAATGAATTTTTGAGCTTCATAAGACAAGCACAGCTTCGCATGCTTGGATCTCATGAACAAATGTGATAGCACCATAGGCATACAAGCTATGTTATGCAAGGTGGCCATATAACAAATGCAAAATGAAAAATTGCAAGGAATGTTCAAAGGATTTTTTCTTAGTTCATGTGAGGTCCTTAATTTAGGGAACATTGTATCTAATGTCTCCAAAAGAGGACCAATCAAAGGATAGAATATTATCAACTTAGGGGATGTAGCACATCACATCAAGCCACCAAGAGGAATGCAATTTGCTAAGATAGATCACACTCATGAAGGAAACTACACCCAATGTCATCCACAAGGTGAAAAATGCATCGTATTAAGTAAGAAGGTTGCACTAAGAACCTAGAAAACAAAAAAAAATACAAATGAATAATACCAATGTATACCCCCACTTTAAAGGAATTGTTAGACACCGTACTATGAGAAATTACTTTAAAGTGGCAAATGAAAAATGAAATAAAGAAGAAAGAAGACATGGGAGCTAACTTGGAAAGCCCTATACCAAGTCATATGTTTTCAAGTAAGGTCACGTCATGTGAGAGAAAAATAATGAAAGGAAAGGGGTTTCCCCCAAAATGAAAAAACCAAACACATAAGGGATCTATGGATTTTAGGTCAGTATTTCTTTGCTGCAATGTTATTTAGAGAGCTCAGAACTGTCATCATTCCCCGAATACATAGAACTTGAAGAATGACATAAAGAGTGCAAAAACAAAGAAAAAGAAAGAACCTTTTGGGTCAATATGGAAGAGACATAGGGTGTCTCGATGCTTAGCATCATCCCCAAAAGGAGAACAAAAAATGAAAAAGGAAAAAATGAAAGAAAAATTTAAAGCTTTTGGGTCAACATGAAGGAGACATGAATGTCTCAATGACTTGCATCATCCTCAAAAGAAAAACTCAAGAAAAATACAAAAGAAAAGGAAAAGGAAAAAGGAAAATCCTTTTTGGTCAACATGAAGGAGATATGAATGTCTCAATGCCTTGTGTCATCTGCAAAAGGAAAACACAAGAAAAAGACAAAAGAAAAGAAAAAGGAAAAAGGAAAAGCATTTTGGGTCAACATGAAAGAGACATGAATGTCTCAATTCCTTCAGTCCTTCAAGGAAGCCATTGAATAGTGGTGAGTTGCAACACTTTGTTAATTCATCATTTCTTCCTATCAGCTATCATTTTACCATTAACAATGCCATTGTGGAAGTGGAAAAACTAACATGAACTTTAACTAAGGCAAGCCCCTAAATGGTACAACATTTCTTCTTTCTTTGAATGTACATCTTTTAGGTTTGGAGAGGATTGAAGAAATCTTGAAGATTCATTTTTCATTGTCGTATTCTAAACCCTACATCTTGTCAACTCATGGAAACTCACCTATAGAATTATTTGATAGTGATTTGACAAGTTTAAAGCATAAATGGAAGTCTTAGATCTAACATCAAAGGACTACAAAAATAGAGTAGGACACACCCACAAGGAAACAAACACCCTTGGCTGCCCATGTCCTTCTATAGTGACTGAAACCAAACTTTCAGGACAAATACACAACTCTTTGTCCTTCCCAGATCTACATACAAATCACTGTCACATTTTGTTATTTGTCAAAATATTGCATTTTCGTATTAGGGTACATGGTCTAATTAGGTTAATCAAATAAAATCATTTCCAATCCATTTCTAAGCTCAAATGATGTAGATCCATGTATGCTTGGCTCACCTTCAATGTTGAAAGTCAATCTAAGAACCTTATTGATCTCCATATTAATCAAACATTAGAAAAACAACCACACACACACAAAAAATTCAATCTTAGGTTTTGTGCATAGGACCTAGGGTTATATTTTTCTTTGTTTCAAAAAGTAAGAAAATATACCCTACTAATATATTTGAAAATAATAATTTAATCTAAAAACTATTTTTGAAGATTTGAGTAATTAATTGATGTTGAGTGTTTTCAAATGTATAATCTATGTTGGAATCTCTGGAAATCATAATCTCATTGATTTGGTGAGTATAATTGATTTAGTCATCTATTTGACTAGTAAGAGATTATGAAAAACCCTCACTCAATTCACTATACACCAAACTTCTAATTCCCTTGATATAAAAGAAAAAAAATTATTTAATCTAAAACCTCAAACTATGTGAATTGATTTAATCAAGTATTGATGATAAAGAACTTAGTTTAAAAAATTGATTTGACTTTTTTACTATTTGTATTTAAATGGATATATTATTGGTGAAATTTGAGTCATTTTTCTTAGTCTATACTTAAGTGATCTTGCTTTGATTAGTATATTAATTTGATCTACTATTTGTTCCATTTCCTATACTCAACAAATCTTGGACTAATGCATGCTCTTCTAAATTGTCATATGCTCTACCATACACAATATTTGAAAGCATACCCTCCACTGCTCATTGTTGGTCTATGCCATGGATTTTAACTTGACTACTTCACACCTCACCCATTTGAGAAAAAAATTCATCTCCATAAAACATACCATGACTATGCCACCTTTTAGTTACCACTTCAAGGATGAGCATTCCAAATCTACAAACATCTCCCTTGGTACTTTCTTTTCCTCCAAATCCATATTGTTGTAGTGGTAAAAAGTGATTTCATTGTTAAGAATAAAATTAATATATGAAAAGAAGAATAAAAGTTTCCCAAAAATAATTGAAGCAATGTTTTGAATATGATTTTAATGTTATTTTTAATGATGTTTTAAGTTCAATCTTCTTTTATCTTGAGATTTAAAGAGTAAATGTAAGTTATAAATTTAAGTGTAGAATATTATTATAGGTCTAAAGTATTTTTAACTTTGATTTGTTTAGATGTCTCATCTAAAATCATACTAACAATTTTAAAAAAGACATCTAAAAACAAGTTAAAGCTTAAAATATGCTGTTTAAATTGACTGTCAAAAACAAAACGACACACCAAAATCAATCTGGGCTTCCGCCTAGAAATGCCTAGAAATGCCTAGAAATGCACTTTGTATTGCAAATGCAAAATTTGTTTTTACTCTGCACGCTGAAAACCTGCGAACCCCGGATTGCCCCTACAATGAAGAATTTGAAATGCTAGAGCATATTCACAAACAAAATGGATTTGTGTTTGGCCAAGGAAAATGGTCGATCTAATCTGAAACACAACGACTTTTGCTAGAATTTTGTACGCCAATACCAGAATGGGAGTTCTTGAGTAGGAGACAATTTTTTGTTAGATGTTATAGTTGTAAATGCTACGATAGTCATCTATACACAAGGTGAACGGCAGGCAAGGCAAGTGAACTGTTTGACATAATGCATCAAATTAGTGTGGTGTCATCCAATGCGATGAAGGTCGTGTTGTGCAATAAAGAGGATTTTTATCATATTTCAAGCTTTGCATCCTTCCCTTGAAAGGAGGTGTAGCTTGTGGATTCAAGAAAGTAGAGGAAGTGAAGTTTGAAAGTATGTAAAGGCAGGCAAGTTGTATGAATGAAGCAGCTCTTGTTTACTCGATGTTTTTTTCCTTCCAGGCATTAAGAAAAAGATCCACTAGTTCAATGCATCGACAGTGCTATTAGAATTCTGAAAAGGATGTCTACGTTGTGAATGTTATTGGGATGCAAACTATGGACCCGTAGGCAGGCCGAAGCGGTTTTTCAATTTTAGACTGTATTTTTTATAATTTCAACATTTATTGGATTGTATAGCTTGACTGTAAATATGCAATGTTCACTCTCATCCTCAAACCCAAACTACAATGCATTTAATCCGTGTGTAGGTGTTGTTCTTGTTGAGGGAAGAAATGAACAGTACAGAACAAAACAAAAAATCTTAAATCAAATGCATAAGCAAAACACACACAAATCAGATGCAAAGACAAAGAAAGTTTTTAACGTTGTTCACCAATTGGTTACATCCACACTGAGCAGGGGATTGCTCTCTGTATTAATCAGAAAATAAAACTCTCATACAAAATTACATATCTGCAGCTCTACAATATCATATAACTTTTTCCTACAACAATGAATACACTCCACTCCAAGTCTAAAATTAGTCAACTATAAGAGCATGCAGAGGTCAATGCATGGAGAGAGGAAGGAGTGGTCTGACTGAACCGTTACAAATAATAAAGGATTGACTGCACCATTATGGTCAACGTTACACCAACAATCTCCCACTTGAAGTCCAATCCAGGCTGCAGGAGAGTTGTGCAGAGAAATCCCTTACTCCAAGCTTAAATTTAGAACTTGACAATGCCAAGAGAAGTCTAACAGAACTCAAACTTCTCCCTTGAAACAATCTTTGTCAAAGCATCCATGGGGTTCACTTTGGTGTCAATATTCTTGACCTACAACTTACCCTCTTCAAGGGCATGCCGAATGAAATGATATCTCAACTCAATATGTTTGGTGTGATTATGAAAAGTGGAGTTCTTTGCCAAGTGAATGGCATTGTTGCTATCACAAAACAAAGGAGAAACATTTTGATTACACCGCAATTCACCCAACAACCACTATAGCCATATCATCTCTTTTGCTCCCTTAGTGAGAGCAATGTATTCAACCTCAGTGGAAGAGAGTGCAACTACTTGTTTTTGATAAAGCAAAAAACGAGTTTTACAGGGACCCAAAACCACCAAGTTTACAACTAAAGAAAGGGAAGGGAAAAACGTCCAATGGAAAAAATAGGCTGCAAAAAAAGAAAAAACTAGAAGAAACAACAGTTAGCCAAAAAAGGCCAGGAAGGTTAAACAAAGAACCAGCCTAAATGCAAGCCGAAAAACCAACAACAACTAACCCGGAGTCAAAACAGATTCAATCTCAGCCTCTAGGTCCTACATATCCTGGACACCCTTCTTGAAAGTTTGAATCATATTTGGAGTGGGGTGTGCCTTCCTTTTCAAATTGGCCCTGGTTCTCTTCGAGATCTCAATGTCCTCTTCCTGGTTTTTTTCTTTCACCTCTTCCAAGTCAACAACCAAAGATCCCTGTTGAGTTTTATCCAATTTTTCAATCATAGCATTGATAATGATGGCATTATGTCTTGCCATCCTGTTATTATGTTCAGTAATAATTTTCACAGTATTTTTCATTTTTTCCAATTTAATTACAATCCATCTGTTCTCACCTGGATTGTCCTAGATCTCTTTACTAGCAATTTTGTCATTACTCTCAACATCCTTCATGCATAATTCAGAAACCTTAGCTCCCATTTCTTCTAATTTGCTCTAGAGGGCCCCTTTTTTTATTTTAAGCTCATTAATTTCATGAAAAACCCATTTTGACAATTTGAAATGGTCCACAACATTATTCTTAGCTACGCCTAGAAAATCAACAGAAGAATCCCTATCAAGATTGAAGCAACTTTTAACAAAGTCAGAGGCTCCAGGGGACCCAGTTCTAACCTCTCTACCCGTTGACAGGGCAGTAGAGCCTGAAGAATTACTATTAGCACCAGAATCCTCAGAATCAGGAGAATCTTCAAAGTATGAAACAAGGTTTTTGATAGGTAGATTCTTTCCAGGACCTTTAGCTTTAGGACTAGAGCTTCTAGGCTTAGAAGTAGGGCTTACTTTATCAAACTAGGGATCTTGGATTTGGGTTTTCTTGCTAGTCTGGACAGAGGGCAGATTCTGGACCATCCTAACTGAACTCAAATTAGGTTTATACTCTGAACAGCTAGGTTCAGTGTCATCCTCCTCAGACACCAAAGAGGCATCCTAGTTAGCAAGGGCAGGCATATTTTGGAAATGTTCAAAAATTAACCTAATTAGACCAATGTGCAAAATCAGATATCTTTTAGGGTTTTTCTTATGGTCTTCCAGGCTCTTTCTCAAGGAACGGAGAAGATAATAGGGGAGAGAAACCCTGACCTTATAGTGAAAATGATTGAGCAAGGAAAAGTGATAGCCGTAGACCCTAGTGAAATGACCATCCAGGGTGATATACTCCATAATGACACAAAGAACTTTTCTCCAGAGAGCTTTAATGGTGTCGACCTCAAAGTAACTATTGGAGACTTTCACCAGTTTCAATTTTTCCTTTTCTTTCTTCAGAAATTTGACTACCGCTTCATCAAAGAAAATCATGTCCCGGTAAAATTTGTGTCCTTCAATGGACATACCAGTCATTTCAGCAATGACATTTTCATCGAGTGTAACTTTCATGCCAAAAAGGGTTATTTCCCCATTGTCCCAATTCTTCTTAAAATGCTTTGTAGCTTCTTGGTTAGACCCATGGAGTTTTTTCAGAAAAGGGAGTAAACCCCCACTTTTAACTTTGTTCCACACTTTAGTGTTTATTGTGTGCCTCTCAAAGCTATCTGGTTCAACCCTTTTTCTATCTCTTCCCATTTTAGGAAGCACAGTAATGTAGAAAGAGACAAAATTTTGACTCAAAATGGTCCCTTCAAACCTATGAGCCCACAAAGCATGCCAAGAAAGCTTACATGATAAGCTAATTATCTCATCCCCATGCAATCTAACGATAGTGATGTACTTACCCTTCTCTTTCATCATTAATTAGGTGACACTCATCTTGCCCATGTGACGCATCATAGTTCAATAAGGTGCATAAATTAACACTTAAATCACTAATGTTCAGCCAAGTGCACTGCCCTTTGCTTTTAATCCCTTCATTCGCAAAAAAGTTCACCACAACATTGGCCTCTCTATAGGCATGAGATATCTTTATTTTTTCAAATTTAGCTAAGGTTGAAATAGCATCATCAATCCAAGACTTTATGGTCCATGAGGGGGGGGGAACTGCCTAAAAGACATTCTATAATATTTTTTGAGTCCCCTTCAAGCCAAAGGTTTTTAAAATTCAGACTATGAGCTAAAATTATAACATGAAAAGCTCCAACAGCCTCAGCTAAGTGATTGGTTTGTGAGCCAAGGGGTGTGGCAATCGCACCGAGAAAATTGCCAAAAGAATCCCTTATAACTCCGCCGCATCCCACAACCCTAGGATTACCTTTTTGCACCTCACCAAAGTTGGCTTTGATCCAACTGCTAGGCGGAAAAGTCCATCAGACACCCTCACTGTTCTTCTTAGCCTATTTATGAGCATGGGAAATATCAGAACTAATATTCCATTCCTTAGCAATCATAAGATCATAAGAAGAACAAGCCACTTTCTCAGTGTTACAAGCCTTCTGGGGGATAGCATTGTAATTTTCTTTCATTAATCTGATTATTTTATCAAACACAATGACCACCGAAGATTCTTTATCTCTAAAAATTCTATTGTTTCGTTCTTTCCATAGACCCCAAGCAACATGAGGGAAGGAAAAATCCCACAGTTTCTGAAGAGTTGGATTGTGAGTAGGGGCTTGCCATTGGATGAAGAAGTCTTCAATTGATAAGGGGAACACCCAAGATAAATTCCAATAACAGAGGAGTTTTTCCCAAATCGAGGTAGCAAAAGGACAATGAAGAAACAAATGGCAAACTGACTCTGCTTCCATCTTGCAGAGATAACATCTATTGGGTATTTGAAAGCTCTGCTTGCAAAGATTATCAACAGTGAGCACTTTGTTTTGAAGTAGGATCCAGAAGAGGATGTTGACTTTAGGAACCAGGTATTTGATCCAAGCTTTCGACCGAAAGGGAGGAGGAGCCTGGGCAGTAGACAGCCTAGCAAAAGCCAAAGAAACAAAATAGTTACCCGAAGGTTCATCTTTCCAAACAATACGATCTTTCGTTTCATCATGGCAAAGTTTGACAGCCATCAGGGATGAATGAATAGGAGCAAGAGCCTAACTTCCAAGGCACAAATCCACCCATTTTCCATTTATCCAATAATCTTTAACATAAAAACCAAATCGAGCTTTACAAATCTCTACCCACCCATAAAAAGGTTTGATTTTAGTGAGGGGCTCATTGAACAACCATCTATCCTCCCAGAATCTAGTTTGGTTTCCATTCCTGACTTGCCAACTTGCTCCTGTTTCAACAATTTTTTTACCAGTAATCAGGTTATTCCAACAGGTTGAGCCTCTGGGTAGAAGATGTGAATCCTTCATGATTATAAGAGATCTGTTATTCTCCAAATATTTGCTTATCAAGGTATCAGTCCTTTCCCCTAAGGACGAAAATAGCCTCCAAATTTGTTTTGCTAGAAGAATTTTGTTAACCATCCTAATTTTTCTAAGACCTAAACCACCAGCCTTTTTAGGTCTACATACTAGATCCCACCCTATTAAAGGAAACCTTTTTATATCTTCAACACCCGACAAAAGAAATCTTTTTTGAATCTTTTCAATGGCATCCGCAAATTTGGCAAGTATTTTAAAAAGGATTAAAGCATAAATTGGCAGGTTCTAAAGAGTAGCTTTGAGGAGCTGTAATTTATCAGCTTGGCTTAGCAAAGCTCCTTTCCATCTAGCAAGCTTCTTACTGAACCTCTCAACTAGTGAAATCTAAAATGACTCTAGGGGTTTAAGGCCTAAAGATAAACCAAGATAGGTGGCAGGAAAAGATTCCACCCTATAGCCAAGGATTCTGGAAATTTTATTCTAAGTTTAGGAGTATTAAAGAAGAATAAAAATATTTTCTATTTAGGGTTTAGGGTTTAGGGTTTAGTGCAACTACTTGATACAAATGTGAAATCCAACTAATTGCAGCCTCATAAAAATTAAACACATACCCGATTGTATACCTTTGTTTATCCAAGTCTTCGGCCATATCAGAGTCAACATACCCCCGCAGTTGAGTATTCTGTCCTCTAAAGCATACAATATAATCTGAAGTACCTTTGAGATACCTGAAAATCTACTGAACCACCTACCAATGAGGATTTCCTAGATTGCTCAGAAGTATGCTCGCAACTCCCACTACATGGGTAATATTTGGATGAGAGCAAACCATGGCATACATAAGATTACCAATTGCATATGAATAGGGAACATTCTTCATGTGTGTTAGGTCTTCTTTAGTTGTAGGACACATAGCTGATGACAAATGAAAGTGATCAGGCATTCTATATATTGAATATGTCTAAGATTTTGTCAATGTACTTCTCTTGAGACAATCTGATTTGTCTTTTCTATCTTTCCTTGATTATTGTCATGCCAAATGCTCTTGGATGCCCCTAGATCTTTCATGGAAAAATACTAAGCCAAATGATGTTTCAATTCCCTAACAAGTCTCATGTTGCTACTAGTGACTAACATATCATCAACATAAAGTAAAAATATGAAAAACTTACCATTTACAAGCCACTTGAAGTAGAGACATGGATCAGATTCACAACGAATGAAGTTATGCTCAGCCATGAAGCTATCAAACTTATGATACCATTACCTTGGGGCTTGCTTGAGCCCATATAAACTACACTTTAGCTTTCAATATAAATGCTCTTGACCCTACTTTACAAAACCTTTAGGATGCTCCATATACAAATCCTCTTCAATATCTCCATGAAGAAACATTGTTTTAACATCAAGTTTCTCAAGCTTGAGATTCCAAACAACTGCAATGCTCAAAACAACACGAATTGTGTGCATTTTCACAACTGGAGAAAAAATTTCATTAAAATCAATGCCTTTTTGCTGAACAAAAACATTCACAACCAATCTGGCCCTATATCTTTTGCTACCTCCATCTTCTTCTTTTAGTGGGTACACCCATTTTTTTTTAGAGGTTTTCAATTTGGCAGAAGGGTAACCAAATCCCATGTATCATTCACTCTCAAAGACTCCATTTCTTCTTGCATTGTTGTCATCCATTGCACTGAGTTTGCATCTTTGCAAGCCTTTTTAAATGTTGTTGGCTTTGACTAATTGGATGGTAAAAGTTCATAGTCATCAAGTTTAGATAGTCGTCTTCTCTCACGGGTAGATCTTCTTAACTAAGAAGCCTCTTGCTACAAATTGGTGTCTTCAAAATGTAGTCTTTGTAACTAATTTTAAATTCCTTCTAAATCAACCTATAAATTACCCTACATAGTGCCTAGAACACCCTGCCCTTATACTCTAGAATTGACTATGGTAGAAAATTCTCCTATTTTTTTACACATCTCTTTTCTTGTTCACCAAGTCAACTTTGTGAAAAAATTGCTCTTGCTTGTCCTAGAGTTTGAAGAGGCAGAAAATTAGACTCAAAAAATTGCATAGGAAGAGCATGTGAAGGTTGTCCAACACTTGGAATAGGCTGCGATTGAACATAAGAGGGTTGTGTTTGATTTAAAATATTTGTTAGCTACAAAGAAACTTTGAAAGAAGTTTTTGACTCTTCTACAAGCCATGCATAATCTCCAACACTGGGAGACCACGTATTAGCAGATGGAGATTGCGTATTAGAAAATGAGGCGTCAATTGAAGGAAACACATGAACCAAAGAAGGCTACGAATTTACAAGTGAAGGTAGCATATTGTTTATAAAAGGCAACGTAGCAATTTTTATATGTTGTGTTTGAATAAATTTAGGAAAAACATTTACTATAGAAGGTTGCAAATAAACCAATGATGACTATGAGCTCACATGGGAAGGGTGTGTTGCATTTACCAGAGGCGGAGAGGAAATAATCAAAGGCAACGATGAAGTATTTGGAGGCAGTGTAGAAATAATAACTAGTTGGGAAAAAGAAACAAAGGTTTTCCTTGGAGTTCCATTATGAAACAAATCAACATCGATACATTCATTTGGAGAGAAGCTTTACTTTTGCAAACCTAGGAAGACTTTTTGTTGAAGATGACTTCCCAACTGCAGACAATCTTTTTGGCAATGGGATCCCATAGCCTGAAACCAAATAGATCTTCTCCATAACCAAGAAAAATACATCTCTTAGATTTCATATCCAACTTTGTTTGCTACTCTTTTGGAATATGCACAAAGGCCTCACAACCAAACACACATAAATGATGAAAAGAGATTTTTTTCTTGAGCCATGTTTCATTGAGAATATCAAAATCTAATCGATATGAAGGAGTTTGATTGATTAAATAAACTGTAGTATTACAAGGCTTCGCCCAAAACTCTTTCCCCAATCCAACATTTGAGAGCATACACCGAGCTCTCTCAAGAATCATTCAATTCAACCTATGAGCTACACCATTTTCCTAATGAGTGAATGGAACCACTTTAATTTTGCAAATGTCATTATCCACACAAAATTGTCAAATTCGAAAAAGAAAAACTATCCCCCATTATCTGTTAGTAGGAATTTAATTTTGTGCCCACAATAGCAACCTTAAAAATATTAAAATTTGAAAACACTTCTAATTTTCTATTCAACATATAAATATAAAATTTGCAAGTGCAATCATCAAAAAAAGTAACAAAATAGTTTGCGCCTCCAAGAGAGGTTACCTTAGTTGGACCAAAGACATTGGAATGCATGAGCTCCAAACGTGTAGTTTTCTTCTCATGACCAATCTTCACGAAGTTGGCCTAACTTTTCTTTCCATAAAGGAAATGCTCAGATAACTCCAAATCAACTAATTTTAGGTCTGGAAGTTGATCCCTTTGAAGCATAACTTCAAGTCCTCTTTTTCTCATATGCCCGAGCCTCTTATGCCAAAGCTTTGAACCACTGTCCACAACCATTAGTGTAGCTCCCACTTCATCATTACACTCTAAAACATAGAGTTCCCAATTTATTTCCTTTTGCAATCACCATAACACCCTTGGTTACCTTCTAATTATCTAATAAAAATTTCACATCACACCCATGAGCATAAAGTTGGCTCATCGAAATTAAATTTGATTTCAAAGTGGAAACACAATGTACATCTTTCAAAATCCACTTATTTCCATTTTTTAAAGACAAAATCACATGACCTTTATGTACGATTTCACATTCTTTATCATCTCCAAGAATCACTCTACCAAGCGTACCTTCTTGATAATTAGAGAAGGCAACCCAACACGAAGTAGCATGGAAAGAGGCACCAAAATCGAGCACCCAAGAATCTGCAATTGTGTCACCAACAGCCAAAACCAAAACACCATCATCTACAACATTTACTTCATTCTTGCTTACCTTATCTTGGGCCTTTTTGTAATTCCAACAATTTTTCTGTGTAGCCTAGTTTTCCACAAAACCAACAAGCACCATTTCTACCACTTGACTTTGATCTTGGTGCAGATTTTAACCTTCTCCTATTATTGTTTCTGCCTCTTTCTCAACTCCTTCTTCTATTGTTAGTACTAACTATAGTCAAAGCATTTCTAAATGAGGGCTCTTGATTTCTTCTCATTTCTTCACTAAGAACTGTGGCTACAACATCATCAAATTTTAATTTTCTTTTAGCAACCACCAAAGTGTTAACTACCATCACCACTCCTTCCCAACTATTTGGCAATGAACATAACAAAAGAATTGCTTTGATTTCGTCATCTAAATTGACACCAACACAAATCAACTGAGTTACCAAAGTATTGAATTCGTTGAGATGGTTTGACATAATCCCTCCTTCTTTCATTTTCAAATTATATAATTTTTTCATAATGCATACCTTATTGGATGTCAATGTGATCTCATACATGTTAGAGAGTTTATCCCATAGCTCTTTTTTTGTCTTCTCTACTGAAACATTAAATAGCACATTGCTAGACAGCGAAAGAAAAATAGTTTCCCTCACTTTCATATCCAAACTCTCCCAATCTTCATTCGTCGTTGAACCTTTTCCCTTGGTTTTTCCAAGCAACATGCATAAGAGATCCTACTAAATTGGGTGAAGCCACAATAGTGGTTTACAATTGAAGTGAGGAAGGAAAACTCACAGAAAATGAATGCATGGAAAAAATATTGATTTTAGGGGTTCGTACGAACATACTGGTTCAACCGAACCCATTAGGGGTTCGCTAGAACCTGGGTTTGGGTGAACCCTTTTAATGCTTTCCTGCCAAAAATTCCAACAAAAACCCTTATAAAAGGGGGGTTTGAATGAACCAGGGTTCGTTTGAGCGAACCCGTAGGGGTTCGCTCGAACCCCCCTTATTCCTTATCCCTCCTTTGAGACACAAAAAAAACCTGAATTTTGGCACTTCGGAGCTCAGGTTGATGATGAAAATGGAGGAATCTTCACAAACCCAATTGGAATTAGGTAGTCCTCAGAACAAGCTATCCGAAAAATATAATCTTAATATGTTTTGGTTTTATTATGTATTTGTTTTTTTAGTTTTATTAAACATAGGTTTTTCATTGAAAATGAAGGTCTATGCTTTGCACATGTGGAAAAATAGCAGATTATCAAAAAAAAATGAAAAATATGAGTGCACTAGATATTGAAGTCCTTGATCCAACAAAAAAATAAAATTGAATTTCAATATATACAAAAAAATTTATACGTTATACTCGCGCTATGTCTGAATTGTGATTGGTTTGACTTCGAAACTTGATTAAAGAAAAAATATTCAATAAAAAACTATCTAACCAAGCGGAAGCACTAGATATTGAAGTTACAAATCTAAATTTGAAAGAATTAGAATTTTATCCTTCTTGGAAAAAAAGTTATGCGTTATACAGTCTGCGTCACTTTTTAAAAATGTTGTTTTTTGAAAAAAACCAATTTTCATGGGAGATGGAAAAAGAAGTGTAAACTCATTCCAAAAATTTTAAAAAAAATATTTTTAAAATCTACAGACAAAATTTGATGAGACTCTAGTTTTCACTATCATCAAATTCTTCATGGTTTAGTCGCTATAGGTGCCCGAATGTGAAGATTTAGTTAAAAATAATAATTTCAGTGTCCAGTTTGGCCAAAAATTGTAAACCACTATTGTGGGATCACCCTTTTATCAACAATGATTCCATCTTAACCTTCCATAATCCAAAATTCTGCCTCGAGAACTTCTCAATTTTCCATTTGTCTACTTCGTCCATTCTTCTAGGAATTCTTCAAGATTCCCAACCAGCCTAACCACTGAGCTACTTCACCAAGCTTCGTCATCAGAGCTCTGATACCAATTTTTGAGGGAAGAAATGAACAATACAAAACAAAACAAAAAATCTTAAATCAAATGCATAAGCAAAACACACACAAATCAGATGCAGAAGACAAAGAAAGTTTTTAACATGATTCACCAATTGGCTACGTCCACACTGAGCAGGGGATTGCTCTCTGTATTAATCAGAAAATAAAACTCTCATACAAAATTACATATTTGTAGCTCGACAATATCATATATCTTCTTCCTACAACAGTGAATATATGCCACTCCAAGTCTAAAATTAATCAACTGCAATAACCTCATCATGGGAGATAAGAGCATGCAGAGGTCAATGGAAGGAGAGAGGAAGGAGTGGTCTGGCCAAATTGTTACAAATAATAAAGGATTGGACTGCACCATTATTGTCAACATTACACCAACAGTTCTACACTCCCCTTTGATATAAATTCCAGTACTAGAGCCTTGGAATCTACAGTGGTGCCTGATATTTTTCAAGACTTTGATTTTTCTCAGTACTATACATTCCTTGACAAAATGTTTTCAAGAATTTTGAGGGTTCTGCTCAAAAAACTTAATAGCCACCAACTTGTTATCATATAAGAGCCCTTTATAAACTAACCCGAAGCTACCATTGCCTAGTTAATTACCAACACTAACTTGGATTGTTGTATGAAGTTCCTAACTAAAATTTGAATACAAAATATAATAGTATTCCATCAATCAAATATTTCAATTACTAACTAATCAAATATTGAATTCAATGAAGAGACTATAAAAAGGGTTAAGTCTTTTATGACATGTCCTTATTTTTAAAATAATCTTTCTGCTATTTATGTTAGTATTGTAACATTCAAATGTTTGTAAACTTTTGCTTTAATTAAATTTTGATTTTTTTTCATTCACATATCTATTTCAAAAAATATGTGGTAAAGGGATAGTTGGCAATCACAACATGAACATTTATCACTTTGTCCAACACATCATGATCATGTGTTCCCATGGATATTTTAGGGACAAGTTTAATATGCTATTTCTCTTTTTTTTTCATCTTTTGTACACTCAATTAATATACACTCGTGGTAAGCAAACTCCAAGTGTCTTTTCCCTTTTCCTTCATCTTTTGAAATGATCATTTTAGACAAAAGTGTGCTTAGGATTTACTTTTGACCAATCATTGAATAAGAAAAAAATGTATACAATGTGAACTTTATTTTTCTTTTTAATTTCTATTCTCAAAATTTTTATATTTTGAAACTTCAATAGTTTCAATAGTTTAAACTATTTAATTTCTTAACATAATATTTATTAAAAGAAAACCATCTAAAGCATCATCCAATCGACGTGGTGAACTCATGAAAAGAGTGTAAAAAAAATGATTCTTAAATACTGCCTAAAATAAAATGACAAGCATAAACATACAGCACAAGAATTTATAAATAACAATAAAAAAATTATTCAGTAAAAATATGATACATTTTAGAAAAATTAAATAATTAAACACAATGATTTTTTTTTATAAATAAATCTTACATTTTAATAATAAATTATACTTCCAAAAATATTTATAATACATACTCAAATAATTATAAATAACATTATTTATTAAAAAACAAAAAAACATTCATAATAAACAACAAATAAAAATATCGATAATATAATCTATTAAAAACTAAAAATAAAATGCAAATGATATTTAATAGTTAACAACAGTTTATACTCAACTTGCTATTTGAATAAACAATGTTGCTAAATGAAAACAGTTTTAGTGTTCTTAAAGAAAATATAATGTTTAAAGACCACCTTAAATCTATCAGTTTTCATATGTATATGCAATAAACTATTGCTGGTGAAAGAAATTCACTAAATCTTAAATAGTCTGCACTTAACTGCTCTCACTTTCATCTGTGCTGCTATTTGTGTGGCCCCTTCCATTGCCTACACTCAACAGATTCTGGACTGATGCATGCTTTTCTAACTTGCCATATGCCCTGCCATACACCATGTTTTCCAGCATACCCTCCACCTCTCTCATTGTTGGTCTATCCCCTGCATGTTCCCTTGTGCATTGCACTCCTAATCCAATGAAACTAAGCAGACAACTGCCATGCTCAGAGGATTCCAATTCTTCACCAGCGATTTCAGATGTAGCACAACTGGACTCACCTACACTTCGTTGATCAACCAGCAGCTCTCTGTCCACCACTCTCTCCACTACCTCCGGAAATGCTCTTCTCACCCATTTGGGCAAAGTATTATCTCCAGAAAACATACCATCAGTAGGCCTCTTTTTAGTCACCATTTCAAGGATGAGCATCCCAAAGCTGTAAACATCTCCCTTGGTACTCACTTCTCCTCCCAATCCATATTCTTGTAACAGTAAAAAGTGATTTCATTGATAAAAAGAAAACTAATAATATAAGTGAAAAAAAGTCAGGACAAACATAAATTGGAAAAAAATGTCAAGATTGGGTCTTTACCTGGAGCAAGGTAGCCTACTGTTCCCTTCAGTCTGGATGTACTGCTACTTGCAGAAACAGGGGACGTCAATAGACGGGAAATTCCAAAATCAGCCACATGGGCCGTCATGGTTTCGTCCATCAACACATTTGAGGGTTTCAAGTCGCAGTGAACAACAGGGGGAGAACAATCGTGGTGTAAATATTTCATCCCGTGTGCCACATCAAGTGCAATGTTCACTCTCATCTTCATACTCAAGCTACACTGCATTTCATCTGTGTGGAGGTTTTGTTCTAGGCTCCCCTTTGACATAAATTCCAGTACCAGAGCCCTAACATCTCCAGCAGAGGAAGAGGACAAGACTTTGACAAGATTGCGGTGCCTGATTTTTCTCAGTACTCTGCATTCCCTGACGAAATGCTTGTGTGAATTTTGAGGGTCCTGATCGAATAACTTAATAGCCACCAACTTGTTATCAGACAAGAGCCCTTTGTAAACTGACCCGAAGCTACCATTTCCTAGTAAATTAGCAGCACTAAATCCTTGGGTTGCTGCATGAAGTTCCTGGCTAGAAATTTGTATGAAACCCTGCCCCAACAAGCTATTTGTAATTGGTAACCTTTTAATTCTTCCGTAGAAAATGTAAAATACCCCCAAAATGCAACACAATGCCAAGAATGTGCCAATTGAAGCAACCATGACAATGTTCCTGTTCAACGCATCATGATTTTTGGCAGAACTGGTACAATTTGGTAAATTCATCCAGCCTGAGGCTGCACATAATTCCGGATTTGCCAAAAATGATTTTGCGCTTAGATTTCTGAAAGCTCCTTGATTTGGCACTGATCCATTCAAGTTGTTGTATGAGAAATTCAAATGCCGGAGCATGGTGAGATTTGCAATTGAGGGTGGCACTGGCCCAGACAACTCATTGAAAGATATGTCAATGCTTTCCAAGCTCTTAAGCTGCCCTATTGATATTGGCACCATTCCCTCTAATTTGTTTCTGGCAAGGTTCAGGTATTGCAATCCCGAGCAACTGCCGATATCGGCAGGGATAGGTCCTGAGAGTTTATTAGCCGAGATATCTATGGCTTGAATCTGTTGCATTCCTCCCAGCGAAGGCAATCTTCCTGTCAATGAATTGTGTGAAAAATTGAGATAAAAAGCCAATGAATGGAGGCTTGAGATCTCCATAGGGATATTTCCCGTGAGGCTGTTGTATGAGAGGTCAATCCTCTCGAGGCGGAAACATTGCACGATGGCATTCGGTATCCTTCCTGTGAGCTTGTTATGACTCAAGTCAAGTTGCCTCAGCTGTTGCAGACTGCCCAAAGATGAAGGAATATCTCCAGAAATACGATTTAGCGTAAGTAAAAGGTATTCCAGGTTTACCAGCATCTTAAACTCTAATGGAATGCTGCCTTCCAATTTGTTGGAGCTCAATTCCAACATCTGTAGATTCTTCAGAAGGCCCAATGCACTCGGAATCTGCCCAATTAAATTGTTATAACCGAGAGCGAAAACGATCAACTCAGTAAGGTTGCCAATCTCTTCTGGTATGTTGCCAGTGATGTTGTTGCTCTCCAAATCCAGGCTTGATAGCCTAGGAGAGAGGTTTCCTATGCCTCTTGACAAAGTGCCACTGAAATTGTTTTCCGCTAGACCCAGTTCTTCAAGAATGGAGCAGTTAGAAAGTACATCTAATACACACACTGTAGCACAGTGTCCATTTGACAGGCTATTATTATGAAGGTTCAGTATCTGCAGAGCAGTTAGCATTCCCAATTCTTGAGGCACCACACCACTTAACTGATTATTTGCGAGATCAATGACTGAGAGCTGAGAACAATTTCCCAGAGACTTTGGGATAACCCCATGAAATTGATTATCTCCCGCAGCAAAAACTTGTAAGTTGGGGAGCTTCGGGCCAATATCTGCAGGAATGGAACCCACGAACCTGTTTCCTTCCAGGCTAAGCATCTGCAGTTGGGTACAGTTTAGTATATTAGGCAAAATATTTCCCTCGAAGCTGTTTCCTGCTACTGAAAGAAAAGAGAGCGCGGAACAATTTCCTAGAGATTTTGGGATGCTGCCGCTTAACTGATTTTCTATGAATTCCATCACTTGCAATTTGGGTAGCCTATAGCCTATAATCTCGGGAATTTTACCTTCAAACTTGTTGCCCCCTAGCGCCAACTGCTGTAATTCAGTATAGTTCATGAGAAAATCAATTGATCCTCCAAGGCTATTATTAGTGAACCACAATTCCTGCAGTCGGGTAAGTGAAGACAATTCCGCTGGAACGTTGCCATGCAAGAAATTGGAAGACAAATCCAACCACTCCAGAGACGAACAGTTCGCCAGGGCCCTGGGAATGCTACCTGTAAGACTATTGTTATAAAAGACAAGCACCCTCAGTTTCCATAATTTGCCAATCTCCATGGAGATGCTACCATTGAGTTTGTTGGAATGCAGATACAGATGTCGTAATCTGGTCAATGTTGTTAATATCTCAGATGGAATTGGTCCTTCAAGCGCATTTTCGTACAGATATAAGACACGCAATTTTGTGCAGTTACTCATCGACTTGGGGATAGCGCCTGTTAACAGATTGTGCCCAAGATCTAGTATTTTAAGCGCAGTGCAATTTGCCAAGCCTTGAGGGATGATACCAGTCAAATTATTGTAGGAGATAATGAGTTTCTTCAAGTTATGCAAGGAACTCAACTCTGGTGGAATGCTTCCGCTCAACAAATTACTGTTTAATCGGAGTTCTAAAAGATTTGTGCACGCACACAGACTAACTGGAATTGAACCTTGCAAGCTGTTTCCATAGAGCTTAATATACTGCAGCTTTTCTAATTTACCAAGCTCTGGGGGAATGAAGGCAGAGAAACGATTATGAGAGAGGTCGAGCATTGTAAGGAAGGACAAATTGCCTATATGAGGGGGTATCGTAGCAGCCAATCCCTTGTATTTGAGAACCACGCTCACAACCCTTTGATTGGGATCGCACGTTATTCCAGTCCAGTTGCAAATATTGTTTGCATTTACCCAGTTGGACAAAGAAAGACTTGGATCCATTTTTACAGACTTTTTTAATTCAAGCAAAGCTTCTGCATCAATCTGATTGCGGTATGGCAGCTCATTGGACGAAAACGTAACAATGATGAAAGTAGTGAAGATGAGTAACAGAATTAACTGACCTTTACAATGCATGGACTCTCGCAGATTATTCATTTCTGAAAGCAGAATTGATCCACCTGCTATTGCGATTGCTTATCACTATAAATCTTTTAAATAAAGTTAAGTGGTCAATATAAAACAGCGTTAGAGCGTCTGCTGTGTAAAACTAAAACAAATACGCATAGTGAAAGAGGTTCCAAATTTTAATTATTATTTTTTAATTCTATAATAATTTACAAATATATAGATATATTCTTCAAATAGAGCTTAAATCTTTCAATGGAAACCGGAAAACTTCAACAAATGTATAGTCAAAGGAGTTCAAGGCTTTTGTTGAGTCAAGTGATACAAATAATAAGGGTGTGGTGTCATGTGGCTTCTATTGTTTACCAATAGCTACTTGAATTTTTAAAGAGTTAATTTTTTTATTTTTTTTAAATCTTTTTAATGGGTAAATGATGATTAGGGGATCACACCTATTATATTAGAATATTATCCAAAACTATATAATTTCTTTACATTAATTATGCATAATTTCAAAGGGTGCATATATCTATACTAATTAAGGAAAAACAAACAAAAACCCCTATTTTGAACTATTTTTTCTACCAATCTAAATAGTGTTTACAATGTAGATAAAAAAAAACTCATTAAACAAACTATGGTATAGAGAAGACCATAGTAGAATATTACATTTCCACATCAGTATCAAAGCCACCAAAAATGAGAGTAATAAGCCATAAAATACCTTATGTGATGACCAACTCCATTGTTGTTTATGAATGTTCAAGCCCTATGATGCATTCTATTGCCTACAAGGCTTGTTTGATTGAAGTCCAATGATGATGAACAACCTCCATTGTCCACTCATCACTTCATAGCTTACTAGTAAAGTCACATTCAGTGGAGGCTTTTGAGAGCCATAAATTGTGACAAGAATTACATCATCCAATCCTCCTAGAAATTGAATCTTTATAAGAGAGCCTACCATCTTCTTGATCATCTCTTTTGTCTCTCCAATGGTAGCTCTATGATTGGATACAATGAATTCTTCACCCAAAACCCTTTGAATCTCATATGTAAAAGTAGTCACTCCTTATTTAATAAAATGTTTTCAACCTATTCTTAGTTATTTTGCACAAAAGGATCATTTGTTGTTGATTTAAAATTAATCTTATAGGTGTGTTCATGCAAAATAACCAAGGGTTTGCATGCCTAAATAAAGAAGCCTCTTAATTTCACTAATAATTTATCACTTAGTAATAATTTACTATTTCCTATTGATTCAATCATTAATCAAAACCTATATTGTCCCTCATGTCACATAAGACTCAATCTCTTTAGTTTAAATGGAATGTAAATCACCACATTTAAAATCTACATGGTATTACTGGTAATGATTACCTTTCATTTATAATTGACTGACTGTGTTATCTAAGATGTTGGCTTTCAATTGTCTCATTCAGCTATGCATATTATGCATAAGATTTGGTCATGAATTGGTCATGGTATCGGTAAGACATTATTCATTCATTTATATTGCAAATTTCAAGTGTTAAGATATCAACCTCTTAATTTATCTCTCTATATATGTGTTAAGGATGTTGATTTTCTATGATTCCAATTTTATCTTTCTGATTTTATTGAATATCACCAAGGAATTTCCCTTGATTTCAGATTTAGTCCTACCATATATGATGTGCAATTGCAAGCCTAAGATTAAGGCTTGAGCTTCAAGGATCTCATTAATTTACCCCTTGAGTTTCTTTGAAGTTGTATTGATCATATAGCCTCCCTCATCTCTTATTATTTATCATGCTCCTAATATTCCAAGATTTCCTTTGTATGCTCTCTTCAACATTGATTGGCCATTAGTGGAATCCATTGTAATCTTACTCTAAGGTTTGGGGAATTAACTCTTCCATCCTCATTAAAAAAATGGATTTCGAGCCCATTCTTATTCCTAAACATATCATTATCCCAAGAGGTGAAATTTTTCCATTTTTTTATTGTGTCATCATCCTATTGTTCACCGCTTCAATCATTGTTATCTCTAATTGATTGACAATAATGCCCCAATCATTACTTTATCTTGGAATATTTTCTAATTTCTTTCTTTTCCAATTTCTTGTATCATTTTCAATAGACTTATGATCGATATAGTTGAAATGATAGATTTCTTCTTCAAAATGGGTCATGATTGAATGAGGCTAAGTATTTCATTTGGTAAGGAACTAATCCATTTGAGTCTAGCACATAACCATTATTGACTTTTTGTGAAAAATTAAAATTAAGAAATAGTTGACTTAAAGATTCCTCACTTTTTGTACACAACATAAGCCTTAAAGATCTTCTAAAACTAAATTTTTGAAATATATCAGTTGTTAGGATTTTCTTTTCTATGGCTGCTCTTATAAGAAAATTGAATTTGGAAAGAAAACAATTGTTCTAGCATAGATATAGTAGGATGTTGGTTTCCACCTTGATCAATTAGTCAATAATAAATCCTATTTTGATTGAATATTTCTTAGTTTTGGAGTAGTTCATTTTAATTGAATTATTACTTTTTGTGAGATAAATTTTCCTATTACTCAAGATTCGTGGAGAATCTAACACTTGGATATTTGAAAAATCTATTCCTTATATTCCTTTCCAATCCCACTCTTTTATCCCCTACTTGAACACACATAGTCTACCACCTTTTTCCCCTAAAGAGTTATGAGGAAAGGTTTTATAACACTAAAGTCCTAATTTTCTTTTGCCAAAGGGTAGCCATTCCATGAGTCTTCCAAAAAAAAAGAGCTTTTCTCATTCATAATTTCCCAAGTTAGATGATTTATAACAATATTCCTAGAAGATAAGAGGAAGTTCCATATGTTTGTGTTGAATATAATTTCCAAAATCAAATGAAAAATAAATTACAAAAAATAAAAGATTAAAAATCAATCACAAAAATATGAACACCAGATTTATCACGGTTCACCATCAATTTGATGGCTATGTCCACACTCAAGGATTATCTCTCTTATTATCAAGTTCTAAATTAAATTAAATTTAGCTAGTAGCTTCATTATAAATCAGTCTCCAACCAATTAATTGAAAAATCCATTCAAAATAGACAACTTCTAAATTGGTGAACACATGCCAATAGAAGTTAAACAAAAGGAAGAAACTATTTTGAAATATGAGGTAAACATGCTAATTTGGGCTTCACTAAACCCAAAAATCTCCCACTTGAAGAGAAAATTGTTGCTTAGAGATATCCCACCACTGCAAAGTTAATGTCAGAGTTGCACAAGCCGGAGAGAAGCTCTATAGTTTTCGAACTTCTCTCTCAGAACTACTTTTGTCAACATGTCAACTAGATTCAACTTTGTGTCAATTTTCACCACCTGCAGCTTACCTTCTTCAATACAATGGTGAATGAAATGATACCGCAGCTCTATATGCTTCGTTTGATTATGAAAGGCTGAATTCTTTAACAAGTGAATAGCACTATTGCTATCACAAAAGAGAGTAAAAAATGATTGTTGAAACTATAAATCACCTAACAATATCTGCAACGAAATCATTTCCTTTGCTCCTTTAGAAAGAGCAATATATTCTGCTTCCGTAGAAGAAAGTGCAACCACCAGTTGCAACCAACAAACCCAACTGATCGCTGCTCTAGAAAAAGTGAATACATAACTGGTGGTAGAATGTCTTTTATATAGATCTCCAGCCATACTTGAATCAACATAACCTCATAGATGAATGTCCTTACCACCAAAACATAAACCGCGATTAGAGGTACCTTTCAAATATCTAAATATCCACTGTACTTCCTACCAATGTTGTTTACCTGGATTACTCATAAATCTGCTCACTACTCCCAATGCTTGAGCAATAGCCAGATGAGTACAAGTCATGGCATACATTAAACTTCCAACTGCTGATGAATATGAAACACATTTCATATATTATTTTTCTTCTTCTGTTTTAGGACACATTGCCAAGAATAACTTAAAATTATCAACCAAAGGAGAACTCACAAATTTGGCATTCTTCATATTGAATCTATCTAAAATTTTAAGAATATATTTTTATTGAGATAATCTAAGTTCTCTCTTTTTCCTTTCCCTGATTATATTCATCCCAAGAATCCTCTTTGCTGCCCCTAAATATTTCATGGAAAATCTTTGAGATAAATGTTGTTTTAACTCATGAACTATCCTCACACTATTTCCAGCAACTAGCATATCATCAACATAAAGTAATAAAATGACAAACTCACCATTTGGAAGCTTCTTGTAATAAACACATGGATCGAATTCACAACAAATAAATTGTTGCTGAGTCATGAAGCTATCAAATTTCAAATACCACTATCTGGGGGCTTACTTGAGCCCATACAAACTCTGCTTCAATCTACAATATAAATGATCTTGACCCGGTTTTGCAAAACCTTTAGGCTGCTCCATGTATAATTCCTCTTCAACATCTCCAAGAAGAAAAGCAACTTTGACATCTAATTGCTCAAGTTCAAGATCCCAAATGACTTCCAAGCCTAACATTGCTAGAATAGTTTGCATTCACACAACTGGTGAAAATATTTCATTGAAATCAATGCTTTTTTCTTGAGCAAAGCCCTTTACAACTAATCTAGCTTTGTAATGATTATGACCTCCCTCTTCCTCTTTCACATGATACACCCATTTATTCTTCATTGGTTTCCGATTTGGTGGAAGAGGAACCAAATACCAAGTATCATTTGCACACAAAGACTCCATTTCTTCATTCATTGCCTCCATCCATTTGATTGAATTTGCATCTTTGCATGCTTGTTTAAAAGTTGCAGGCTCTACCTCACCACAAAGCAACAAATCATAATCATAATTATTAGATAATAATAACTCATAATCATCAAACTTTTGTGGTGGGTTTCTCTTCCATGTTGATCTCCTCAATTGAGGACCAATTTATTGCTATGAATTACCCTATGTTTCTATATTTTCTTGATTATTTTGTAAATGATGACCACTGCCCTATTTTTCTACACTTCTCTGTACACTACTTTGTAGGTTTACAATACTCTATTCTTGCAAATTACCTCCTAAAATTTTTCCCTGCATATCATGATGTTTTCCTTGATCTCTGAACTGCTCAATAGAAGGTTGTGAACTAGTGAAAAGGGCCAATGTATTCCAAGTTGGAAGCTAGTCATAAATAGGAGGTTGTGAATCATGCAAATGAGAAAAGTTCCCATGAGGTGGGCTCTACATAGACAATTGAGAGGGTAGTGAATGAGTTTGTGATGGTTGCATTTGATTGAATAAAGGTAGGGATGTCACTATAGATGGTACGGAAGGCTGCTCATAAAATAAAGAGGATGTTGGAAAAGGTTGTGAATAACCTTGTGTAGGCTGCGCATCAATGTTTAAGGGTAGCATATGAACCAATGGAGGTTGTGTATGCAATAAGGTAGGTTGTGTATACTTTAAAAGTGACTATGTATAGGTGAAAGGAGGCTATGCTAGACTTGGTGGAGGGTGGGAAGTAATTTCTAAAGGTTGTGACCAACTAGCATGGGCAGTGAAAGCTATGTGCTAACAATTGACTGTGAATTAACTTGTAAAGGAAATGAATTTACTAGCTGAGGCTATGAATTGACATTGAGAGCTGTGAACAGATAGGGGTGCTTATGTTTGAAGAAATAATTAAAGGTTGGGAGAATGTAACAGAGGTTTACTTGACTCATCCATTATCAAATAAATCAACATTAAAATATTCATCTGAAAGAATTGTCCAGAGGCTGTAAACCTGGGAATTTTTTCTCATTGAAGACAACATTCCAACTATGAACAATCATTTTAGCGACGAGATCCCATAGCCTAGAAAACTGAATTGATCTTCTCTGTAGCCTAGAAAAATGCACCTCTTCGATTTGAAATCAAGCTTTGTTCGTTGTTCTTTGGGAATATGCATGAATGCTTCACAACCAAACACCCACAAATGATGATATGAAATTCTCTTCCCAAGCCACCTCTCCTCTGGAATATCAAAATCCAAATGGGATGATGGTGCACAATTGATCAAATATACTGTAGTGTTGCATGGATCTTCCCAAAACTCTTTTTCCAAACTGGCATTGGAGAGCATGCATCAAGCTCTTTCTAGAATTGTCTGATTCAACTGCTTAACTGTACTATTTTCCTGAGGGGTGAATGGGACCACCTTTATTCTACAAATTTCATTGTCTACACAGAAATTATCAAACTCTGAGGATTAAAACTCTCCTCCATTATCAGTTTTTAGGCATTTAATTTTATACCTGATTTGGTTTTCAACAACAACCTTGAAAATTTTTAATTTTGAAAAAAAAAAATTTCTTATATAACATGTAAATCTAAAATTTTTGAGTATAATCATCCAGGAAAGTAACAAAGTAATTCACACCACCAAAAGAAGTTACCTCTGTGGGACCAAAAACGTCTGAATGCACAAGTGCCAAAGGAGTAGTTTTTTAATCATGGTCTTCCCTCAAGAAGCGAGCCCAACTTTGTTTTCCATAAAGGAAATGTTCGCAGAACTTAAAATATGCTGATTGCAAGCTGGGAAGTTGATCTCGTTGAAGTATTACTTCAAGCCCTTTCTTGCTCATGTGACCGAGCCTCTTATGCCAAATTTCTAAATTATTTTCCATGACTGTCATGGTAGCTCCCACTTCACCATGGCATTTTAAAATATAAAGATTACCCAACTTCTTTCCCCTTGCAAGCACTAAAACCCCCATGGTTACTTGCCAATTTTCTAAAGAAAATTTAACATTACACCCAAAAGCAATTAACTGTCTTACAAAACTTAAATTCCTTTTCAATAAAGGAACATATCTAACATCCTTTAAAAGCAAACGATTTCCATTTTTCAAATGCAAAATTATATCACCCTTACCAACAATTTCACATTCTTTATTGTCACCAAGAAAAACCTTACTGGAAGCACCTTCTTGAAAATTTGTTAAAGCTTTCCTGCACAAAGTAGCATGGAAAGAAGCTCCAGAATCAAGTACCCAAGAGTCTACAATCATGTCTCTAGTAGCCAAGATTAAAATTCCATTATCTTTTTTAGCTGCAGTGTTTGCTTCATTGTTACTGACTTTGTCCTATACCTATTTATAACTCTAGAAATTTTTCTTTGTCTGGCCTAGTTTTCCACAAAACTAATAGGCACATGTCCTTCCTCTTGACTATGATCTATGTGCAAATTTTGATCTTCTTCTATTAATATATTTGCCTCTTTCTTTACTTCTACCTCTATTACCAATACTTACAAGTGTTAATGCCTCACCAAACGAGGGTTCTTGATTTTTCCTCCACATATCTTCACTCAAAAGAGTGGCTGCAACATCATCAAATTTTAACTTGCTTTCACTAAAGTTCTCACTGCCATGACAACACCTTCCCAGCTATTTGGTAAAGAACACAGTAATAAAATAGCTTTGATTTCATCATCCAAATTAATGCCTATAGAAATCAATTGGGTAACTAATGTATTAAATTCATTCAAATGATTGGACATAACCCCTCCTTCTCACATTTTTAAATTATACAGTTTCTTCATAATAAATACCTTATTGGAAGTAGAAGCCATCTCATACATTGAAGACAATTTTTCCCACAACTCTTGTGTAGTCTTCTCTGCAAAGACATTAAATAGAAAATTACTGGACAATGAAAGGAAGGTTGTAGCTCTTTCCCTTTTCTCTAGCTTCTCCCATTCTTCATTAGATAAATATTTTTTGACTTTGGCTTTGCTAACCAATGCATTCAAAAGGTCTTGCTTGATAAGCAATTATTACATTTGCACTTTCCAGCTCGACCGAAATTTTGTCTTGCAAACTTTTCTATTTTCCACTTGTCTGCATCTTCCATGGCTGCAGAAGTTCTTCACAATTTCCTGCACCAAATTCCTCCAACTTGCTTTGATACCAATTGTTGAAATAATTTGCAAAATCAAATGAAAAATAAATTGCAGAAAATAAAAGATTAAAAATCAATCACAAAAATATGAACACCAGATTTATCGTGGTTCACCATCAATTTGATGGCTACGTCCACACTTAGGGATTATCTCTCTTATTATCAAGTTTTGAATTAAATTACATTCAACTGGTAGCTTCATTATAAATCAGTCTCCAACCAATTAATGGAAAAATCCATTCGAAATAGACAACTTCTAAATTGGAAAACACATGCCAATAGAAGTTAAACAAAAGAAAGAAACTATTTTGAAATATGAGGGAAACATGCTAATTTGGGCTTCACTAAACCCAATAGTTTGAACCTTTAGGAGAATTAGATATTGTCAAATTTTTGGAAGGGAATGAAGAGTCTATATATTTATTTTACATTATTTTAGCTCATTTTAAAAATTGGGATTTACATATATGTTCCAAACCAATTCATGTATCAAATGGAGTATTCTTTTCTTTGAAGTAACTTCCTAGAATAGGTTCCTCATGTTCTAAGCATGTCTCTAACTAATTTTTGATGGGATATTTAGGTAATATATCACAAAAAATAGAATGGATGAAATGATATATTTTAGCATAAGTATCCTTCCTTCCCAAAATAATTGTCTTCCCTTCCATGTAGAAATCCTTTGTTTGCATTCTTTCATTAGTGGATCACAAAGTTTGGTTGAGAAATACCTATTTAAAAGAGGGGAATAACTAAGTATTTTCTAAAGAGGCTTCAAATTTTGAAACCAAAATTTTCTATTATTTCCTTCTAGAAGAATGGGTCTATGAATTTTTTATTTTTATTTTTATTAAGAGGAATTTACCTCTTTCCCAAAGGCCTTCATGTCATTGTTCATGTGGTTTTTATTATTCTTTTCTCTTTTATTCTATAAAATATAAATTTTAGTGTATCATCCATGAATTGTTAATGGGAGAGGGGATTAGCATCCTTGGTAATTATAACACCTTCCTACTATCCATTGTCATTGGTTTCTTGAATTTTCCTCCCTAGTGCATCCACCATTATTATTGAAAAGAGAGGGGGGATTAGATCTCCCTAGAATAATAATTTTGAAGCCCCAAATAAATCTTAAAAAAGACACATTGCTAACATCTTATCAAGTGGAAAATAAAATGACTATAGAAAATAGTTAAAGAAAAAATATGATATTGTGGATCACCTTTTCCATTATATTTTTCAAATCTCGTCACCTCAAAACTCATAGAAAGGGGTGTAGAAATAATTTCAAGTGAAAGTGAGCTATGATGGTAGTAAGTAGAAGTAAGGCTAGTATAGACGAAAGAAAGTTATTCTTACAAATTCCCCATATTGTGTATTAGTTGATTTAAATTAAAGTAGTAGTAGTAGTAGTAGTAGTAGCAATAGTAGTAGTAGTAGTAGTAGTAGCAATAGTAGTAGTAGTAGTAGTAGCAATAGTAGTAGGAGTAGCAATAGTAGTAGTAGTAGTAAGGAGGCTATGAAAAGAACGCATGAGATGGAATAACCTGTCAAGTGGTGAGGTGACTATAAAAATCGTTAAATGATAATTTTTTTACCTAAGGAATATCTACATATGAATGAATGGGGGTTTGATAAAAAAATAAAAAAGGTTGCAACATGAGTAGAAATAGTCATGTGGACACTTGAAATTGACATAAAAATATAAAGTTGGTTGTGTTGTATATTTAAATATGATTTGCATAGCCACTTGATGAAAGAAAAGTAATTGTTAATTATAATATATATATACCACACAAGAAATCCACAACCTTTGCACGATTTCACAACTACATGGACTTATAGATTGCAAAATGGTTCCATAAGTTTTATGCATCTCATTGTCAACATAAACATTTAAAAAAAAATTAGCTAGTTATTTATCTAAGCTACACACCTTAGTATGAAGGGAAAGTTTATGATCAAAGCCACCCTTGATTTCATGAAAAGTAGTACGAGGTGATGTAGGTAACTATGGAATAGTTTTGCTACTCATATTGAGAGAAAAGTTGGATAAATGAAGGGTTGTTCTAATGTGAGTCATTTGAGGTCTTGACTATGACATATTTACATTTTGAAAACTCCTATGAGTAATATTATTAGAATAAATTGATAGGGTTGTGAAGCTCATAAAATGTAAAAGATTGATAACAACCAACCAAAAGTGTTGATGAATATTTTGTGTTGCTTATAAATATTTTAATTTTTCTTATTGCATTTTTAGTTTTAGAAATAATTTTTTGCAAGTTGTAGTTCCACTAAAATGTAATGGAAATTTTTACTTAACTAAATATTTTGTTTTTTTAAATCAAATGATTCTCCTATACTACTCTAGGATGAATCTAACATTTTAGTTTGAAAGAAATGTTTAAGTGTTTTTATTGTTATTTTTCAAACAAGAGAAAAATTTGAATAGATTATCCTAAAATTTTCTTTTAAAATTGGAAATGTAAGCTCACTAAGCTAAAAAAGTGTTTTGAATATAAAATGATAATTATCTACTTATTGATTATTATTTTTACTAATTCAATGCTAAAACATAAAATAGAAAGGAAAATAAAAGCAAGAGTGGAACATTAGAATGAGATCTCTAGTTAGGATTATTGTGTGATGTGTAGATATATGTTTAATTTTCTATCATCTATATGGTTATAGTGATAATACACAAATAATTCATGGGTGTCTACACAAAGATGATGAATCAAAAAGTTGCTACATCCACTTTTTGGTCCATTAAAGGAAAAATGTGAGGTTGATATAATGTGATTGTGTTATGGAAAATCCCTAGTCCAATCACTATTGATCCATAATATGAGTGTGTTACAAAGTGCTCACATTTGGGATCTAATAAAATTTTAAAAAATAGAGGCTAAGCTCATTTTAGCCTAATTCCATTTCTCTCCAATTCCCAAAAATGATAGAAGAATAATGAAACAAATTTTACAAAGAATTGAAGTGGATTCAACCCAAAACAATTTCATCATGATTTTCATGAGGTTGAGGAGGTAATATTTCTATATTTTAGTGATTTACTTTTTTATTTTTTTTAATTTTGTTCAATTTTATTTAATTTTTAGGAATTAAAAATCCTTCAATATTATCAAACCTTGACTCACTAAACTATGTGCATGAGGGGAATATTTTTGAATATAAAGCACAACCTAACCCTCTTGAAAATCATGCATTCTTTCCTCACCATCCTTGTGAAACACAAGAAAAAATATTCTAGGTCAAATTAAAACCAATAAAAATTAACTCCAAACATTGGTTGATATGCTAAAAAATGCTAATGCAACTAGTTCACATCATAGATCCCTCACCACATCCTTGGAATCTATTATTTTTCATATAGATTATATTAGTAATCAAATAAATATATAGTTTAATTGTTCTTCATTATTGTCATCTTTTGTTTTTTCATCATTTGTGTCAACATCCATCACATCATTCTTTATTTCGCTAGCTTTGACAAATGAAATAGTGTTTTTCAACATGGGATTTGTAAAGATTTGTAAGTTTTGGTTAGGAGGGGCTAAAAACATATTACCTTGATTGAATTCACACCTCCAATTAGAAGATGATTAGAATAAATGAGGTATTGCACAATATGTTTAAGATGCTTACAATATTTCATATCATGCTCATTTTGTTTATGATAATGGCAATACAAATTTGGTTGATATCCTTCAAGTAATGGTTTATTAGGACCAAAAGCTCTAACAGGAGGTAGGGAAAGCATATTATTTTCTACAAGATACGTCATGATATTATGAAGGGTATTGGGTAGAGATTTAAATTTTCTATTCCTATCTGCAAAGGCATATGAATTTGTCATCTTTATGGAAGCCACTTGGTTATCAACTTGTTGATTTGGTTGAGGGGAATTAAGTTGTAAAAATACCCTATTTTTCCTCTTAAAAGGTTGGTAACTATTTTGAGTTGTGGATTCAAATTTTTTAGGATAGCTAGGAGTATTTTTCACATCACAACCATAAGCCAAATTTTGATAATCATGAAGGGCTATACATAACTTTGTGAAGGATGGGAATTTCAACATCTCGAGTTTGGTTTAGATTTTATTTTTTAAATTGTTAATAACCATTCATTGAAGGTTGACAGTGCCAAGAATCTTAATGTTTATTTATGAATAAAGCATTTGGTATCTCACTATGAAATCAGTCACTTTCTCATCATCCTTTTGTTTCTATGTCATTAAATCAACTAGGGTCATCTTGGGACCCATGTGAATGTGGAATTGATTGTAAAAGGCATTAGTAATCTCATTGAATGAACCAATTGAATTATTTGGTAAGGAGAAAAACCACTCTAAAGTAGTATCCTTCAAGGATCTAGGAAATAGTTTAGCCAAGAATTTATATTCAAAGATGAAATCAGTACATAGGGATGTATAAGCAGAAACATGGCTAGCAGGATATCCTTTCCCTCCATATTTCTCAAATCTAGAAGCTCCTATACCTTGTGGCATTTGTGTTCTCAATATCTTCAGGGATAAAGGGTTGGTTTTGATGTATTGTGAAGGTTGACGATTGTTGATTTGATTTAAAGTTGTGACTTGTTGTTGAAGGGATGACATGTTTTGAAAAAGTGTGTTAAGGATGACATCATTGTTATTATTGTAAGGTGGAGGTGAGTAAGGTGGAGTGGTATATGTATGTGGAGGGAAAGTGAATTGTAAATTTGTGAGGGGGGATGGTTGAGGAGATATTGTATTTGAATGCACAAAGATAGAAGGATTTCCTGTTGAAATACCTAAGGAATTGTTGACATTGCTAGTAGGTTGAATGGTTGTGGTAACTTGAGTACTAGTGTATGTAGGAATGGAAATGGGTATTGTAGGAGCAATTGAAGTTCCACCTTGGCTTTGGGCATACCCGAAAGCTTGAGTACAACTAGTCATGGTAGGGATAGTATTGTTAACATCATGCACATTGGTTGTAGGTAGGGAAGTCATGGGAAATGAGGTATGCATACTACATGACCCATAGGGGTTTGATTATCAACACTATTAGAAAGAGAGTTAGAAAACCCAAGATCCATGATGAATGGTGTATCATAGGATGGCATGAGTCTCGAACTAGAACTACTTAAGTTATGCATAATTTCATTAATGATAATCATTTTACACCTTTTCTTGAATTTACATAAGTATAGGGAAAATGTAGGAGCATCCTAGGGATTGAGCAATCTTGCATCACCCAAAAATAATCGTTTAATTTATATCTTCTTTTTTTTTCAAAATATAAACTAAATGTTGTGCTTCAGTTTGAAGTTTACATTGCGAGTTTTGGTATGCAATTGTTGTTGTTTTTTGAGAATTCTAAGTAATCTATATCACTACCACAAAGGCTATTGGTTGTGATATTCATGTCACATACAATCATATAGGATAAATTATATTCTTTCATAAATGGTGATAGAGACAACCCACATAGAATAAAAAAGTGAAGTAATCAAGTAATTAAAGAGCTTAAAGTCTACGACTAGCTAGATAATGAAGCATGTGACCTAGAGAAGATTGAAGCATACAAATCTCTAAAGAATATTATGCACAAATTATTAAAGGTTCAAGTGTACAACCTATGAAAGAATGAATTGTATGACCTACCAAAAAGTGAAAATTCAGTGACAATCAAGGTTTACAACCATTAGGATATGGTAATACTAGTATAAGGGTTGTTTTGAAAACAAAAATTCACCTAGACAAAATATGAAATTAACTAGAGAATTTTGTCAAAGGTGGAAAAAATATAGTGTAGGCGAGTTCCCAAGGTAAGATCATATCTTTTCTAGGTGAGTTTCTATTTTCAAGTAATCTTTGCATTAGTATTGTCACATCACAATTGTCACAAACCTCAGTTTTCACTAAATTTTGACCTTTGTTGTTCACTTATCTATTTACAACAATCAAATATGTAGAAAATGGATTTGTTTGTTTGACATTGATAATTGACAAATAGGTCACAACATATAAGTTCATTAAGAATATATCTAATATTATATGATATCTTAAAATCAATACTATACATTAGAATCTAATAAAATTTGAGATATGTGTCATTACATATAGTTTTATTGTCATGACATCTTATTGGTTGATACTAAGCCATGTAGCTTGCATTTTGACAAATGCCGTGGAATTTGGGATTACACCTGCCAATTGCATTTGCTTAAGAGTTTGTAAAGCCTTTTCAACACTTCCATTTTGTGCGTATCCCACAATCATCGCATTCCCTTAGTTGAAATTTCTTTAATGCCGCCGAAAGTCCATGACGAGTCTTTCCAACACCCACATGCCTCGAATTTCCAGCTGTAGTCAAAGTCAGTGTAGAAAATACAAATAAACTGTTAAAAAATGATAATTTTCAAAGTCTTTGCATACATGTCTAGATCTATCCTTGACGGATGTCCACACTATGTCCCAAAGCTTGCATTTTGACAAACGCCGTGGAATTTGGGTTTACACCTGCCAATTGAATTTGCTTAAGAGTTTGTAAAACACTTCCATTTTGTGCATATCCCGCAATCATCGCATTCGAAAGTTCGCCGCTCCTACAAATAACCCGCAATCATCGCATTCCGTAAGATGAAATTTCTTTAACGCCCCTTTCAAAGTACCCGATCCATACAAGCAACCGTTTTACACTTCCCCTAGCCATGTGAATGGACGTCGAACTTCCAGCTGTAGTCAAAGTCTGTGTAGAAAACATAAATAAACGGTTAAAAAAGATAGTTGTCGAAAGTCTTTTGTCAACCTGCGGAAAATATGGAAAAGTTTTGGAGTGATAAGAGTTTATTGATGTGTGGAAATTTTGCATGATAATTTTCTGTATATCCAATTGTATTAGAATATTGAGAGAATTTTTAGGGTATTGCTAATTACTTTTAGGGCATTATTAATTATTGAGAAAAAATTTAGAGTGCATATGTAATCTTCCATGTGATGTGAGTATAAGAAATCTGGTAGTTGTTTATTTTGACTGGTAAAGTAAGCATTTTTAGAAAAAGAAAATAATTGTTGACAAAAAATATTTGAATCAATAAATTTTATTATTTATCAAATTTTATTTTCTCTCAAAAATAAAATTAAAATTATTATAAATGTTCTAAAATACGCATAAAAGATAATGGGGTTAAAAAAATGTTTAGTACAATAGATTAGAAAAAAACACCATCTCTAATCAAAATATAAAAAAAAACAAAAATGTTTGCGAAAATGTATATAATATAATGATAGTTAGTGCACCACATTCACTAAAAGAGCATGTGATCAGCTAATGCTTGAAAAGAATAATCTATACACAACAAAAATAAAATATTTATCTACTTTAATTTCTGAGATGTGTGAACCGTAAATATACAATGTAATAAAAGCTTATGTGTGAACCTTATATAAAATAAGAAAAATACAGAGTTAATTTGAAACTCTAAGAATGCTTTTTATCATTTGAAGTAAGTGCTCATATTATCGTATTTAAATAATTTCTTGAGGAATACAAGGAAGACATAAAGATTCTATACAACTCTATTTTAATCAAACAATTCCTTTTATAAGAGTCAAGTTTTTGAATAAGTTTATGATTAATATTTTAGCTCTTTCCAAATTTATGGGGTAGCCCCTTCTATGGAATCATAATATAAAGAGTGAGAATGAGCTACCTTAGTCATTATAGTTTTGAGAATCAAACTCAAAATAATAAATTAGATGTCTTATTGGTAAATATGAATACATTATCAAAATATATGAACAAATTAATCAATAGTTGAACCTTTTATTTAGTTAAATACATGAGAAGTAAATGAGGAACGAACATTGGATCACACTCCTCAATGGATATTTTCAGGTGGGAAATGGGTGGACAAGTGCCATCCATGTTATCGAAGGCAGAATGTGTCTTATGAGGAAGAAAGCAAACCAGTGTGAAAAAGGAATGACACTCTTGAGTCCCTTGTGGAAAAACCGAAACCTTGGACGCAACAGGCACCACCACCATGGCAAAAGTCTAGTAGAAGACAGAAGGATTGGGTGGAAAAGCCGATACGTAGAAGATCAAGCGAATGGCGAAGGGTAAGAAAAGAACAAATCATTTAAAGACTTGATGGGAATCGGTGTGTGGGGAAGAAGATTAACCCTAATATGAAGGCCGAAGAAGAAATCATGGAGATTGATGTCTCTGAGGAAATCGAGGTTGACGCGGTGGTCCTCAAGGAGTTCACATTCATTTGTTGTTTTATTGGTGGAACACCGGACCGTGCCTCGGTCAAGCATTAGATTCAGGAGCATTGGAAAATGGAAGTCTTGATAAGATTCATGCTGAAAGGAAAGCTTTTTCATAGTAGTTTTCGCAAATGAGCAAACAAAAATGCGGGTTACGAAGGGAGATCTGTGGTTCATGAATGGTAAAACCCTGTATATGTAGCCCTGGAATCAAAACTTTGACCCAATTAAGTTGCGGCCATACGACTAGTCAGTTTGGGTGAGGCTCTATAATCTTCCAGTGGAATACTGGACTGGTGATTATTTAGAGAAAATTGGTCGCTCTTTGGGAACCTTATTAGAGATTGACATAGGCATATTGGATGGTGATCTTTACAAATACGCCAGACTGAACATCATGGCTATTGATACCATCCCTCACAATGTTTTCCTGTTGGTTAATGGGGAATGATGGTCTCAGGAAATTGAAGTAGAAGAATCAAGAATTTTTTTTTTTGAATGTGGTACGCAGGAGCATAGGACTGAGGATTGCAGCAAAGGAATGAAGAAAAGATGGAGAATATTGCCACAGGAGGCTTTCCCTCCTCTTGTTCCTCCGCCCATCCCGGAAGTATCCTATGAGAAGATGACACAAGCTGGCGACACTTTGAATTGCAACGGGGCATTGGTGGCTATAGTAGATCCCCCCAAGGCGATGCCTAAAGAAAAGTTTGCAAAGGTCACTAAGTCATCGTCCTCACCATAGAAGGAAGGCAAAGAAGTGAAGGAAAGTGATGGGGTTGAGGTTGCTTCCATGGAAAGCAAGGAATTGGAATCTAATATGGACCTAGATGATGAATTAGATATAATTGAGGACAAATGCATCTCCTAATTAGTTGTTTAACATCTGGGTTTGGAAAAAATTGGCACCTCTAGAAATTCTCAAGGAAGTAAATCCTTTAAGCAACTAAGGGAAGAGGAGGTTGTGGCTAAGAAGTACACCAACATCACCAAGTTTCTGAGTACCAACAGAGGAAGTCCATCCCTTGGGAAGCAATGAAGATCACAACATGGAATGTTAGGGGCTTAAGGGCCTCTGACAAGATGTAGACATCATTGGAGAAGATGCTGATAGCATGAACAAGTTATAAAATGAATGCCTTGATAACCTAGAAGCCAATGCAGCCTTTTGTCCATCCATGAGGACATAAGATCTTCCTAATGTTGCACCTCTTGATCACTTTGGATACCTTCATCCTGAAACCCAAGAGGGACCTAAGATCCCTCCATCCAGTGGACCTAGTTCCTCTCAACAAAAACACCCTCACCCATTTTATGATCACAAAGTCACAAACACTCCCATAAACCTTGAAGAAACATACGGTAAAGGATTTACTATCCTAAGTAAACAAGGTTGTGACACTAAAATTGAATATGATCCTTCTCATCTTGATAAACCTCCTTTTGAATATTGGAGACTTAGAGATGATGGTATAGTGATCTTTGATTCTCCTCCTGGCTTAAACATTCTCCTTCCACATGAACAACCAGTACATGATTCTAATGATAAATATGCTAGGATACCCACGGGTCCTCTTCCTCCTTCCATTCATGAAAAAGGAGAGACTAGTAAAGAAAAATAACCTTATAAATTAAAGAAACTCAAGTTTCCTACACATCCTCCACCTGAATGTGAAAGGAGACTTCAACTACTTTTAAACAAAGGTCTTATACCTTTACCACCTATGAATAGGTTGCTCATTCGTCCTAAAGATTCTAACATACCATTTTGCAAATATCATCGTATTCTTAGACATTGAGCCAAAGAATGTTGTACATTGAAAGACATACTAGATGTGAACCCTAATCCTAGACCTACACAAACATAGCAAACAAACACAATATTAGATCCATATGCAAGTTAGAACTAAGATTCCCCATAAAATTCATCTACAATGCTCAAAATAGGAAATAAATGAAGAACAAAATAAGAAAATCTATTAATTCCTATTTAAGCATGCAAACTCTCAATCCCATGGGGAAATTGGTGCAATTTGACGTGGAAATTGGCCCTTTCCCAATTCCTTACAAGCTTGATGAAGATTTATTGATGGTTGAAGCTCCTTGATGAAATTTCAGCATAACCTAGCTATCAAATGATAAAAATGGATGAAAATGGATGAAGTTTCTCAAAATATGAAGAAAATGATGTTGCATGAAGTTCTCCTCCCATTCTCCAAATGAGCATAATGATTTTACATTGATTGTGGCTCCCTAAACAAATAGAGAAGGACTCTATTTATAAGAGATAAGGATTGAAGAATGAAAGATATGGAGGATGTGGGACTAAAAATGATCCAATGATAAAGTGCCACTTGTCAACATGCTATTGAAGAGATATGGAGCACATTTTGGAGAATGTGCAAAGAGGGGGAAATTTGAAATTCGAAAGATGGCTTGAAAGATGAGATGAAAGATGAAGTTAATGTCACTTGGCTCAAGAAAAGGACATGTAAGACACTTTAATGCTTTGTTGGAGAGGACAAGTCCTTTTGGAGGGACTTTTCAAATTTGAGGAATATTCCAACCTTTGATGCATTTTTGAATGAAAAAGGAGATTTAATAAATCAATTAAAATGATTTTCATGAGCAAGTGGCAAAAGCTAGAGAATTTAGGGGATTAAGATTAATTTAATCAAGATTTGATTAAATTAAAAGGAGATTAGTTGATGTGACAATTTGATTTAGACTTTTGGATTAATTTAAATCAAAATGAGAGGAATATGATTTAGATTTATTCAAATAAATATTTTGATTTATTTAATTAAAGAGGGATAATAAATTAGATTAAATTAAATAAGGTTTAATTTAATAGAAATGACTTTAGAGATTTAATTAAATAAAGTGGATTATTTAATTAAACAGAGACTATAGGATTAATTAAATAAAATGATTTATTTAATTAATAGAAGATGATAACTTAATCAGATAAAATTGATTTATTTAATTAAGAGATGAAATGTGATGAATTTAATCAAATAAGGGATATTTGATTAAATGGTTAGTAAAGGAGATGATTTGGGATGAACTAGTATTAGTAATCAGGATCAGGGGTATGTACATTTTATGTGTCTACACTAGATAAGTATCGTTTCACTGATATTGATTGCTTTCCTATTATCCCATAACAACTAATTCCCTGTATCATGCCATAGTTTTAGAATTTACTATTCTCACTATTGCATGATCCTTTTTTCTATTAGTAACCTTGGCTCCTTTCCTTTACACTTTATGCGGAGGTACGAAGTTGTTAGCCTTACCCTTGTAATGCATTTGTCTTTGTCTCTTAACTATCTTATTCCTTTTCCGCTTAACTATTTAAGACTGAGAAACCAATAACTTAGTTAATGGTTGACTTACATATGCATTACTAGCTCCTTTTTCACTTCTCTTGTATGTGTTTATTGTGTTCCCGTATATCGTGTGTTTGATTTTTTCTCTCTCGTCGTACACTTCTTCTATTTTTACCCCTATTCTTCTAAATATCATGTGTTTTCTCTTTTTCACTTTTGTTTTGTGTTTTCCTTTTGGGGATGACTCAAAACATTGAGATGACCTATGTCTCTTCCATGTTGACCCAAAAGGTCCTTATCTTTTTCACTTTTGTTTTGTGTTTTCCTTTTGGGGATGACACAAAGCGTTGAGACGCCCTATGTCTCTTCAATGTTAACCCAAAAGGACCTTATATTTTTCACTTTTGTTTTGTGTTTTCCTTTTGGGGATGACACAAAGTGTTGAGACACCCTATGTCTCTTCCATTTTGACCCAATCAGTCCCTTTTTCTTTTTCTCTTTTTCTTGTTCTTTCCTTTTGGGAATGATGCAAGGCATCGAGACTGCAATGTCTCCTTCATGTTGACCCAAAAGATTTTTCTTTTCATTATCCTTTCACTTGTGTTTTCCCTTTTGGGGACGATGCAAAGCATTGAGACCACAATGTCTCTTCCATGTTGACCCAAAATGGACTTTCTTTTTCCTTTTTTTTCTCTCTTTCTATCATTCCTCTAGTTCTATGTGCTTTGGGGAATGATGACATTTCTGAGCTCTTTCATAAAAAAATTGTAGCAACAAACATACTAACCCCAAATCCATAGATCCCTTATGTGTTTTGTGTGTTCTTTTCTGTGGGGCAACCTCCTTTTCTTTTGTTTTCTTTTTTCTTGACATGACACAACCTAACTTCAAAACATGTGACTTGGCATAGAGGCTTTCTGAATTGCCTCTCATGTCTTTTTTTCCTCTTGAATCTTCTTTCCTTCGGTACTTTAAAGTAATTGCTCATAGAACGATGTGTAGCAACTCCTTTAAAGTGGGGGGCATACATTACCATATTTCATTTGGAATTTTCCGTTCTTAGTGCAGCCTTGTCATTCATATGATGTGTTAGTCACTTTGTGGATGGCATTAGGGATGATGTCCTTCATAAGTGTGATCTATCTTAGCATATTACATTCCTCTCGGTGGCCTAATGCGTCACACTGCATCCCCTAAGTTGTGAATATACTATTCTTTTATTATTCTTCTCTTGGAGACATTAGACACAATGTTCCCTAAGTGATAAACCTTTGGATGAACATAACAAGACTCCTCTAAACATATTTTTGTTGATGGTCCAAATAGCACAACAACAGTTAAGCAGGATATTACTATTTTTCTCTCCTAAAAGAGAAAGAATAACACATGGATATCTAACTCCCAAGGTCTTTATAATCGGTTCCTAACTATACTGACTTCACTCAATGGTTGATGTGAACTATAATGTTCAAGGGGCCTGCTGGTGTTGAGCTTGTGGATTGTTCTGAGATCAAACATAAATTGAAACCTACTTTAACTAGGGTTTTTAAAGAAACAAAAAAGGATAGATCAAAGCTTTGGAACCAAAGAGAATGATAGTTCATCCAACTTAACTAGACTTGTCACCTTTCAAGGAATTCCTAACTAAAAATGCAGAACAAAATTAACTTGTGATTAACACAGTTTCATTCATTCACAGTGTTGATTTCAACAGTAGATTGTAAATCACTATTTGAACAAAACATAAAATAAGATTTCATTCCTTGAAAGCTTCTCAAATCAAATGATTAATTAAAGATGAATACCATTCAGGGACACAATATGAAGTAGATTTAAATCTGGTTGCTTCTACTGTTGGTGAAACAAATAAGCAACATTTACAAATCTGGCACAATCACCAGTTTACATAAAACCTATGTCTTCAGACTGTTTCCATTTATACTAAAAGAATCAGAAAGATACATTACTACCTTCTATCCAATCAAACTCCTACTCTATTGTTGCTCTTAAATTTCTCTACTACTACTTGCTTCTACTACTCGTCCTCTAAAACTTCTCCTACTCGTCCTCCTTTTTCTTTTTACAAAGAGGAAAAAAAATTCCATATATATAAAATGTACCCAAAAGAATGAGATGGCCCCTCTTTTAGGGTTTACAAAATATCAGTTGGTTACAAGAGGGTTGGCCCTCAGATCTTTTGGAATGAAGTCAATACTGCATTCAATGTGCATCCCTGCGTCCCTCTTGGTGAAAGATTACTCCAGGAGAAACCTTCAGATCTTTTACAACCACAACATTAACTTCTGGCCCCCATGTCCATCCCCGAACTTCCATGCCAAGCTGCTTTGAATACCCTGAAGCACTATCATTAATGTCGATCTGCCTTTTTGCCAGTAGACCTCATAGTTGTCCTTGATACCGATAGCTTCTTCTTCCTGTTCTTCCTTGTGCTCAAGATCCTTCTGCAAGTTGACCTCTCTAGAAGTAGCATTAGACTTCCCATTAGATCTCCACACCATTGTTCATTGAGCTGCTCCATCGCTTTTGACCTCAGAGCAAATCCATGTTGGTTTATATTCTATTGATCCTCTTCACAGGGGCAGTCAATCAGTCAAACTGCCAAGGGTTTGCCTTTAACTCTCTTTCATTGGTTGAATGCATTCCACGTAAGATTATCGGGCGGTCAAATATTGTTCACATAGAATCGCATGTCAGTGAGACACTAATCGTGTCTCCTCGATGTGATAATACCTCATAGTAGCTATCAACATAACCTTGAACCATCGGCAAGACTTCATGGCAAGTGGCTAGAGTCACAATTATATCCACAATGGTTGCCAAGACAATCACCATCGGCTAGACATCATAGCGAGTCATCAAGGGTTACACCACTGCGTGGTTCCATTGGAACAACATCCGCATTCGACAAGACATCCTTCAGTCAGCAGGAGGTCATAGCGGGCGCTAAGAGTCATACCAATATCCTTTTCCATTGGAAAGCTCATCGCTATAGGCAAGACTTTATTCCCTCGGCATGACATCATATCGAGCCCCCCTCTTCCTTCGGTGAGACACCATCGGGTCGGCGAGACGTTATAGTGAAGCACAAAACTTTTCACCAAGACTTCGAGCGCTTCGGCGAGACCTTATGCCGAGTCCTTCCATCCTCCTCAAGCTCATTTCATTTCAGCAAGACCCTACTTCCTTCGCCGAGACCTTACACTGAAGTCACCATCCTATCGGCGAGACATCATCGGGTCCACCATTTCATTTTGGAAAGACCATATTAGGTCAGCAAGACCTTATGTCAAAGGAAAAAAAATCGCAGAGGTTGAGAGCACTTCGGGGAGACTCCTTCGGGTCGATGAGACTTTATGTCGATATCATTCCATGTCAGTGTGACTAGCAACCATTGGCAAGACCTTATGCCAAAGTCACCATCCTGTTGGTGAGACATCACTGGGTTGGCGAGACGTTATAGCGAAGCACAAACCTTTTCGCCGAGACTTCGAGCACTTCAGCAAGACCTTATGCCGAGATCATCCCACTCTCGCCGAGCTCATACCCTTCTTTCGGTGGGACTTCCTTCAGTTGGAAAGAAATTTTGCCAAACCCAAAATCTTTTAGTGAGACCTCCAGCTAACGGCAGGACATCATACCAAAGCCCTTGATCTTTTGCTGAGACTTCCTTCATTCGGCCAGACCTCATAGCGAATGTAAATATTTCTCCCCGATGCGACCTTTTGAACAACTATCGGGGAGACTTTCATCTATCGGCAGAACGTAACTCTAAAGCCACCTCATTTCGGCGAGACCTTATGCCGAAGGAAAAATATTTCGGTGAGCTAAGACCACTTCAGGGAGACTTCATTCTGATCGGTGAGACACATAAAAACTCATAGTGACTGAAATGTCTCGACGACCCTTTGGATTTCAAATGAACAGAAACAAACTGCTAGTCAACAAGATGATAGGAGGGTCTCAATGACTTTATCCTTTAAAGAGTTTCATACCAAATCTGACTGAGGGAGGCTTTCCAACTGAGTTCCTTGAGAAATATCATCAGGTGTATGATTTAATCCTGCAACACAAATGCCTCCATTAGTCCTCAAAGCATATAAAATATATCATTTATGATTTCATTCAATTTTTAGCAAGAAGAAAGCCAACTCAAGCTGAAGCAGAACCAAAATTTGATAGAACAAAATGCAGACCCAGGAGGAAAACTAAAGAATTCCAAAGACTAAAGCAAATAACCAAAAGCAAAGAGAACAAAAGAAAAATGGGGGACCCATTTTGTTCCAGAATAAAATGGGGTGGTTATGCAAGGCATAACAAATGGTGACTCGACTGGGAAAATGGTTTAACCATTTTCAAGAAACTGAATGATTCAGCTACCTAGAACTCTTGGTTTATGAACATCACAACTCTAGTTGGGCCAGTTTTAACAACCAAGGTTGAGCTAGAATCTCAAATGTAAATCAATAGTAGCTACCCCTAAATCTATGTGTGTGCTTCATGGTACATCATCCTTTTATAAAGTTTTCCTCATCTTTTAAACAACAATGTGCAAGATTTGAACTACATGAGTTGATTCCCTTTAGTTGTTGTGCAATGATACCCTGGGCATTGCTCCGCTGCCAGTCAGGCATCCATAGCCCCGACGAAGATACCTCTAGTTTTCTCATAGCATTGCTCTACTAGCAGTCAGGCATCCATAGCCCCGATACAGATACTAGAATTACCCATTCATATTGAGTCTTCCTTTCTTTTAGATAATTCTTTTTCTTTTTTCAGTTATTTCATTCAATTTTCTCAGTATGTTAGATGTTTAACATCGGTTCTGGGTTGAAAACTACCATGGACCTCATAACAACACTTGGGGGATCAGATTTTTCACTAAAATATTACAACACTATCATCCTAGGACAAATATACTATTACAAAAGAGATGATCTTGATGATTTGTGGTAGATTCAAAGGTAGCTAATGAAGATTGTTTACTTTGCACCTTGTTTTCAATACTTTACACAACTCTTATTGACAATGGGCATAAAACAATGAATTTAGGACAAAATCACCCAGTCAGAAAACCTGAAAATATCTAAACCACTTCTCTCCTAGTAACCAAAGCATACTTTAGATAACAACCTACCATTTCAAGATGGAAAGAACAGAGAACCCCCAAAGAAAAAAATAAAACAGACACCAAAAAACAAAGGAAATGAAAGGAGAGAAAGAAAGAACAAACAAACAAACAACAAAACTATTTACAATAGAATAGGAAAGAAAATTATTTACATAAAGAACAGTAAACTATTTACATATAGAGGTTATTTACAAGCAGAAACGCATAAACTATTTACATAAAGAAAAACAAGAGAACACGGGAAAAGGAAAACAACAAAACAAAAAGAAAACTAATTAAACCAAAAACCAACACTAACCAATCCTAATACTAAACTAACTCCAAAGCTAAGCTTTACAAACAAAAAACTGTAAAAATTTGTACATTAACTTGACTGATTTTTCATCATGTGCAACAATCTTAACTTACTAGGCATAGTTCTAAACCTAGAAAATTTATCTTTATACTCAGAAATATGAAGTTTAGGTGCAATAAGTTCATTCTGAGAGTAAAAAGCTTGAAATATTATCAACTGTGGGTTCTCAGTTTTGTCATGATTTACCCACAAACACTTTTTACTATCCCCAATGCCATAATCAAACTGAAATCATTGAAACCCAGAGGATAATGAAAGGACACCACCTGGCTTAGAAGATCTCTAGTTACTGATGCAAACTTGTGTTGTATGAATTCCTTCTCTCGAGGTATCAGCTCATGGGACACCATTGAAGCAAGGTTTGTCTTGTAGCTGGGATATTCACTAACTAGCATCTTTGTATTCATCTCAGGTATAGAGTCAAAAAAATTCTGGATTTCTTGAGATGAAGTCTTACTTTCAACACTCTCTTGAAACATGTCACCCTCAAGGGTTTGAGAATCAACATCCATCTTATCACCATTGATGTCAGGGATATAGTACATGGTGAACAAGGATTTCCTTCAAACTCATTTGAATGCACGGGGTCAAAGTCAGGAAAGCACTTTCTCAATTCATATTCCTACACATAATCAACAAGAAGATGCCATTCAACATGAAATTTATCAGTATTAAGATCAAATTCATTAGTGGATGCTAAGCAAGTACTTTCTTCAAACAAACAACACATTTGGGAAAACAAAATCAAAATCAAGAAAATAATCCCTTGTCTCATTCTCTTCGTCATGTTGAAGAGATTCAACTTCTGAGATAACCTCTTGGTCGCTTTCTTGGCATTCCTCCGCTTCATCCAAATGTACCCCATCATGAATTTCTTCAGGGAACACTTGATTGATCTACACATCTACTCGAACTTCTTCCCTCAAAATTTCATTTTGGCATTTAAGTCTTTGTCTTTGACCACAAGATTCATTGGCAATCTCATCTTGAAGTGTGTTATCTGTTTCAATCCGTTCACTACTTAAATCAGTAGAGTCATCTTCTTGTGTTAACCCATCAAAGTGTGCAGCTTCCTCATTCACCATCATGAAAGAATCTATGAATGCAATGATGAATCCATTCTCCACTTCTATCAATCCCTCACTAGGTGGAGGAGTTTCATCAGTTGTTGAATCCATCTCAATGCAAGAATCAAGGTCATCAAAAGATAGGGAAGAATTAAACCTCTTCAGATAGTTACTCTCATCATTTTGGATGGACTGATTAACCTTTTCATGTGTGCTAGTTGTTTCATCCTCCTCATTGAGGGGATACGTACTCTAAGGATCATCCATAAGGATTCCTTCACTAGTGATTAATTGCTTGAAATATAACTCCATCCTACCTAGGAAGATGCGGAAATCCATCTGAGAGTGTTGATTAGTTCGATGTATCCTGAATCCACTTGGCCCAACAAGTTCTGACAATTTTAGATCTCCCAGCTCTTCTAATTTCTCCCTTATTTGATTTTTCATACGAGGGATATCAATCCAACATGAACCATGTTCCCTTGTCCATCCCTCATCACCTTGATCCTCATCTTGATCAAAAAAGTTGTTCAAATCTTTGGGAGGAATTGTTGATTTCTCATGACAACAATCCCACGTTAATACCTCATCTCCTTCAAAGCCATCGTTAGTACTAACATTTTCAACAAAGCTAGATTCTATCTTGAGGTTTCCATTATGCTCTAAATTTACATCGATTTCATGATTTTTACCAAACAAGTCATCAAAATTATATTCTGGCTCATGGAATGTTTCATCTACAACTTCATTGTGATGTAATGGACTATGCTTTGGAATATGACTGAAAAGAGATGATATGGTCACAACTTCATTGACAAGTGGAGTACTTAACTCTGTGATTGGATTTTACAGAGATAAGTTCTCCTAGTGGTCTTGTGTGGGATTGGCCTGATATGGGGTGTTGGTAAATGTAGTGCTTGGAACCTTAGTAAGGTTGTAGCTTCTTGGTGAGAATGATTATACCTGGGTAGGGATGGTGGGTGAAGTGACATAAGGCTGCAGATGATGGCAGTTTGCAAGTACAAGAGGATTATAACCCTAAGTTTGGCTATCTGAATTTCTAGTGTCATGTCCAAATTGTGCCAATAAGAGAGCTTTGCTCAATGCATCATGCAAGGATGTAGCCTCACCACTATGTCTAACTTTGGCTGTAAATGAGGGGTTTAAACCCAAATAATAATGTTCTATTAGTATATGATCATCAACAACCAAATCTAAAGATTGAACCCTTTGATACATGAACAAAAATCTATGATTAAATTGATAAATGTGTTCTAATGGTATCCTTTTTGTAGTTGCAAATTCATGTAATGGGTGTAGTGCATGTGCATGAGGATCAAATTGATCTAAAAATAAGATTTTAAATTCTATCCATGAACAAACAGAATCTAGTGGAAGATTATCATACCATTGCCTTGTTGTACCTTGAAGTGTTTTGACAAATAATTGGCAAATGATATCCTGATGCTGAATCTAGACAAAAATGAATATACGCCTGCAAGTTTCAACATGTTCAGAAGCATTTTTCCCAGTGTTAGGGAAAAATAAAGGAAGCCTATCATAAAGATGACCAAGGATTTCATGGAAAAGTCTTGGTGTATACAAAGGGCTACCCATTAGAGCTGGGTTTTCCAAGATCTGACCCACTCCAACTCACAACAATCCAAAATTACTCAAGGGAGGCCCTCCTTCTAGCGCCAGTTTGCTATTGATGGCCCAAATAGCACAACAACAGTTAAGCAAGATATTACTATTCTACTCTCTTGAAAGAGAAAGAATAATACATGGATATCTAACTCCCAAGGTCTTTGTAATTAGTTCTCGACTGTACTGACTTCACTCAATGGTTGATGTGAACTATAATGTTCAAGGGGCCTGCTGGTGTTGAGCTTGTGGATTGTTCTGAGATCAAACATAAATTGAAACCTACTTTAACTAGGGTTTTTAAAGAAACAAAAAAGGATAGATCAAAGGTTTGGAACTGAAGAGAATGATAGTTCATCCAACTTAACCAGACTTGTCACCTTTCAAGGAATTCCTAACTAAAACTGCAGAACAAAATTAACTTGTGATTAACACATAGTTTCATTCATTCACAGTGTTGATTTCAACAGCAGATTGTAAATCATTATTTAAACAAAACATAAAATAATATTTCATTCCTTGAAAGCTTCTCAAATAAAATGATTAACTAAAGATGAATACCATTCAAGAACACAATATGAAGTAGATTTAAATCTGGTTGCTTCTACTGTTGGTGAAACAGATAAGCAACATTTACAAATCTAGCACAATTACCAGTGTATAGAAAACCTATGTCTTCAGACTGTTTCCATCTATACTAAGAGAATTAGAAGGATACATTATTGCCTTCTATCCAATCTAACTCCTACTCTATTGCTGCTCTTAAATTTCTCTACTACTACTTGCTTCTACTACTCGTCCTCTAAAACTTCTACTCTTCCTTCTTTTTTTTACAAAGAGGCAAAAAAATGCCATATATATAGAATGTACCCAAAAGAATGCGTTGGCCCCTCTTTTAGGGTTTACAAAATATCGGTTGGTTATAGGAGGGTCGACCCTCGGATCTTTTGGAATGAAGTCAATACTACATCCAATGTGCATCCTCGTGTCCTTGTCAGTGAAAGATTACTCAGGGAGAAACCTTCAGATCTCTTACAACCACAACATTAACTTTTGGCCCCCATGTCCATCCTCGAACTTCCATGTCAAGCTGCTTTGAATACCCTGAAGCACTATCATTAATGTCGATCCGCCTTTTTTCCAGTAGACCTCATAGTTGTCCCTGATACTGACAACTTCTTCTTCATATTCTTCCTTGTGCTCAAGATCCTTCTGCAAGTTGACCTCTCTAGAAGCAGCATCAGACTTCCCATTAGATCTCCACACCATTGTTCACCGAGCTACTCCATTGCTTTTGACCTTAGAGCATATCCATGTCAGTTTACATTTTGTTGATCCTCTTCACAAGGGCAGTCAATCAGTCAAACTACCAAGGGTTCGCCTTTAACTCTCTCTGATTGGTTGAACGCATTCCATGTAAGATTTTCGGGTTGTCAAAGGTTGTTCACACAGAATCACATGTCGGTGAGACACTAATCGTGTCTCCCCAATGCGATTATACCTCATAGCAGCTATCGGCATAACCTCGAACCATTGGCAAGACTTCATGGTGAGCGACCAGAGTCACATTGATATCCACAGTGGTCACCGAGACAATCGCCATCAGCCAGACATCATAGTGAGTAATCAAGGGTTACACCGTTGCGTGGTTCCATTGGCACAACATCCGCATTCGGTAAGACATCCTTCAGTCGGTAGGAGGTCATAGCGGGCGCTAAGAGTTATACCAATATCCTTTTCCATTGGAAAGCTCATTGCTATCAGCAAGACTTTATTCCCTCGGCATGACATCATATTGAGCCCCCCTCTTCCTTCAGCAAGACACCATCGAGTCGATGAGATGTTATAGCGAAGCACAAAACTTTTCACCAAGACTTCGAGCACTTTGGCAAGACCTTATGCCGAGTCCTTCCATCCTCCTTGAGCTCATTTCATTTCGGCAAGACTTTGCTTCCTTTGCTGAGACATTACACTGAAGTCACCATCCTGTCAGTGAAACATCATCGGGTCCACCATTTCATTTCGAAAAGACCATATCGGGTTGGCAAGACCTTATGCCGAAGGAAAAAAATTTCACAGAGACTGAGAGCACTTCGGGGAGACTCCTTCGGGTCGGCGAGACTTTATGCCGATATCATTCCATGTCAGCGTGACTAACAACCATTGGCGAGACCTTATGCCGAAGTCACCATCCTGTCAGTGAGACATCACCAAGTCGGCGAGACGTTATAGAGAAGCACAAACCTTTTCACCGAGACTTCGAGCACTTTGGCGAGACCTTATGCCGAGATCATCCCACTCTCGCTGAGATCATACCCTTCTTCGATGGGACTTCCTTCAGTCAGAAAGATGTTATGCCGAACCCAAAATCTTTTGGTGAGACCTCCAGCTGTCGGGAGGAAATCATACTGAAGCCCCTGATCTTTCACCGAGAGTTCCTTCATTAGGCCAGACCTCATAGCGAATGTAAATCTTTCTCCTTGATGCGACCTTTTGAACAACTGTTGAGGAGACTTTCATCTGTCGATAGAACGTAACTCTGAAGCCACCTCATTTTAGCGAGACCTTATGCCAAAGGCAAAACATTTCGGCAAGTTGAGACCACTTCAAGGAGACTTCATTCCAATTGGCGAGACACATAAAAACTCATAGCGACTGAAATGTCTCAGCGACCCTTTCGATTTCAAATGAACAAAACCAAACTGCTAGTCGACAAGATGATAGGAGGGTCTCAGTGACTTTATCCTTTGAAGAGTTTCATACCAAATCTGACTGAGGCAGGCTTTCCAACTGAGTTCCTTGAGAAATATCATCAGGTGTATGATTTAATCCTGCAACACAAATGCCTCCATTAGTCCTCAAAGCATATAAAATATATCATATATGATTACATTCAATTTTTAGCAAGAAGAAAGCCAAATCAAGCTGAAGCAGAACAAAAATTTGATAGAAGAAAATGCAAACCCAAGAGGAAAACGAAAGAATTCCAAATACTAAAGCAAATAACCAAAAGTGAAGAGAACAAAAAAATAATGGGGGACCCATTTTGTTTCAGAATAAAATGGGGTGGTTATGCAAGGCATAACACTTTTACATTTTACATTTTTGCTACCTTGCATAATGCAACTTGCATGCCTGTGGTACCTTTCTTTTTGTTCATGAGTTCCAAGCATACAAAGCTTTGCTTGTCTCATGGAGCATGAAACAATATTTTCCTTTGTGGTGCCTTGTTAAAGTTATCAGGAGGTATAACTTTGATATGGTTGAGTGAGAAGCCCACTCAACGACATGACTTTCCCCATAGCCACCTTTGTGTTTGTGAGTTCATACCAACTAGCGTATGTATTTCACCTTTTGGGCCTTCTCACCCGACAAACCACCATGAATTATGTCACCCCAGAGTGAGTATACATTCTCTTTTTCAAACAACCGGCCTAGATCTAATCCACAACTAGTTGGACAGAAGATCAAAGCTTCATTTGATTCTATCATTTCAACACTTGCATGTTCCTTTGTTCTTATGCGTAGTTTTCCATGGATCTTCATTTTGGGGGCTTGATCATCCCTCTTGATCATTTTCATTCCATCTTGCTAACGTACGTGCATTTGAACCCTTCTCTCGATGTTCATGGCTACTTTATGTGAGCTTGAAGCAGGTTCATCCTCTCACTAAAGTGGGGGCTAAATGTGTCGTAGAAAAATGGCCCCTTGTCATTTTCATGGCCTTTTAGGTCTTGTTTCACAATGTTTGGTCTATTTTTCTCTAATGTTATATTGTAATGTTGCTTTAACATGCATATATATGTACTAAAATTCAAATAATGACATCTTGTGATGGTGTTGTCAAGTGTTGTAAAACATTCCTTTAGTCTTCTAGACTCTATTCATTACAATTCACCTAAAAATCACCTTTTCATCACTAAACAAGTCCTATTTTGAAGTGTTGTAAAGTCTTGTAACAAGATTTTATGCTTCTCTAGGCATAACTTCACTATTTACACCTTTCTTATGCTTTATTTGACCCCTTTATGCCCTTATAAACTTTAATTAAGTGCATTTTTTAATGTAAACCCAAAAAATGACATTAAATGCAAGATAATTCCCAACACCCATTTTCAGGTCCTAGGTGGGACCCATTCACCATGGGTGGCGAATGAGTCCTCCTTGGCTCCAAATTCAAAATATTTTAAATTTCCTTTCAGGTTTTTATTCAAAATCACTTGATGTCGGCCTGTGATGAGGTATTAATGGGTTACTAAGGCACAAGAGTGTATAAATAAGTGTTTCTATATCCATTTCAACCCCCATTCATCAAGTTCTCTTATTCACTCATTCACTCAAGTATTCAAGCACTTTACAACATCAAATAAAGCATAAATCAAGCACTTTGGAGCATCCATTGATGTATCTTCATATTTTATTCAACAAGGGTTTGGTAAGTTGATAGCATTTGCATGTTATTTGTTTATCATTCTCTTTCATTTCATTATTTCATTAAGGTTTTGATTACCAAAGTGGGGTTTGACCAAGGAAAACCCCTATTTGCTAACCCTCAACCATTTTTCCCCTCTTGCATGTGTGTTTGTAGACTTTTGTGTGCATATTTAACAAGTATTTAGGTGTTGAAAAGTGGTCAAAAAATCAACTCTAAGGTGCCTCAAGTCTAATCAACCTTATTTCAAGCTTGGAAAAGGTATTATGTCTGTTTCCTACAAAATTGACTTTGGCAACCCAACAAGCAGACATCTTAAGATCTGATGTTGCAGAGTTGTCTCCTGATTTCTTAGAATTTTGGGAGAGGACTAATCTTCCACCTGTGGTGAATGAGTCCCAACTTAAGGCTAGAAATCTAAGTTCTGTTAGATTTTGAATCCCGACACTCAGAAATTGGTTCCTAACAATTTTCATCAGAAGCAAGACTAATTCACCACCCTAGGTGAATGAGTCCCACTGGTCAATTTCTGTAATTTCAGATAGCATTCCAAAGATTCCAAATTCTTCATTAGACCTCTAGGTGCACACTAATTCAACTCATTTCTTTTTGTTTTGCATCTATTCATTCCTATTTCATTGTTTGCATATCACATTGTGTTTTCCAACATAACATAATTCTTAGGTTTTGCATACATAATCAGTCATTTAGATCATTTAATTACACTTAGTTCATTACATTTAGCTTTAAAAACATCATACATAACATAATTTGAATGAACCCCTTAGCATTTTTGGCCCTACTCTCTCCTTTTAGGTGAAAACCCTAGAAGAGTTAAAAAGTCATAAGGTGCCAAAAATATACAGTTTAGTAAGATAGGAAAAAAATTTCCTATAGTGTGAAGAATGCAAGTAATGTAGATGAGAGAGTGACCTATACAAAATATAATGTAATAACCCATTCTTGATTATTACTAAATTATTATTATTGTAAATGACATGTGAATATACTCCAAATTAAAAAAGACATAACTAGTGGCTAAAGTCAATCATAGCTACACATTTCTAATTAAAATGAGTCAAAGATTCTTATATTCACTTCAAAAGTAAAATTAAAATATCAAGATTTATGTGGCACCTAAGGCGACATTGCCATTACATAGTACATTTCTCATAAAGTACATGAATGAATAAAATCAAATACATCATAGACTATAATAGTCTGGGAAAAGCTAGGGTTCTTCTTTATCACTCACCTCCACTGGTGGACGAGATCATGGTTGAAGTGCTTTACTGCCCAACCATGAAGTTTATGCTTCCCTAGTATTCTTCTGACTTGAAGAATGCCTAACCCTACACGGAAATCTTAGCAAGAGAACAACTTGGAAGGTGGAATCTCGTGCATTCCCATACATCAACATGTAATTTCTATCTACAATTTAGAAAGGAAAGTGCAAGATCTATGCTAGGAATGGCAGAGAGTGTAATCATAGAGTTCATTAATACATACACAATGAACCATATTGCTTAGCCAAGCATAATAAGTGTGTTGCAACAATAGCAAACGATAGGTTGTGGTAAAGCAAACCTATGCTCTCGAAACCCATTTTAGCACCCGTTTCAAAAGGTAACTTTCTAGTACAATAGCTATCTACCTTCTAGTAGAAACTACCCATAGGTGCTCTAGTCAACTAAGGTATCACCGTTCTATTCAAGTATCCAAAATATACTACCACATTGTCTTCAAGGAAGATACATAATAGAAATTTATGCTCTAAACAAAAAGTAGATTCTATGTTTCACAGAGTATTTCAACATTTAGTCATATCATTCTTATGACCAGTTTCTACTTAACAACTTAAGAATTTTTCTTTAAAATATACTGAAAAAAAAAGAAGGTATGTCACAAGTATGTGTATGTACATAAACAAAGTCTATGTGCATACACATATATGTGCCTACTAATGTTAAAATTTGTGCATACATTCTAAAATAATCATTATTCAAATTGCAATCTTTCAATAATATTCTAATTGATGTTTCATTGTAAAATAAATGTTCTAAGCAAGTCTTATACTAACAATTTCTCACATACTGTTATATTCTATCATTTTTTGTTTCCAGAAGAACATTCATCGTTTAAATAGAATGAGTTTTGTTTCCTACTAAATAGTCATAAAGTAAGTTGTTTACATACTAAACAGTCATAAAATTAGTTGTTTACTCATGAACATTCATTGTTTTAACAAAACAGGAGTTTTTTCCTACTAAATAGTCATAAAGTAAGTTGTTTACATACTAAACAGTCATAAAATAAGCTGTTTACACATGAACATTCATTGTTTTAACAAAAAAGTTACTATTTCCTACTAAATAGTCATAAAGTAAGTTGTTTATGTAACGTCTGAAAATGAAACAGGATTTTTGCACAATAGACAACAAAGAAGATTAGATCGTTTAGAAGCACACATGCATACAATACTAAATCTAACATGCAAATTCATACGTTAAGCAACAAAGAACATGGGAAAGTAAAAAACGTGATTAAAACTAGAACAATCTCACCAATTTTCAAACGTATTTTCATGAATTATCTTGATTGCCCTTCTCCATTTCGCTTATATGGTATAATTGCCCTAATATTTTCAAGTAATTCGTGCAAGTATAGCCTAAGATAGTGATTAGCAAAATATCGAAGATTCAAGACAAAGTGCTCTCCAAAGTTACAAAATTCGCGAGAGAGATTGGAATGAAGAATGACAAATCAATTTATAGAAATTTGATTATTCGAATGACAGGCCAAGATTGAAAGATTAACAGATGGTTGAGATTGAGAGATTAGTCATGCATTCAGATAACTGATAGAAGTGACACGAGTGATTCGAATTAGAAATAGAATTAAAGATTAAATAAATGATTTAATCTTCAGTTCGGCATTCGAAAACATAAGAAATATCTTTGCATGACAAAGATGAAGATTGATTAAAGCAACTCTCTGTTCGAACACGCACAACACTTAATTAATTAAATAAGAATATTTAATTAATCCGCATGTACACGCAATTGAGTTAGAAGTGGATGATTGAATGGTTAGACGAAGAGATTACTCGAAGACGCCACTCAAACATTAAATCAATAGTTAACTGAACGATTAAAATAGATGTCGAGTTGAGTAAAAGTGAATACTTAGATAATTCACATAATTATCTAAAATATAGAGGAATGTGTTAAAATAGAATTAATGAATTAAATAATTCATTTAATTCAAGAAACAATATTAGAATAATTAAATAAATAATATTTATTTAATTAAATGATGAAGGGATTTTAAATGAATAATTAAATAAATAATGAATTTATTTAATTATAGTTGAAATATGATAAAGAATAAATTAAATAATGATTTATTTAATTTAACCGGAAGAATAAGGTTAATTAGTAAGATAATTAAATAAGAAGCGTTTATTTAATTAATCCGATAGAATAAAGAAAAGTGAATTAATTAAATAATTGAGATTATTTAATTAATAGATGAATTAATAGAAGATGAATTAATTAAATAATTAAGATTATTTAATCAAGACCATGAAGAATACGAAATATAGAAGTGGCAGGCTAAAAACCAGATTTTGGTGTCTACAGTTTACATACTAAATAGTCATAAAATAAGTTGTTTCCAACTATAAACACAAATTTTAATAAAAAAGGGTCATTTGCTAAAGAATAAATTTTGTTTACATCATTACATTTCTATATAAAACTAACAGAATATATTTAATGAAAAATAATGTGGTTTACTCATTTTGTTGCTCTTAAGCTATTTATAGTAATTTTTCACCATTTAATACTGAAAGGATTTGTCCATCATGAACAAAAATTAAACAAATCAAAAAGCATAGTTTCAACCTTAAGAACAAAATGTCTTTAATCCTGATCTTGAACTCTTTCATCACTAGAATCACTATGAGCATCTTTGATATTATAAGGAAACCAACTTCGACATGCTTGTCTATGTGAGTTTCTTAAGAAAAATTTTTAGTTAAGAAAACAAAGAGGTTTCAGGATCTGCGGTACTTTTCCTACACAAGCTGCATAAAGAAAGACCAAGGTTTTTCTAGATTTTGACCCATTTCTATGGTTAGGTATTTCCTATCTTAACCTCAATTTTCATTCAAAGTTACCCTTTTGAGTATTTTGGTTTAGACCTTAATGCTTGCTACTCTATACTTCATGCAGACTCATATATGCTTCTAAAACAATAAATTACACTATTGATCATGAGGATTACGCTTTACAAGTTTACAAAGAAACCCTTCATTAACATCCCATCAATTCTTCCAATCGAGGCTTCTTTTATACACATATGATTACCACTGACTTGCATAAAAGAACTATTTACCCTTTCACCATTATCAGCTAGGCTGATAATGGGAAGCGTTTGCTTTAAAAGATACTATGTTGACAAATATTGAAGGTAGCACAGAGGTTTATTTCCTCTTTACAGAGGTTCAATAGGAAAACCCTTACACAGTCAACACCAAATGGTACACATTAAATTGGATTATGATATCCAATAGCCATGATATGGCTTTCTCTATATTGAGCGAACATTCTTAACAGTCAATTCAAGGATTTTGATGCCTCAGACTAGCACAGCTAGCCGAATGGCTTCATTTAAAAAAACTAACATGAGCAGGCTATAGGCCATGTAGATCCCCTAAGGGTGATCTCCAAAAATATCATTCGGCTTGAGCCAAAACACACAGGAAAATACATAGCATGCCTCTATACTATCGGTTCTACCATCATATGCAATGATAAACCTAAGCAATGAAGAGATATGATAGTGATATCGACAATAATTCATGAATTGAATTTCCTCAATGGATGAGCCTATTGAATTGAAGATTTCCTCAGATTTTTCCTACAACTTCGATCTCTTTCTTCTTTTTCGGTGCTTGTTGATTTCCTTCCTTATCAAACTCCTAATTTTTCCACCCCTTTCATTCAAAAGAATGGTAAAAAAATCCCCACTTTGCATGCAGCTGGGTGCTAATATTATGGCAGTTTCTTGCCATAGCCGCCCTCCAATTTTATGGAATGCCTTTATTATTGGGCAAGTTGTGACCATCGTGGGTTTTCCTTGTAATCTTCATTGATTTTACCACAGATTGACTCTTAAAGAATTGGTTATCAACTTAATTTCCATTCAAATTTGAACATGAATACGTATGTATATGTACGTATATATATATACATATATATATATATATGTATATATATATGTATGTATGTATATATATGTATATATATATGTATATATATATATATGTATTTATATAGATATATGTATGTATTATATATATATGTATTTATATATATATGTGTGTTCGATTTACATGCACATATATGTATATATGTATATATGTATATATGCATATATGCATATATGCATATTTTTTAAATAAAAAATTCATATACAAGTTGCTTGTTTGGAATGACTCAAAGGTTCCATACATTATCATTTTAGGTAAGGAACTTTAATTTTTTTTTTCGAGCTTCTTTACATATATCTATATATATATATATACACTAAAGAAGAGAATTTTCTTTAAAATGCTCATTTTATTTCCTTCAAATCACAAGGCTTGAACAGAAAATTAAATCTACTAATCATTCATTTGTAAGCACTGAAAAATAGTTCAAATCAGAAAAAAATTGCTTTCTTATATATGCAGATCAATCAAATGCCAATCATCATGCCATTATGGTGTGTGCACCTAGATTCCAACTGGCTTATCGTTCAATCTGGCTAAACAATCATACTTCAATCATGTTCTGTTAGGTATCTCTCTCTCCCTCTCAACCCTCTCCCTCCTACCCCCTCTCCCTCCTACTCACTCTCCCTCTCTTAGGTCTCTCTCTCTCAACCCTCTCCCTCCTACCCCCTCTCCCTCTGTTAGGTATCTCTCTCTCCCTCTCAACCCTCTCCCTCCTACCCCCTCTCCCTCCTACTCACTCTCCCTCTCTTAGATCTCTCTCTCTCTCTCAACCCTCTCCCTCCTACCCCTTCTCCCTCTATTGGGGTGTCTCTCTCTCCTCTCAGCCCTCTCCCTCCTGCTCCCTCTCCCTCCTACTCCCTCTCTTGGGTCTCTCTCTCCAGCCCTCTCCTCCTACCCCTCTCCCTTTGTAGGTCTCTCTCTCTCTCTCTCAGCCCTCTCTCCTCTACCCACTCTCTCCCTCTCTTAGGTGTGTCTCTCTCTCAACCATCCCCTCCTATCCCTCTCCCTTTGTTAGGTCTCTCTCTCTCTCTCAACCCTCTCCTCTACCCCATCCCCTCTATTAGGTCTCTCTCTCTCTCAACCCTCTCCCTCCTACCCCATCTCCCTCTATTAGGTCTCTCTCTCCCTCTCAACCTTCTCCCTCCTACCCACTCTCCCTCTATCTCTCTCTCTCAACCCTCTCCCTCCTATGTTGGAAAAATATGTCTCAATCCCATAGGCTGAAACCTCTATTGGAGCCAAGTCGGTGTGACATATTCTATGTCTAGCCGATGAGTAGATTTGTAACCTTATGTTTTGTACAGGTCACTGTGACCTTGCAGAAGTCTTGCTGAATAGTTACACATTGTAGTCTTTAGTGTGACATGTTTTCGGTAAGTTCTCTAACCGCGTGGAAATCTCTGGCCGATAGGCCATACATATCGTTTATCGGGAGACCCTTGGCTGAAAGGCTTAGTTCAGGAAGAAGCCTCAGCGATGAAGAAAGGTCTCACCGATGGGGGAAATCTTGGAGTCTTCGCGGTGACACAATGACTTTGGTATGAAGTCTCAGTTGCCGATGGAGAGTCTAACCGATGATGAGGGGTCTTTGGTATAACTTGGAGAACTCGGTAAGAACTCTCAACGAAGAGTGGTATGTCTTGCCGATAGCATTTGCTTGGTGTCCTTGGAGTAACATGTGATGGCTTGGTAAGAATTCTTACCGATGTGTGAAGTCTTTCCGACCGTTCAGTGCTCGATGTAACTAAATGGGTCTCGGTGTGAAGTCTCAGTGATGAACGAAAGTCTTGTCGACTTTTGATCACTTTGAAGAAAGTCTTTGAACCTCAACATGATCTCTTGGTGAAAGATGATAGTCTCGCCGATGTAAGTTCTATTGTCTATGTGACTTTTGAACCTCGGTGTGAAGTCCTTGCAAAAGCAATGAGTCTCATCGACTGGTGGATGCACACGAATTAACATGAAGGCTCAATGTGAGGTCCTAGTGAGAGCGATAGTCTTGCCAAAGGGAAAACTGAAGTCGATGCAACAGGTGAACTAGATATAACCTCTTGTCGAATGTAAGGACTCTTGGAGATATCGAATGCTGACTGTGTTGGCATCGGGGAGACACAGACAGTGTCTCACCAATATGCCAACATAGCTTGACATGGTTATCGTAATGTGAGCGCGTTATTAACTAGTAGAGATATGTTCATTTAGGATTAAATAACGTGCTTGTGTTATCACTAAAATGGTAAAAAGTCACAGTATACCCATGATGTTAGCCCATATTCTGCATATTCTCCTGGTTTTGCACGTGCTCTGACAAAAACTATCTTTTTAGTGATTGAGTGACGTGTGCATGCATGATTTTGAGATTCCATCACCTTTTGAATGTTCTTTCCATCACCTTTGCATGAAATAGCATATTTTTCATGTTGAGAGGCATATAATATCAATTCAAGTTTGAATTATATTGATAATTGATATACAATTGAAATTTGGAGGGGAACAAGCTTTTGAAGAAGTCAAATTTTTGAGGAGTTTGAGGAAGGAAGAAGCAAAAGGTTGCATAATTGGGTAGAACTCCTCTATTTGAAACTTTGTTTTTTTAGGTATGTGAAATCTTTGTACATTTTCTTTCATTCTATTATGGCTTGCTTTCATTTTTATTGTTTAGCTTATTCCATGTTGATCAAATTGTTTGTTTGTGATGCAATATCAGATTGCCAAGCCACTCAACAACATCATTTATTTAGGGAACTTCCTTCCCAAATCAATAAAGAGTAAAAGATCAATTTATACAAACTTTGTCAAATTCATCCAAAACTACTTTTCATTCAACCAAAATCCATTTATTTCATTTCAAGTTATAAGGCTATCAGTAGCCAATTCACCATATCCATATAGCAAACCATTTTCAGAATCAACTTTCAACTTTTTTCTTGTCATAAACAATACAAAAATCACTCATCAACTTAACTTACCCCTTCAAGGCAAAAAAAATCAAACACCTTTGTTCCTTAGACCTGCAATCAAACATAATCCCAACCATTTAAGATATCTTTGCTCAAATCAACACATCCATCATCCTATCTTCACTTAAACACCATTTGTAACAACAACAAGCAGCATTAGTTTAACACTATCACCAGACCTTTAAGATACCAATTTCATCATGTTTTGATTGTAATATTCCAATATATCGGTATAGACACACTCTGACTACTTTGCATTCAAGAAACCATTGCCATATATTGGAAACATATGCCCAAATCATCAAATCTTTCACAATCTACCTTCAAAACATTACCAAGCATAGACACAACTGTGGCATCACAAATGAGACTGCTCCCAAGCACTTAACAACATTCCTTTCGTTGTTTCTACATATTCTCTTGTTTTTTGGCAAAAATGCCAAATATCTCTAGGAGGCCAACATTCCATCTAATTGATTCATTTTTCTATCATAATGCATTTACACAATCCCAATATAGATTCTCGGGCCTATTTTGATCCTTTTCAACATACTATAAAAGTTTATACACTTATTTCACAAAACAGAGTAGAACCAACATGTTGTCTATTGGTAAAAGCCCTTAAATAGGTCAATTTATCAAAGCAAGTCATCATAGAACTACTCACTAATCCACCAAACCTGCAAATAGTCTTAGGCCATGTGTAGAAACTCACAAATAAACAAGTTTCAAGATGGGAAACGCCCATTAATACACAAAATCAGTAAACATTTGATTATAGGGTGAAAACACACCAACCATGAGGGTTTCTTTAATGAAACATTTGCAAAACCTCTACTACTACGCCCAAAAATTGAAACATGCTTCATTATGTCTGTAAATTATTTTGAAATCATTTCTAAGCTCCTCTACATGTTTTTTCCTCAAACCCTACTTGAAAACACCATTTTTTTAAATGAGAAAATTCAGAATTTTGTTCATGCAACAGTATCCCAACTTCTTATTTCTATTTACCCCTGCTACACACATCTTCACATTGAAAAGACACTAAATATGATCCATTCCACCGACCTACTAGCCCTACATTGGTGGAATGGCTAAGAATTGCTTTTTAGACTCTCTAAATAATTCTAAGGAAACCACAGATCGAGACTTAGGAAACTAAGTTCAAATTAGATTGATTATTTGAATTAAAATTCCTACAACTTTCAAGAATGAAGGAAGTCTCTTTCCCTGACAAGAATCAAATCTTAGAACATGCTTGAATCACTATGCAACCTGAAAACAAGAATAGAAAAGGTTTCCAAAATAACTGAGTAGAGGTTTTTTTATTAATTTTTATGGATTTTTGGGATAGAATATATTCCTTTCTCGAGCTTACAATTATTTTTAAAGGTGTCTAAGTCAGTTGAAGTAACTGCCTCTTCATCTTCATCAACCCAACCTTGCCCTTCCACAAAAAAGACTCTTCACCTTCTTGCTTTTGTGCAATTTTACATTTTTACAATAATTGACAACTTTTGTTATAAAAAACAACTTTTCAATAATATCACCTAGTGACCTATTTCATGGTGCAAATACATTGAAATTCATCATTTAATGACCTTCACTCATCATATTTACTTGAACATTACAAATTGAACAAATTAGCATTTTGAAGGAATTTCATGACCTAGGTGCTCCTGCACCTAGTTTGTCATGTTACAACCTTACGTTGTCAATGGACATTTTAAATCACACAATTCGATACACTTTCCTATTAAATTTTTAAAGCCACATCTCTTTGGGGGCATTTTGGTAAATTTAACAATTGACTTTCTTTGTGTATGCTTCAAAGCTATCATTGAGTTATTTTGTCAAAAGCAGTTATACAAAACCCGGCTTTCGACGAGTTATGCTTCAAAGCTTTCAATTAGTTAATTTGACAACATAGCACTTTTTGCATAGGTAAAATTATTCATCATGCCGAAGAAATGAACTGTTAAATGGAAAAAACTAATAGATGATCAGCTCCAAGCCATCAAAGATAAAGAGAAAAAATAGATGAGGGAATTTCATGAAAAGAAAAATTAGAGCGATTGATGGCTCATAAACCCGGTTGAGGAACCTCAAAGCATCCAAAATAGAAAAATTGGCTGACACAAAGGGCACGAATGGCAAACAGTGTACTAGGGAGATCACGAGGAATGCACCATAGTTGGGGGAGACACACCATCACGAAAGTCAATGAAAGGGACACCATTAAGCATAGCCGAATATGGAGGGACACCATCTACAAAAATTGGTATGGTTGGACACCATCCCACCACATCTGAAGTTGAAATTACATCATCACTGGGGTTGAGGAACAAGGTATGCCATCATCCCACATGAACCTCAAGGTATGTCTTTTATTCCACCCTCGATGGAAGGTACACAATTTAGCCCATCTCACTTAAATATTGATGAAATTCCTAATGTTGAGATTTATGTACATAGGAGAACACCACCTAAATTTTTTCATACAAAGCCAAAGTATTTGATTAATATTGATGAGAATATTTTGCGGCCACATGGAAGGTAAGATTCTAGAGCACTTGTAGAGAAGATATGTTGATAAAGGATTTGGAAAATGTTGCTGAAGGATAAATGAGACCGGAAGATGTCAACTATTTATTCAAATGATGCGGGGTTTAAAGTACAGAAACATCATGAAGACTCTTGGGTTGAGAACATCGAATGCATCAAGTGAAAACACTATTGTGAAGAATCTAATGGATGCTTATGATAGTGTGGGTAAGACCTCATGCTCAAAGGATAGTAATGTCACCCGACGTGTCATTACGGTAACTTTAGTAGCTATCAAAGAGATCTACGCCTCATTAAAAGAACAAGTGAACAAGTGGGAATTAGTAGAAAATCTTTATCAAACGCCGTTCAAAGGCGACAAAGAATTGAGGGCACTGATTCAAATGAATTATGGGCATTCTCGGGGAGACTGACACACAAAGATAAAAAATTTGTTGAAGCATTGAGAACACTAATTGAAGATTATTGGAAGAATAATACAAGACCATCTCTGAATCAAATGGATGTCGTAAGAAGGAGAATCGGTAGTCGAAAGGCAAGTAGGCCACATCCAAAGCGTTTTTTGGATACGACTCAAACCCATTTTTTTCATAAATTTCAAAATGATTATCCTCAAATTAGTATTTCTCAAAGATTTTTTGAAATGTTTAAACCTTTTTTATGTCAAAATAAATCACATGCACTACTTTTTGTTGTAGACTACATATTGCATTCACTAACCATTATGATGTTTATCATTCTATATGTTTAGATTTGCATACTAATGATGTTTTACAAGATTTTGGCATAGAGGCCCCCACCAAAATCTTCAAGAAAGTTCTTATCAAAAATTTTATGTGAAATAGAGGATGGCCAAATATTCTATAGGACAACATGCTTGGATGGTTCATGCGAGTGTTGCGGTGGCTTGCAACGAATGCTAGTATGCCAACATATGGAAAGCACATATGAAGTGGGACAAAAACTAGTAGAGTTCGGGAAGTATAAAACATTGGCATATGCTACAAAAGATGGGTCTTAAGAAAAAAGGTGTGAGTTGGTTATTCAGAAGATTCCAGTGTATCAGTTCATGTCCATGTTTTGTGAGAATCTAGTGTATGAGTATGCAAGGCATACCCATAGAGCCCGATGGCTGGACACACAATTCAAGCTATGCAAGGACACCTTTCCACTTGGTAGCATAGTATCAGTGGTTGAATTTGCAGAGAACTACACTCTACAGCCACAACATGAGGTGCAATCATAGTATTACAACTCCACACAAGTTTCAATATTTGTGCACATAGCATTCATACATGTAGTTGAAAGTACAAAGGACGAAAGGAAGGTATTAAGGGAGTATCACTTTTATATTAGTGATGATCGCATGCATTCTCCAGATTTTGTGCAAGGTTGCTTCCATATGTTCTACAATCATTTGGCTCAGAGGAGTATATCATATGATCGTCATATAATATGGTATGATAACTATGCAACATAGTTCAAGAATGCGTGCATGTTCTACTAGTTGTGTAGGATGCATCTCACTACACATGTTCAACATATGTGGAACTTTTGTGAGGCCAGACATGGAAAGGGAGAGCATGATGGTGCAAGAGCATGCATGAAAAGAGCATTAGCATGAGAAGAGTTAAAGTATAAAGATAGTGCATAGTTGATAGATGCAAGAAGGTCAATCGTCGAGTGGTGTAATGGTTCGATGGGTCTAGGTAATGAAGGTACATCTTCAGTTAGTAGATTTATTTGGTTGATGGATGATACTAACATTGCACCATATGAGGATTTTTGTACACTAATAGGATCGAGTGAGTTACACTCTTTCCTTAGCTCAAATGTAGGTTCATGGAGTATCAATACACGTAAGATGGCATGCTTTTGTTCTTCATGTACAATACAAAAGCCTGGAATGATTGTGAGTTGGGGAGTGGGTTTGACAAAATGGTTGACAAGTTATCTTAGCCCACTTCACCGAGTGTATCACCCTCACGATGGAATTGGAACCTTTCTGAGGATGGAATCATTGAATTGGAAGCGACCATGTATCGGATCTAGTTTAACTAGGTAATATATCTACTTTCTTAGTATTTGAAATTCCATATTGTTATCTTATTTTTTAGTGTATTTGTAATGTTGACTAATTCCAAGAGATATGTTGCACATATCAATGGAGGGCATGCTTATGCAGTTATTGCAGATGAAGACAACAAAGAGGGAGGGAACTATTACTTGTGTTGTTGTGTTGAGGCAAAAAATAAATTGGAGGTCCCAGTTATAGATGGAGAAAACATTTAATACCCTATAGGCTCATTTGTTATTCTTGGAAGGTTGAAAGGTACCCACATAGAGTGTTAAGATTGTTTTGAGGAATTTGACATGCATCATAAGATTCTTCATTACTCAAACCTTATCGTGGCATCCAATGTTCGTTTGACCAAATATGGGTATACCTTTGAACAAGACCTAGTGGAAGGTCCATGAGTTCGATCATGAGGCAATATTGACACAATAAAGAGTAGAGCAGACCAGATGGTTCCATTGGATTAATTTGTAGGTATATACACTTGGTTCTTATTAATTTATACTTGTATCCACGTCAGTTTGGTTGATGCCAATGCTATCATCTTATTTTACTTTGTGTATTTGTATGTAACTAGGCAAACATTGATTGGTGTCCCCTTGCATAAAATGCAGATTTATGAGCCATCCAAGAGAATCTCAAGAAGAAAAGCAATGCGACATCCTCATTTTGATGATCTTGACAAATCTCAATTATGATTTTAAGCCATTAAAAAAGTGTGTGTGAAGCTTGATGAGGAAATTTCAAGTTATTCATTTGAATTTAACCTTATCATGACCACCTATGACGTAGACATTATAAGAGCATCTCAATTTCAATAAATTCTATTCATAGGAGCATAGACAAGGAAGTGAACTCTTGAAAAAATGCCTCAAAAGAAATGTGGTCTCTCATGGTGATGGAATGGCATGATGAATGCCATGACAAGAGAAAATTGTTGTGGATTGTCATGGCATTCCATCCCATTGAGACCACATTTCTTTGAGGCCTAAACAGTTGCTACCTTTTCTATGTTATTTCTTATTAGTATGCTTTGATAGATTTTTTCCAAGCATCCATAGCTTTTTTGGAAGCACCTATTTTAGGCTTTTAGCCATAGCAACAAGGAAGCGAAATAGAATTCTGGTAAACATGTATGATAAATGTACTAGCATAGAGAAGGCCACAACTGTTTGAAAAAATGCCTCAAAGAAATGTGGTCTCATGGTGATGGAATGCCATGAAAATCCACAACAATTTTCTTTGTCATGTGATGCGAGGGATGGGACTTTAGTCAAAACTCAAAGTTTCAAGGATTACAATGATGCAATCTCAAACACTCTTCCAGGCACCCCATGGAGACAAGCCTCAATAGTGTACTTATAACTTAGATGCTTTCCTAATGGACCCAAACCCTTGGAGTGATCTCAATGAACTAAAAAAACTTTCTTGAATGGTTTCAAAGCCCCAAACCTCTGTCTTAGACAAAACTCACTTTTTGCACCTTGACTAGGCTTCTAGCCCAACTAGGCTTCTAGCGATGGTTTTTTGACTTTTCACTCAACTTCCCCAAAGGAATCCTCAATATAATGAATGATTAAAATGTGATTCATGATGATACACAACATATCAAATCATTTATGGCACTTGTTCTAGATCAAACCTACCAAAATATGTTGTTTCCTCAAATTTAAGGCCTAATTAGCCCACTTTTTCAAAGCAACCCCTCTCTAAACTTATCCCCTAACTATGAAACTTTCAAAAGTGTTTTAAAATGTTCCCAAACCAAAGATTTTCAAGGTATTAGTCTTCTTTGACACCCTCAACACCCTAAATCACAAAACCCTCAATAAATTGCTCCAAAACTAGGGCCTCTTGAAAATTAGCTTTCCCAACACTTCCAGATCCTTCTCTTGGACTTTTCACCAATTGTATACGCATAAAAATGGTCATGTCTATAATCCTAGCAATTAATTAAATATTTATTATTTAATTAATTTTTCTAAAAATCCTCTGCATATGATTAAATTTAATTAATTTAATTATATTATTCATTCATCTTATTCTTCCTTCATAATTAAATAAATCTATTTTATTTAATTATTTTCATATGTCCACTTAATTAATTAAATAAATACATATTATTTATTTAAATTAATTATCATTTGTTTGAATTTGAATTAAATGTTTTGATTTAATTAAGTTTAAATATTGCCCTTTCTTCTATTTTAAATTCTTCTTCTAATTAATTAAATGTTTCATTTAATTAATTTCATAAAAGTAATTTAATTAAATAAATCTTATTTAATTGAAAATATCTTATTCTTTCTTTCTAAATCACAATTAGGTATTTTTGTGAAATCTTCTCATATCATAATTAAATATTTTATTTAATTATGAGATCTTCTGCTTTTTTCAATAAAACATGATTAAAGCTTTATTCTTATCACAAATTTTCTTCTGCTTTTAAAAGCTTAATTAAATATTTTATTTAATTAAGAAAAGCTTAATATCCTCCACAAATAAATATTTTGAATTTTTAATTCATTATTTATCAGCTTTTAAATCTTCCTTTTATTCTTTTAAAGAAAGATGATTTCTTATCTGCTTTTCTTTTTTCCTCTTTCATAAAAATAGAAAAATCTTGTTTCTAGGTTTCTTCTATTTTCTCTTCAGCTTCATCTTTCTTCAGCCATTCGATCTGCTAGGAATGATCACAACCGTCAATCAAGACAACCAATCAGAATCATTTAAAAAACTCTATAAATACCTGTGTGAATCCAAGCATTGGTAATAGGCAATTAATTAGAGTTCATGCATTTAATTCATTTAGTATTTCATTTATCATAGCATCATGTTTATTTCAAGCTTATTAGTATTAAATCATATCATAGCTTAATCTTGCATCATACATCATATCAAAATCTTGTTCTTTAGGAAGACAGTTTGTTGAGCCTAGCCTACAATCTGAGAAGACAAAGCTGAAATCGACAAAAACACTAAAGATAGAGGACAATAGGATGACAATGGAAGCATAATACTGAGTTTGCACTTCTTTACTTTTTTATATTTTGTTTTGATATAATGTCCTATTGGTGTGTTTGAATAGTTATTTCAATTCATTTACGCATTTATTTTTCAACCACACACCAATAACTCAACATATCTAAACACCTTCAACTCATAAATATACCCCTTATTAAGGTAGATATCCTGCTGCTACACTTTAGGCACCATTTTCATGCCCTTTTCCTTGCTAAAACTTGGTGTACACCCAAGAATCACTCTTTCCTGCACAATAACTTATTAGATCTATATAATAAAAGTTAGATATGATCCATTTCACAAGTTTTCAGTCACACTCTCCCATGAAATGGATCATTTATTCATGAAGACTCTCAAAACTAGTGAAAAATCTGTACTTTTTGAGGACAGTCAACAATATAACACAAGAAACTGATTCCCAACATTATTCAGGTCATTCAAAAGGTTAAATGAATGTAAGTAAAAGTTTTTAAACCATCCAAAGGAGCATGACACCAAAAGGAATCAAAGATTCATCAAAAAACTCAAGAAAATGCAAAAAGATTGAAGTTTTTATTGATTTTTCGTAGCAGTCCGTACAACACTTGCAATATCAGCCAACCCTCTGTACAAATTATTTCTCCAGACTTATAGACTCATCCTACAACTGTCCCAACTGATTAGAATTTATTTTATTACATTATTGTGATTAAAACTCCTAAAACTCACTTTTCCACCCAAAGTTGGATTTCAAAAATTTAAATTTCCAACATTGCAATTTATTAACTCCTATTAACTATAAAGCTTTCAAAACTATTACATATCATAATTCAACCTTATTTAAGCTAATTAAAACATCATATACCTATTTAAACTCCTAGAACATCATTGTTCCATTTACAAGTCAATTTGGTCCTATGGTCCTTATCAGGACCCTTAGGACTTTTGATCTTCCTGTTACACTCATCCATGCCAAATGCCATTATAGGCTTCAAAATGCTATAATTGATGCTTTGGAAAGGTTTATAGGCCTTCAAGATCCCTGCCATCTCCTGACTCTCCAAATGATCCTCAAGGAGCTTGGGTGCTCCTGCACCATCATGGCATTCCACCACCATGAGACCACATTTCTTTGAGGCATTTTTTTCAAATAGTTCATTCCCTTGTCTATGTTATTGCTTACTATTATGCTATGATAGATTTTTTCTAAGCATCCATAGCTTGTTTTGTAAGCACATGTTTTAGGCTTTTAGCCATAGCAGCAAGGCAATGAACTGTTTGGCTAAATGCTTTGATAGACATGTATGAAAAATGTGTTAGCATAGACAAGGCAATGAACTCTTTGCAAAAATGCCTCAAAGAAATGAGGTCTCATGGTGATGGGATGGCATGACAAATGCCATGACAAGAAAATTGCTATGGATTGTCATGGCATTCCATCACCATTGCGACCACATTTCTTTGAGGCTTTTTTTCAAACAGTTTGTTGCCTTTTCTATGCTATTGCTTCTTAGTATCCTTTGATAGATTTTTTCTACAAGCATCCATAGATTTTTTGGAAGCGCCTATTTTAGGCTTTTAGCCATAGCAAAAAGGAAGTGAACTGTTTGATAAAATGCTTTGGTAAACATGTATGATAAATGTAGTAGCATAGACAAAGGCTGATGAATTGTTTGAAAAATGCCTCAAAGAAATGTGGTCTCATGGTGATGGAATGCCATGACAATCCTAATAATTTTTTCTTATCATGGCATTCCACCACCATGAGACCACATTTCTTTGAGGCATTTTTTTAAAATATTTCATTCCCTTGTCTATGCTATTGCTTACTATTATGCTATGATAGATTGTTTCTAAGCATCCATAGCTTGTTTCAAAAGCACCTATTTTACACTTTTAGCCATAGCAGCAAGGAAATGAACTATTTGATAAAATGCTTTGATAGACATGTATGAAAAATGTGTTAGCATAGACAAGGCAGTGAACTCTTTGAAAAAATTCCTTAAAGAAATGAGGTCTCATGACCTAATGGAATGCCACATGACAATCAAATGCTTTTGATTGTCATGGCATTCCATCACCATGAGACCTCATTTCTTTGAAGAATTTTTTCAAAGAGTTCACTGCCTTGTCTATGATATTTCTTACTATTATGCTTTTGATATAATTTTTCCAAGAATCCATGAAAACGTTTTGAAAGCACTTGTTTTTAGGCTTTACGACCATAGCAACAAAGGCAACCGCCAAGACTATTTGACAAAATGCTTTTATTCATTTATGTATGAAAAATGTGGTAGTATAGACAAGGTAGTGAACTATTTGAAAAAATGCCTCGAGGAGAAATGTGGTCTCATAGAATGCCATGACAACCAAATGCAATTGGCTTAATTTGCTCCTAGTTGGTTATACTTGATGTGGAAAAGTGCATAAGCTGCTTAGGTTGACTTTGTAAAATATATTGTAATTGAAAATTTTTTCATCCTACTCGACATCCTAGTTATTAGTTACTGGAAACATGAGCAATGATTCCAGTTTGAAGATGTGCAATGCAATGTAATCCAATGTTATGAATAAAACTACAAAATCTATTTTTTACTAAGTTACAGGTTCAGTTTTGGGTTCGGGATCGGGTTCGAGAACCCAATTCACTGGTTCGGGAAAAAAAAATTGGGGTGGGTTCGTTTTGGGTTCGGTCATACAAAAACATATAAAAATCAGAAATATATACATATTTGCAGCGGTAATCAAGTTCAAAATACACCACCATATTAATAGTCAAATAACATAGCAAAAATACACCACCACTTTCATAGTGAAATATTAAAATATTAGTGATCTACTCGAAGATGTCGTGATACAAAATTATAAATTAAAGTTCAAACATAAAAATGTCAAGTGTTTACAATGTGACCATTATTGATCATTGATCAATATAGAAAAGTGTGAACATTTTTCTATATGGAAGGAAAACAAGAAAACAGTGTTACATAATTATTTACATTGTGAAAGAGCCAAAACCTTTTTCTTGCAGATTGTAGAAGAATCTCAGTGATTTTTTGGGTGTCCTTGCCTTGGAATGGAACTATCCTGAGCCATGAATGATTGACCAGGAACTGTGAGAAAGAAATAAGATAAATCACATGCAACTTGTTGCAATTTCTTTCCTTGGGAAAAAGGGTAAAGTTTTCTTTTCAAGGAGAATCTCCTTTAGAGTTTGAACGCATTGATAATTTTCAAGATAGACTTAGCCAAATATGTCATCTAGGTTTGAAGTTTTTAGGTAAAATGTTTGCTTCTTAAAATTTTGTTCAAAATTCAATATGCAGGCTCTCCTCCCTTAGGGAAGGAAGGCCTATCAAACCTAACACTCTTATGCAACACTTCTGAAGTTCTTGTTGATGCAATATTAGATGTGAAGTTTCAAAATAGGCATGGTTATATAAATTCTCATCTCAGGACTATCATTGCATCAAATTAAGAATTTTCAATCCTTTATGGTCTAGACAAGAGAAGTATGGAGTAGTGTTCCAATGCTAAAGTCTTATTGTGAATCTCTTTGCTATGAGTGGTTCAAAAATGAGGAATCTATCTTTTGCACCAAATGAGAAATATTCACAATATGTGCTAGGAAGGAATAAGTCCATAAGATCGAGTATGCAAGAACTGAGAATTGCAAAATTGGCTTACATTTGACTTCCAAACACAAAAATTTTCACACTTTTCGATGTTCACACGTAAGTCAAAAATATATGTGCGTAAGTTGTATACACTTGAATACACGTAACTCATATCTATTGAACCATGAATTTATAATTTGCAAATATGGACACCATCGATAAAAAAGATTTTTATTAAGCAAATAGCCATGTATGCATACATGAATATATCTCGATATAAGTATAAAATATAGCTACAAAATAGCCATATAGGCTTACAATAATTCCATATAGGTATACAATTTCAAATATATCCAATACAAAATATGTACAAAATTGCCATGTCTAGGCATGCAACAAAGGGCTCTGGAATCAAAATTCATTTCTCTCCATGCTCTGGTTTAAATGCAATTTTCTTTCCCTTTGTTGGGCAGTAGATAATAAATTAAATGCCATTTCACATTTGTGCTTTCAGTGCTCCTGCTGCTCCTCCTAGTGTTTAACTTTTGGTGAAGTTTCAACTGTTACAATAAGAAGTAAAGACATTAATATATAGAATACATTATAAAATTAATATATTTAACAAAATAATCACTTAGAAGCCATCTCGCGATCCTCTCCTCGATGGAAATATTTGCACACACCAATGTAGGCATGCTCCAAGCCCTATATAAACCATCCAAATAGGAATTAAACTATGAGATCAATAATGGTTTGATTTTTCCTTTAGAGACTAGTTCATCTATAAAAATGAATGTAAATTGAAATTTAGTAATTTTCCTCATACTTCCTATCGAGGAGCCATCGAGGATTGGACAGCGGAGGAAACACCAATATCCATTGCCCTCGTAACATTTGGTGGTGTTTTTGTCACGAACATCTGAAAATAAAACAACAAATTATTCGATCACACAAATGTTACAATAGCGATCGACGTGATGACTTATAATGTATGAGATCTAATGAACAAAATTTTGAGTACAAGTAGTAAACTATATATTTTTGATTATTAGTTATTGAATTTGAGTAATGCTTTGATTTTTGAATGGTCTACATTATGTGAAAATGCAGCAATGAGTCAACAATATGAATATAAACTACACAAATCTATTAAACTTAGAATTCATTACTTAAGTTCTCTTTAAATTCTATATTACCTCTATGAACGTTTGATCAAATCTACTGGCACTTGAAGGTGTTTCCTTGAAACCTCCAATAGTACCCTGTTCAACATCCAAAATCACATATTAAAATACCATTCGTAAAACAATGCTATTAACACATGTAATAAATTTATAATTGTTTACTAACTTTACATACCCCACCGATAGGTGTACTACAAAAATAAGTAGGTGGATGACTAGTGTATCCAGTCTCTACACTGTGACCCTACAATTTTATTAAAATAATAAAACTAAATTAGTTAATCTTGCATTTCACAATCAAAATTTAATAAATTAAATTCAATGAGCATGCTGAATTTTACCTGAGTGTCAATGCCATATGCATCATGCAAAATGTCAGCCGTCCTCTCCATCCCCATAGATGCATACAGATCAGGCTACGTAGTAGCATATGGATCCTGCGTAGCACCCTCTTGAGTTTCGGTACGGTCATATGAACAAGTCACCCTGCAAGATTGACACACATGGGTTCGAAGGCCACCACCTGAAGATGCCCCTGGATGGCGCTATACAATAGGGCTAGTGTGATGGATGACACTCTGGGTCAAAGTTGTGATTGCCTGCAATGTCTCTATGTCAGCACTCTCCTTCGCAACGACAGGCATCACAATCTTCTCACGAGGTGGCCTAGCGAGAGGTCGTCTCCCTTACCGCATAGGATCCGGCTATGCACCGGGCCTATCCTAAGCTGACCCCCCACCTCTCCCCTGGAACTTCCTCATATCAAAATAATTTGGGATTTGGTTCAATACAAACTCACTGTATAGTTTCCTAAGAAAATATTGGGGGACTTCACAATTATTGCACGGTGGGTAATCAAAGACCATATACCATATTTCATAAAAATAGTTCTTAATCTCTTGGTGGTGGCACAAATGAATAGGAAACCTCTTTGCATTGAGGGCAAGATTTTGATTTGTTTTAGGGTCAATGAATACAGAGCACAAATCACCTTTAGTAATTTTTAAATCTTTTACTTGTTTATATGATAATTTGTCTGCATAATATGCCCTAGCTGTCTGCCTCCTATCTTGCCATCCAGATATTTGTTGGGTGATTGCATCTACATTTTTTAACATGTCTTTCAATGAATTTGCTAGAAGCATTCTTTCTGTGGTTGAAGCATTTGGATCACTCAACCTACTGATAAGATCCTCAAGTTGTTTTCTATTGTTCTCAATTTCACTCCTCAAATTTTCTTGAGTGCTAGGAGGGAATTGAGAGAGATGGTGGGGGAGGTTGATTTTGTTGTTGAGGTTGGTTTTGTTGAGGATTTTTCTATTGAGGATTTACCTCCTCTTCTTGTTGAGGATTTGCAGGATTTCCTACAGATTTAAAAAAAAAAATCAAATCTAACCTAAAACAAACAAAATCAATTTCAAACTAACAAATTCAAAACAAATAGTAAACAATACTTACCTCCTGCATCTCTTCGTCGTTGTGGTGCCATATTTGCAGACAAAATCCAACTGTTCTTGATGAAATTTGCAGAAGTCCTTCCTCCTAGAACGCGAGCGCGAAAATGAGGGTTTTTGGCCGTGGGCAGAGCTGAGAAACAGTGAAAAGCAAATGATACACATTTCACTTTTTTCTTTTTCTTTTACAAGCACATAACATGCTCGCATTAAAATGCGAGCACGTTATGTGTTTCCCCATTTTTTCTCCATTTGGCCACAAAATTGCGACCAACTTCATGCACCCGCCCACTAAGGAACTAGAATTGTATAAATAAGTGATTTTCACCTCATTTTACTTCTCCTCACTCATTCAAGCATTCAATCTCACATTTCAAGCATTCAAGCACTTTACATCATCTTTTCAAGCACTTTCAAGCAGCCATTGACATTACTTTAGACTTGCATCATCAAGGGTTAGGTAAGTTGATAGCATTTTCATGTTATTAGTTTATCTTTCTCTTTCATTTCATTGTCTTTTCAATGGTTTAATTACCAAAAGTGGGGTTTGACCAAGGCAAATCCCTATTCACTAACCCCTAATCATTTTCCCCATATCATGGCATATTTGTTTGTAGCCCTTTGTTTGCAGATTTGATAGGTTATCAGGTGCTGAAGATTGATTTTCAAGTAAACTAGGTGCTTCAAGTCAACTTTACTCAAATTCAAGCTTGGAGAGAGTTATTTGTCAGTTTTCTACAGATCTGACTTCCGCAACCCGACAAGAAAACATCTCCAAATTTGGTGTTATAGAGTTGTCTCCTGACTTTTCAAAAATTTGGAAGAGGATTGATTCACCACCTCTAGTGAATGAGTCCCACCTTAGGACTGGAAACTTTAGTTTTGTCAAATTCTGGATCCCGATAGACATAAACTAGCTCTCGACAATTTTTCACCAGTAGGTGGACTGATTCGCCACCCCGGGTGAATGAGTCCCATTGTGAAAAATCATTCATTTCCATTAGCATTAAGAAAACTCTAGAATCATTACAAGTCATCCATTTGAACTTAGATTCATCCTTGTATTCTCTATTTTGCATTATTTCTTCATTTACATAGTTGTTTGCATATCACAATGTGTTTTCAAACATAGTTATAATTACACTTTTGCATTCATTTTTGGTCATTCAAATTAGTCAATTGTATTTAGATAAGTTCATTTACATTAAAAAACATTGCATACATCCTAATTTGAGTGATACATTAGCATTTTTGGCCCTATCTCTCTCCTTTTGGGTGAAAAACCCTAGAAGTGCAAGAGTAGTGCATAGGATCCCAAAAATCTAGGTTTCATATATATGTATATATATATGTGTGTTTGTTCAATTTACATACACATATATATGTATTTATGTAAATATGCATATGTTTTAAATAAAGAATTCATATACAAGTTGCTTGTTTGGATTGACTCAAATGTTCCATACACTATCATCTTAAGTATGGAACTTTAATTTGTTTTTCATTTCAAGCTTCTTTACATACATACATACATACATACATACATACATACATACATATATATATATATATATATATATATATATATATATATATTTCTACACTAAAGAAGAGAATTTTCTTTACAATTCTCATTTTAGTTCCTTCACAAGGCTTGAATAGAGAATTAAATCTACTAATAATTCATTTGCAAACACTAAAAATAGTTCAAATCAGAATTTTTTTTCTTTCTTATATATGCATATCAATCAAATTCCAATCATCATGTCATTGTGGTGTGTGCACCTAGATTCCAACATGCTTACCATTTGATCCGGCTAAACAATCCTACTTCAACCATGTTCTTGTCCTTCAACTTGTCATCCTGCAACTTCACACACTTTCACTTGCAATTCGATCAGTAATGTTCAAATTCTCAATGACATATAAAAATAGTTTGCAAAAATGCACAAAGTCAACATCAGTCAACTCCTTATATTCAACATTTGAATATTCCAGAATCTCCATTAAATATTTAGTTGAATTTCCTCAATAATTCAATTTTCCACATCTAAATAAATATGCAATAAAATTGGGTTATGACATATAGAAAATTATCCTAGGTTTGTATTTAGAGAGTGAAAAGGTGTGATACATTGCAAAGAGGGTGAAAGAGCATAACAAAGCATGAAAATGAATTGCTAAGAGGATAGAAGCAAGGTATGAGCAGTTGCAGAATAGGTTTGCAACATTGATTTGGATTCATTTATGAATCATTTGTAATCAGGAGTTGTCGCTCCATATTGTTATTGTAAATCTAATTTGTAGGTGCCATCAGATAGCTAGGTTGGTGCTCAATTAGGGAGTAGGCACTTTCTTAGAGTTGGTGCTCTTAAAATAGGGGATTGGTGTCTCCTTAGGGTTGGTGCCCTTAAACATTGTAACTAGTGAGATTTTATTATGAGGCTAGATTAGGATAGTATATCCTCTAGTAGCTATTCTCACTGTGGTTTTTCCCATATTGGTTTTTCCATGTATATATAGTGTTATGAGTGTTTGTGTGTGTGTGAATTGCTGCATGTTTATTTTATTTTCTTTAAGATGTGTTAAAAGTTAAATTTTATTGATCTATTAATTCACTCCCCTCTCAGCAGATATTTTTGCTCCAACACACCTAAGGAAAACACTCTAGGCCAACTGAATTACTCCTAAGCATGTTTTGAAGACATCTACATATGATCTGGTTTATAGGAATGAATATTTGTTTCCAATCTCCATAGAAGTCCCAACATTACAATTTCTTAAGTCTTTAGAGATTCAAGAAGATGGATCTATGGAGGTGAGATTGACAGAGCTACTCAAGGTTCAAGAAGCTCAAGAGAAAGATCACGACACCATCACCAATCTCCAATAGATGGTCATGAGATGGTTTGAAAAGAAGGCATTTAACCCTAATTTTAGAGAAGGATATTTTTCCTAAAATACAATGAATGAGCTGCTAATTTGGGTCATCATGCTAAATTTCATTCACTATGGAAAGGCCTTTTCCACATTATCAGTTGCAAGGAGAGCAATGTGTTTGAGCTTGAAGGTTTCAAGGGAAATGCTCTTGGGATTTTGGTGAATGGAATTCATCTAAAGCATTTAAATTAATGATCAGCATCTTATGAGGTTTCCTTTATAAATATGTTAGTTTGCTCTCTTCTTACGCTTTCTTTCCAACAAGTGTTACTTGCATAGGTTTTGGTCCTTTTTCCAAGTGTCTTGTTTTCCTTCGTATTCCTTCTAAGTATATCTCTACGAAATTACCCTCAATGCCCCTTTGGGGTAGGTTTTATTATGTAAAAAGTTATTAGTTGTCTTTTCACATTGCATGATAGTTGAAGTTCCAAAAAATAGAGTGTAATCAGTTGTTCATACTTCTTTCCCTTATGAGGTACGATCTTCAAATGAATGAATTAAATTTGCATAAATTAACATGATTCGAGTTGATATATTATCATTTTGAAAAAGCCTTTCTTTATAATACAAGAAAATAAATGGTCAAAGTTTGATGAAGTTATCTAGAGCTTTGAGGAATACTTGAAATGACTATTGTGTCTAGATACTCACTGGTGTCTTCCAAACAGTGCTTTGTTTTACCAACTACAAAAAATGTCAGCCATGGACCCACAAGAATCAGCTTCTAGCACTAGTTAGGATCAAGCAGTGATGTAAGAATTTTTCCTTGATAGTAGGTCATTTTCTTTGGGTCTCATACCATAAAAATCTATGCTGCCAAATATAAGAACTATGACGAAGGGGAAATCGAGAGAGTCTTCATTAGTGTTAAATTTCTCTAATGAAATCTACAAGCCTAAATTGAAAAATATTCCAAGGGCCTCTGAGAAGTTGTGCATGCTAGGTGGATTAAAGGGAAAAGAAAAAGGATTTTGACTCCCTTGGGTTAATATGTGGGCTTCAACATTTCCTAAATACATGGTGTTGCTGGTGTACCCCTACCCAGAATTAGTGGAGGCATGTGCCAACCTATGTGACTCAACTAGCAGAACTATGGTGAATAAGAACCTTAAGCTCACAATTAGTGGTATAGATATATGTGACATGCTTTGCATTCCCCATGATACTGCTATGGAGGTCTTATCACCAGAAGAAATGGAAAAGTTTTGGCCAGGAAGAAATAATCAGCTCAAGTTTCTCAATTCTGAGCTTGGAAAGAACAAAATGAAACCTAGATGCCTAAATTTTTTCTCGCCCTCAAGGGATTCTATCTAGGAATGCATGATGTGCTCTCCATGCTTTCCTTTATTTTTGGCTTTGATAAAGATGAACATGTTTATGAGTCCCAAACTAGCTTTCCTCCTAAGGAAGTAGAAGGGTTTCAAGATGGACTTTTTGGATGTAATTATGGACAACATGTACCTACAATTGTTGAAATATAAGCATGAGAAAAGGTTCAAGTACTCTCTTTTCTTAGCTCATCTTTTACTTTATCAAAATACAGATTACTTCAGTCGACATATGCCTTTGTAAATTATAGAATCCTCTCAGGTCCCCAACAGGATCCTTGTATTCATGTGGAACCATCTCCTATTGGTCACACATGATTATTATGTGTTTTTCGAGACATTTTTTACTCCTACCCTAATGTCTTAGCTAAGACCTAAGAAATTTAACTTTCATCTCATAGACCACCAGATGAACTGGTTTAAAAACCAAAAACCTCCTTATGATTGGTTCTTTGGTGCTCATTTCTCTTTGCCCTAGATGCACAAATTCAAGGGGGAACCATTTAGGATGCTGCATATTTGACAAATAGAACTTTGGAGTTGGAGTTGGCCCAACAACTATGTATTGTTGACTCAAAATATGGGTCTGGCTAGAAGAAAAAGGTCATCTATGAATCCCTTACCGAAAAGACAAGATACATGTAAAGAAGAGGTAGAATGAGTAGTTTCTCACCATGAAGCTTGTGCAACTACAATTAGATATAATTTGTGACCAATGGAATTATGACCTCAATGGCTGTATGGAAGATTTGAAAGTTACCTCCCAAATTTTCCATGAGTTGTGCCCATTATGGGAGGTACGTAGGTCTCTAGACAAAGAGGGGCCATCAATTTATATTCATTTGGGTAGAGTTACTAGACCACAGAGGCCCCCATGCATTTCTTTTTATTGACCTAAGTTAAATTTTGATCCATTACTTAAAATACCTAAGGGACTCTACTTTAAACTCAATTATGAGGGTTGGGGAAATGAGAAAATTGTTGGTTTTTGGAGACATCACCAAGAAAATGATATTTTAAATGTTGGATGTGATGAAGTACCAACTGATGTACAGTTTGATAAATAAGGAGGTTTCTATAGAAAATAAACTAGAAGAGAGACCGACAGGTCCCCCATCGGTGTAATTCAAAACAAGTTACATTATCGTGAGACATAGGATCCCACACATTTTAATTTGTCTTGGATCTTTGAATCCTAGATAGACTCAAATATCTTTTGTTTCAACAAGAGAAGAGTCCTCTTCAAGTATCTCATTGCAACCATCAAAAAGAAAAAAGGAAGAGGTAGATTGGCCACAACAACCAATTAGATGAGGAGGAGCAAGTGACTAAGACACAACACAAGCCCTAATGGTTTTTTTAGTGTAGAAAAAGTATCCCTTGCTTGATATGGGAATAATTAATGATAAATTAGACTTAATGTCACCTTTATCTAGTGTTGTGAGGTGTTTTACACATCCACATTAGGTCTTGGGCCCTTTTTAAGCTAATTTAACTTAACTCTGCCCTAATTTAATGTTGTAAAATGTATTTATCTACACTTTCACATTAAAATTAGGGGAATTGTAAACAAAGTGGACCTAATTTGGTGTTGTAATGTGTTCTACACATTCACATGCAATTTAGGGCCCTTCCAAGCTAAATAGATCAAATTTTCCTTAATTTAGTGTTATAAAGTGTATTTATTTACACTTTCACATTGGATTTTGGGCCCTATTGCATTTATGACCTTTATATCATAATTAATAGGCCAATATGACCCCATATTGTGCATCCCAAGGCATTATTTAATCAAAAACTCAGTAATATTAGCATATAAGCTTAAATTCTTCATTCTCCGACATTCTAGTAGGAAAATGGCCCCTATGAGAGCCATTCACCACCTTGGGTGAATGAGTCCCATCTAGGTGGGACTCATTCACCCAGAATGGTGAATGAGTCTCGTTTGAGCTATTTTCGAGGTTTGAGCGGGAAAAGTGGGTATTTAGTTCAAATTTCTTCAATGTTAGCCTTGGGGGTCAAATTAAAATTCATGTGAGTGGATTTACTATATAAACAAGAGTTCAAATCATTATTTCATCCAAGCATCATGTATTCAAGTTGTCAAGTCAAGCACTCAAGAGTTAAGCATTCCAAGTCTTCACAAGGTCATCAAGATAGCTTTCAAGATCAATTTTAAGGCATTCAAGAGAAAGATTCTTCATCAATTATTGCAGCAATTCAAGATCCATCATCATGGAAATTTTCTAATTGCATTACTTCATATTCATGCTTTGTTATCTTATTTCATCATTTGGTTTAACTACCTAAAAGGGGTTTGACCAAGGAAAACCCCTATTCCCTAACAATCAACATTTTATCTCTCTTTCTTTGTGTGGTTGAAAATCTAGGTACTTTTAATACTTGAATATAATTGAAGAATAGGTTACAAGGTTGTTGGAGTTGTCTCCCCATTTGCTAGGTCATCATCTTCACAAAAAAGTCAACTACATGCCTGAAATTGGCAGTTTCAGATCCGAAGATCAAGAGGAATAGGAAGAGCAGACAATAAAGACCAAATTGAGACCTTCAAGTTTCAGAAAACCCTAAGTGGACTCATTCGCCAAGATTGGGAAATGAGTCCCATTTTGGTTCATTTTTTGAGATTTTTGTAGTTTCAAATACCCTTTTCCGAGAAACATGTTCCTGTACAAAAACCCTAATCTAGGACTTATTCACCTATAATGGCGAATGAGTTCCACTAGGCCAGAAAATTAGGTTTTTTAGGATTTCAAAGCTCCATTCCATCTCCAACAAGTTTCTAGGTGCACACTTTCTATTTTACAGTTTTCTATTCTACTTTGTTTGCATTTCCAAGTCATTTAGTGAAGCATTGCATCAAACTAGGTTTTGCATTTCATCCTTCATTACATTGTCTTTCCAAGTCTAAACTTGGTGGTGAACCCCTCATTTGACATCATTCAATCCCTAGGATAGCCCTTTTATCAGATTTCAATCTCCTTTGCATTGAAATCTCAAGGGTTTGTTCTTGAGTGAAAATTTGGAAATAGCCTCTCTCCTTTTAGGTCCTAAACACTAGAAGCGAAAGAGAGAGCCTCACACAACCATATTTCTTCTTTTTAGTTTTGACCACACAACTACACTTATCTGAACCCTTCTCTCTTCTATGTTATTGGTCAACCCCTCTATGATGGTAGTTAGTACTACCTCTCACACTCTACTCGCTACAGTTTCCACCATTTTGTAACCTCTAGTGTTCCCTTCCACTTCCATGAATATTTTTGTGTCAATTCCCATGTAGGATGATATGCCTCTACCACCTCCCTTTGCCTCTCATACATTGCAGCACATTCCTCCCTTTTCCCTGCATGTCTTAGGTTTCTCATCACCCACTCCAAAAGGAGCACAAGCAATCATTTCCCAAGTTTCAATTCCATTCGGCCTCCCTCCCAACACCCCTTTTGTAGGAAAATATTCCATCTTCTGCTAGTTACTATCAATATATTAAAGCCACTAAGAAGGCCTAAGAAAGGAAAACTTAAAACTTTCCACCTTGAAGACTGAATTTGTGTTTGATCCTAAGCACCAAACACTAATGTTGGCTCACAAGACACCCAAGGATTTTAAAGCTAATGGGGAAATGAAACTAGATGATTATGAGACCCTTGTAGTTGGCCTAAATTTGAATCAAGTTTTCCCCTGGTATAAGGTTGAACTTATGGAGAAGATGAAAAAAAAATTCTCCACTAATTATCTTAAAATTAGTATGCACATGGATAAGAAAGACTAGGAGCTCACTCAAGTGAAAGCCACAATGGAGGTTCTGACCACTAATGTTGAAGCTAAAGAAAATGAAATTGTAGAATTGCATAAGGATCTCCAAATGGGAGTCATCAAGGAGTCCCTCCAGGCTGAATAGGATGAGAAACTAAAATCTAGGAGTTGGCATAAACCTATGAAAATTTTCAAAAAGAATTGGATGAAGTGAAAGCTATGGTTGGTTATTGCATGAAGCAACTGGCTAATATACTAACTAAAAATGCTAAACTCTAGGAGGAGCTAGAAGAAGCTCAGTTCTACATTTAAAGGGTAGATCAGGAAAATAATTTAGCTACGTCTAATTTGTGGTAAGAATAAGGACAAGAATTAAAAGTTTAGAATACAAAGCTCGCTAATGCTTTGGACAAACAGAAGAAACTCTAGCAAGAGATTCCAAACAAAGATCAACAACTCCACCAGGTGAAGAATTTTCTCGCAGCTCGCAACAAATCAACATTCTTCCCATGATCTAATAGTTGTATATATCACATTGGGAAATAATTAAGGGAATAACTACTTTAAAGCTCATGCTTAGGTTCATTGCACACTCCCAAAAGGCTAGCATAGAAATTAGTGCCATGGTTAATATTATTTTATTTTTTGTCACCATGAAAGTCACAAATGATCAACTATTAATCCAAAAATTATGTGATGTAACTGATGATTCCTTGAATGTTATAGGAGTGAGTAACAAAAGGTTGCTGATTGAAAATGCTAATGTGGTCCTCAGTTGCAATAAAGCCACCATAATATGTAAAGCATGTTTGGATGCTTTAAACAAAAAAATTAATGGTATAAAAGAAAACATTGAGAAACTATTTCAATTAGGTTTTCCCTCACCTTTCCTTTCAAATGCCAATGTCATGAACAAGGAGAAGATAAAACAAATTTTGGAAGAAAATCAGTAGGATCAGGTCACTTTTCAAGGCCTTGGTCAATCCCTAAGTATTGTTGAAGTGGAAGGAATATTACAACCGCTTGCATAGTTGGAATATCACATGAAGATCGTTGCATAGACCATGAGAAACTTCTCTTTTAAAGAGGTGATTTCTTTGGATAAAGTTTTTGAAGAACTAAAGAAGAAGGTGTAACCATCTCAGGAGGAGTGTGCCTCTATGCAATCCACTCTCCAAAGGTTTTAGAAGCAAAAACTTCCTCCTTTTTTATTTTTGGGAGTTTTATGCATGGAATTAGAGATTATGGGTTCTCACCTCCGTGGGTGGAGTTCCCCGCATGTCACCAAAAGATGTAGACTTTGTATATCACACCCCTATATATCTAAGGGATTTATTTCCAAAGTTATTATTAGCAATAATGTCTTCCTTTTATGTTGCCATAGTTTTGTGCTCAAGGTTCAAAATTTTGTGTGGGGTAAAGCCACTTGTCAAGCCTATGCAACTGTTATCAAATCTAAGAACTATGATCTTGGGTGTGATGTGACAAGATGCCACATGATAAATCCACATGCCAAATTAAATAAGTGAACAATGTTTTTATTTCATCAAGCACTCACTTTCTCATAGGAAATGTGTTAAGGTGGTGCAACTCGAAGAGGCTTTTGGGCATCACAAGCAGTATCGTATGCATGATTGGCCAAAGCTCTTGTCAGGCCCACTACGAACAAGGGGAAAATTACAATGAGTGGCCAACCCACGTGCATCCTAGAAATGAATGCTCATCACCAAAGCTCAATTATGAAGTCTCTTGAGTAGTTGCAAAGGAGAACATCTAGGAATAGGTGGCATCATCCCCCCATTGGGGCTTACTCATGATTTTCCAATATGGCCATTTCAATGGTTTGGATGGAGATGAGGTATGTAGGTGTGGGAGTGGGGAATATTTTCTATTTTGATGGTTCCCATCTCATTAGGAATTATTTTTCATATTTGAGCCCTGTGTGGTTTTGTTTGGGGGGTTCTCTCTTGATTTATTAAAAAAAGAATGCATAACTCAAAGGGAATAAATTATTTTATGTAAACAAATAGACATTAGTATGTTATTTTTCTTGAACCTTAGTATGTTATTTTTCTTGAATAATAAAGACTAAGTACACAAGAATGATTCCATTTTTTCCTTTTCTATGTTTTTAGCTCTGTTTTCTTTCTTGAATTCATACTTTGTGTCTACTTAAAGTGTTTTTGGTTGTAACTCATTCCCTTTTAGCTTTTAAAAGTTTAGTTACTCTAATATATGTAGATTTTTGGGCCATGTTTAATACTCTTTCGAACTTCTAGAGAAATTGGTTTAATTGATATTTTATTATGCTATATCAAGTTTGAAATGTTGTAAGTGCTTGGTGCATTTCCTTAGAATAGTTTTTTCTATGAATTGCTTTTATTTTCCTTGTCTCTTTTCTCCCCATGTTAACAAAAATGAAGATTTGGCTTTTAAAATCCCAGAGGTCATTCTACAGAGCGCATTCTAGTCCCCCATTTTTTGAACTTCCTATAATTGTACCTCCTAAGTGTCATCTTTAGAGATCAAAACTACAGAAGATGTAAATGGACAAGAGCTAGGCCTTATGAACCCCAAGTCAAGAATCTCTTGGATGGTTTTCTCTATCTCCTCCTTATAACTCTTTGGGTGATGGTAGGGAGTAGTAATTACAAGTTTGGCACCTTGTTTTAATTCAATGGCATGTTAAAACCCTCTATCTAGTGGTAACCTTGAAGACAAATCATTGAAAATAGAACTATGCTTATCAAGAATTTATTGAGTTTAAAAATTATTTTTACCTTGATTCTTGGAAGATCTTGTAGTGTGGATCAATATTTCTATTTCCAAATCTACTTTTCCTCTTCTAAAATTACTCTCGATCCCCTTAGCTGAAATCACTCTGGGAGCTCCATTTGATAAGCCTCTTAACAAGATTCCCTTCCCATTAGCTTGAAACTTCAACTCCATAGTTTGATGGTTTATGTAGTATCCTCCAATGGAATGCATATGTTGCACACCCAACACAACATCCATTTATCCTATTCCAACCACATAAAAATCATCACATACCTCATAGTCACCCAAGGTTATTTTGAGTTGTCGAACAACACAAGTGTAGGGTATAGTAAAACCATTAACAACGACACTAAATCATTCAAACATTTTGGTCTTCAATCCTCTCTTGGATGCATAGCCATCATCTATAAAAAAAAATTCTGCACCACTATCTATGAGGATAGTTGTCCTTTGACCCGCTATAATTCCCCAAACTCTAAAGGGATGGTATCTAGGTGATCCAGATAGGGTTGCTATGGTAACTCCCTTACTAGCTTCTCTTTCTTCCTCTAACTCTAATTCATCTTTGGTATCATGGAATTCCTCATTATCATCTATATCTCAATTTGAAACCGCCTCAATAAAATGAACTTGTCCTTTTCCAAAACATCTATGCCCAAGTGCCCATGGTTCTCTACAAGAAAAACATAGATTTTTCCTTTGAAGTTCAGATTTTGTCACCTCTTACACTTTCTTACAAGTTTTGTTTGTCAGATTATTTGGTGGGAGAATTGAAGGATTCTTTTTCTAAAAATTCCCTTTATGTCTCCATGAATTTAGTGGTTTGTATTGATGGAAACTTGCTTTCTTGGGCATGAAGACTTCAAGTTGTAGGAGAGAATGCCTTAAGTAGACCGTTAACAGGTTCTTCAAGACCCTCCAAGAAGAGGTATATGATCCTCTTTTTAGATATTTCTATCACCATAACAACAATCTTTTGAAAATTTTCACCATACTCATTAATGGAATATGTTTGTCTTAAGCTAGACAACTCTTTAAAATATCTTCTTCATACTTGAGCTCAAATCTATCTATTAACCTTTAACTAAAATCATCAAAAGAATTCACCTAATTGTGGCCTTGAGTGGTCATACCATGCTACCAACATTCATAAGAATCTCCTTCAAGGTTCAAAGTTGCATACTATATGGTATCTTTTTATTTCATTGTACTAAGTATGAAATAGGTCTGCAACTTCTACAACCAAGCTCTAGTTGATATTTTGGCAGTTCCATGAAAGGTAGGAGCCGAGATTTTATTAAATTTTTCTCTTGAGTTCTCTTCCAATGTAATCTTGGTGATTCTTGTAACCCCTTACAATCATCATTCTTTTCATTTGAGTGACATAATCATTGTAAGGGACTAAATTTTTAATCCTTCATCTTGATTAGCATAGGAAGCTCTAATGGATGCTAGCTCTCTTGCTAGTTCTTCCATGGGATTTGAAGGGGGACTAGATGTTTCAGGTTCACCTTCAGGTAAGAAACTTGATTTGGTAGTTTTAGAAGTGTTGTGTTGGAACTTTGAAGTAATCTCAATTCCCTTTGGTGATACTGGGTTTTGGAGAATTTCTGCCAACAATCTCATCACTCCCCTTGTCTCTACAAGACTATCAATGGTTTCTTTTTTAACTCTAGGAATTTCTTATGCATTTCCTTTGTATTAGCCATTTTTTTACCTTTTGGTTTTTCAACTTTAGTCTTTTTTGAATGGGGGTTATTGGCAAGCTCTTTGTTTTTCTCCCATTGCAAATATATCTTTTCCTTGTCATTGAGCTGCATAAGCTTCATAAATATTAACAAACCTCAAGATATCAAGATCATAGCTATGATACCACTGTAATATCCCTTGTTGATAAAATCAAATTCAAATATGCAACATATTATTTTTACCCAAACTCAAAAAGAGAAAATCGGGTATAATGAAGCTTTCACCAAATTAATCCAATTTGATATTAAATCATATGCAACTAAAATAAGATGACTTTATATATAATTTTTCATGATTTTTACATTATGTTACTATTCAATACAATAACAAACAATAATGTTCATCTGCTGCAAATCACATCCATGGAAACTTAGTCTGGAAGCCAAAAACATAACAAAAATTAATTGCAATTCCACGCACAAACTCTCTTGCACTTCCTACAAAGTTTTGAATAGAAACATACATTTAAATACTCCAAAACTCATTAAAAATTTCTTCTAACAACAAAAACCAATTGAAACTCTAAAACTGAAAGCTAAGCACTCCAAAATACACTACTCCTACCAATTGTTTAGGAAAATGCACACCCAAAACTAGAACCTTCAGCGCCAATGCAACTTCTAAGTGAAATTTCTCCTGGAGGCCCTCAAAACCACTATCTCCAATCCTCAATCTCCTTGGCTTTCCAGCATTGGAGATTCTACCCACAATGGTTTACCAACCATTGCAGAAAAGCCACAACTTGTGAAAGGAAACAAATGCATAGAATGAACAATACTTCTAAGACAAAGTAATTAAAATCCCAAAACCATTCCCAGCACCAACTTGGACACCCAAATCCCAACACCCAAGATGAATATGCTTGCATGCCAAGAATGTAATTCTTGATCCCAAGTGTAAATACATCATTTAAACACTCCAAACCAATTTTCCAAAATAATATCCATTATCTTGCACCACTATTTAGCCAAATCACAAACATTTCCTTTTTCCCAAAAATCCATGCCTACCTTGCTCTCCAATAATAATTCATGAATATTTGTTAATGTGCCTAATTTTTTTTTCAAATAATTCATTTTGAAAAATCAAATTCCTCAGTTCATTTGCAAGACTTGACTTACTATTTTAGGAAATTGAGTTTGCTATAAATAGAAAGTGCTAAATTTAGAAAGGGGACATGAAATTTTTAATGTAGAATATTGGGGAAAATGATGGGACCCATGTTGTAGTGCACAATGCATCAACATTCCTTTTTAACATTAGATTCACTAAGGGTATGTGTTAGTTAGCCGTTATGGATGTGTTAGCTAGTCACTACGTGTATGTGATGTATGTTTGAGCTTGTCACTATGTATATGTGATTTATGTTGGAGCTAGTCACTATTTATTGTGATGTATTTTGGAGCTAGTCACTATGTATTTATGATGTATGTTGGAGCTCATTAGTGTGTATATGTGATGTATGTTGGAGCTAGTCACTATGTATTTGTGATATATGTTGGAGCTAGTCACTATGTATTTGTGATGAATGCTAGAGCTTGTCACTCTATATATGTGATGTATGTTGGAGCTTATCACTATTGTACTTATGATGTACATATGAGCTAGTCACCATTGTACTTATGATGTGTGTTTGATCCATTCATTATTGTACTTGTGGTATGTGTACAAGCCAATCATAGTTGTATTTATGATGTGCACATGAGTTATCACAATTGTACTTGTGATGTGTATGAGCTATTCACCTTGTATATATGTGGCGTATGCTCAGGATAGTCATTGTGTGTGTGATCATGGAGTTATGGTGTGATATGAGCCTTATATATTCTTGTATGTTTAATGATTGGTAATGTGAATGGTATGGAATGGACACTTGATGGTGAGTTATTATCATTACATTATAATTAACTAAGTTGATAGCTTGTGCTAAATGAATAGTCATTGTTAAAGGTGAGATCAAAGATCTCATACAAGGGGAGAGAATGAACTCCCTCTAACATTGAAGTGGGACTATGAAGGCTTTGATTTCCCATAAGGGGATATGTAGGTAGGGTTAGCATGAACCCTTGATGTTTAGGTCTAGGTCTAGTGATGATCCCAACTATAGGAGGTTAGCACCTTGATTGAAAGCATATAAGTGTGATTTTGATTTTTCATCGTTAGGATGAATGAGAAATTAACACCCAAATTTAGATGAAAGATGCTTGATTGGTTAAGTTGGTATTTTTGGTGAACCATGTAAAAAAAAATTATGGTCAAGGGGTGGATTTTACACTATCATTCTAGTTCATCTAGTTAGCCTCCATTTAGTGTGCCCTAAATCAAAATTAGTTTATTGAAACATATTATGCATGTTTAGCTTTAGTTATATTTTAAATCTCATGCATTTACTATATTCACTCTTGCTCTATTTAAACATGGGCTAATTTATACTATTTAATCAACTTGGTTAATAACATTGCTCTATTATTTTTCTCTATGCTTTAATTTACTTTTATGTTAAGCTTTAAGTGGAAGGTTATTTTAATTCAATAAAAAAAAATATTATGAAAATGTTTCATTAATCTACATGGTATTAGAGATCAATTCCTACAAATACAAATTATGTAGCTATGATGATGATATCTTGAGACTACACGATTTTAGAATTTTTTGATAGACACATTAAGGAAATCATAATAACTAATATTGAGTAGTGTTATGATTTTAGAACAAAGTGTAATTGGTGATGTGATATTTGACCTAATGTAAGAACTACACGATTTTAGAATTTTTTGATAGACACATTAAGGAAATCATAATAACTAATATTGAGTAGTGTTATGATTAAGTTATGTATTCTTCTAAGTGACATGGATGTTAGTTTTGAGTGATTCTCTAAAGTTGAGAGTTGATCTTAGATGATAAGAGATTTCTAAAATGACTCGAGGATAATATCCTTTCACATATGTCCTTTGTGCCTAATTTGAAAGTTTTAGCATAGAGATCAATGCGTAACAAATAGTTTTTAATTGAGTTAACTTGGTTTATAATTAAATTCAAATTTTAAAAATATAGGTTAGTTTCTCACTTCTAGCTTTAAAATAGGTTAGGGATGCACCAACACTTTTAAACATGGTAGAGGAATTGATATTTTAGGATGTAAAAATTATCTAAGTAGGGGTTAAATATTTTGTTTCTAAATGCCAATTTGATTTTAGGATCAATGAGAGCATCTAATCAATCAAACGTATGTCTTAGAACAATGTACTTAAAGAACCCACACAATGTGATGTATAATTGAAGGGTAAAAGTGCAATACACATGCACTTTTAACCCTTATAGGATAGGCACTAGTAATGAGTCATTTCATGATGAGGGTTAGTCATGGACAATTAGATATAATTGAAATGACCTAGTGGTTATGTCATTTTATACATGTCGTCGGTGCATAAATTGAAAATTTTAGCATGAGGATTTAGTGAGTAAAGGCTAGTTGGAATTGACTTAGCCTAGGACCAGAAGTAAATTTATATTTTAAAATATGGTTCAATCATGCACTTGTAGCCTCAAGACCTAGTTCAATCTTGCATGTGCCATCATAACCTAGATTATGGCCACACCTATGGTCTATAACCTAGTAGAGGAATTGATATTCTTAAATGTGGGAGTTGTTTGAGTAAATGTTTTATTCTTTTCTAAGTGCCAATTTGAGTTTGGGGTTAAAATATTACCAAATCAATCAAAATCATATGTTGAAATAACATACTTTAGGCATCCACACAAAATGGTGTAATACAAAAAAAAGTGTAATATATACTCTTTTCTTTCTTATAATTTTTATATCATTATTGTTTTTCGCTATTATAGTGGTGTAAATTGTAGCAAATATGTAATAGAATTACATGTCGTTAGCCTAGTAGATTCATGAAAGGTTCAAAGATCAGCCATCAACTAATGATCCTTAATATATTTAACTAAAACAAGTATTTATATTGTATGCTTTATAAGGGTTTTAATTTTTTTTAATATTGGATCAATGTAATATCCTATTAAAAATGAAAATCGATAATTTGATGGAATTAAGAGAGGTCTTTAAAAAATGAAAATCAACAATAAAAGATAGGTCCTTATGCCACAATTTATCTTAAAGAGCTTCAATAAGAAAAAGACTCTATTAATTAAAAATATATATTTATAATTAATTATAGAATCTAATAAGGTTAATTATGTATCTTGAAATTAGAAATAAGAAAATATACAAATACTAACACATTTGAAAATAATAATTCAATTTAAAATTGTTTCTCAAGATTTCACTAACTTATTGATGATTAGTGTTTGTAAGTCTATAATCTAAATTGAAATCTCTAGAAACCTACAACCTCATTGAGGGGGTAAGTATAATTAATGGATCCTCCAATTAACCAACAAGAGATTAGAGAAAAACTCATTTAATGAACTAATTCATTAGACACCAAACTTCTAATTCTTTCATATAAAAAATAGTTTTGATTTAATCCACGACCCTAAACTATGTAAATCGATTTAAATGGATGTTGTTGATAAAGAACTTAGTTTAATTGTATTTGATTTTTTTCCATTTGTATTTAAATGGATATTGTTTTTGAAATTTAGTCATTTTTCTTAGTCTGTACTTAAGTGCTCTGGCTTTGATCAGCATATGAAATTGAGCCGCTATTTGGATACGTCTGCATTCAACAGATTCTTGACTGATGCATGCTCTTCTAAATTGCATATGCCTCATCAAATGCACTGTTCACTTTCATCTTTAAACACAAGCTACATAATGTTTCATCCATGTGCAGGTGTTATTCTAGGCTACCCCTTGAGATAAAGTCTAGTTCCAAAGAATTGAAATCTACAGTGTAGGAAGAGGATAGGACTTTGACAATGTTGTGGTACACATAATCCTGGATTTGCCAAAAATGATGTTGCACTTAAGTTTCTAAAAGCCCCTTGATTTAGGACTAATACATTCAAGAAGTTGTATGAGAAATTTATATATTGAAGCATAGTCAGATTTGCAACAGAGCGTGGCAGTGGGTTAAAGTAGGATCAAGGATCATATATATAAAATGAATCTAGAAATTATATTTGTAAGTGATACAAATGAATTATAGAAATATATTATATTTTATTCAATGTCACAATGTCAAATATGAGCTTATAAAGTCATTTTTTTTCAATCATTTGAATAAATATCAAATATCTATAAAACAATTATCTAAACACTATCCATCAAAATTAAACAATTAATCAATACTTAACATTAATATATAGTAAACATACAACATTTTGAATCATAATATCTAATAAACCCATTTATCCAAAAGGGAAACAGGCATTAACAACACACAATAAACTTAACACTTTGTATCATATAAAAATAACAAGCCCCTTTTTATCCAAAGGGGAAAAATCTGCTTGACTATTTGGAGCATTCATCAACCTAATTCATCTTGCTACTCTATAAGCCTAGTGTCTTGTCTAACAGTACTAATCAACTAGTATTTACAGAAATATGCATCCTCTTGATTCTTGACCCTTTGATTTATGTTCTTGTTTGGATAGCATCTACCAATCTTGTATATTTAGTGCTCTATGGCATTGCCTCCTATAGTATAAAGATATGTTGCTTCTTCTTGATACTGTTTGATATGATTGTGTGCTGAAATTCATCATCTATCAACATATCTCTAACCATATATACCACACATAGTGTAAGAAATATTCCTATTGCCCAACTACAATGACCATTGTCCTATTGATTCCTTGTACCTACAACCCTAAAGTGCACCTTCGATCAATGACCACAAGGGAAAGATTTCTATGGGTAGTTTGTGTAATATTGAATTTTTCTATATTCAATAAAATTTGAATTCTTATTTCTCCAAATATATTGTTTTGTGTTTCATTGTTACTCTAAACATGTCTAGCAACAAATTATTCACTCAACTTGTTATTGATGGTGTATCATTTGTGCACATGTAGTATTTATTTATTTTTAAGTTGTGATAAAATGCCTAACATGCACCTTTATCACTTTGTCCAACACAACATCATGATCATGTGGTCTCATAGACATTTTAGGGATGTTTAATATGTCCTTTACTCTTGGTTTTTAAATCTTTTGTATATTCAATGAGTGTGCAATTATGGTAAGAACATTCCAAGTGCCTTTTCCTTTTCCTTTGTGTTTTGAAAAAAGATCATTTTAGACAAAAGTATGTGTAACATGTATTTTTAATCAATCCTTAAATAAGACAAAAATGTACACAATATCTATTTTTTCTCTTATTTCTTTTCTATTTTTTTTTTTAAATCATAATTTTCACCAGTTTAAACTTTTCAGTGTATTAATCTAACAAGTATGAGAAAAAAATTATCATCTAAAACATCTTTCAATTATATTAATATAATGAACTCATGAAAATCATATGTTAAAATATAATATACTCTTAAAGACTATCTAAAATAGAATGGTAAGCATAAATATACATCAAATGACTTTATAAATAACAAAAAAAAAATCCAATGAAGATATAAACATTTTTAATTATTTTTAAATAACTAATCACAATAACTTTTTGAGTAAATAAATCTTAAGTTTTAATAAAAAGTTATAATAATAAAAACTACTTTCAAAATTTTAATAACATTTCATAAAAACCAAAAAATATTCATAATAATTTTTTTTTTTTTAAACATTATTAACATTATGTATTTAATAAAAAAGGTGGCATGAGGCTAGCTCATTCTAAAGCTGAAGGGTTGTGAGTTGAAAAATACACCCACTAAGAAGGATGGTAAATTGTCCACCAAAACCAAGACAAAACTAAAAAATGGAAAGGACACCACTTTTCATGTGGAGGAACCGCTCGCGGATGAAGAAGGTGAAGACTCTACTTGTAGTGCCCCTCATGCTATTCTCCATTAGACCATTGATTATTCTGTTAGGATAGACATTATGACACTTTGATGATGTTAGATTTACTGTTTTGATGATACTGGATGACACTTGATGATACTTTGATGTTCTTGCTACTATTTGAGTTACGCATATGCTATGACAGTTTTAAGGACTTATTGGTTTATGTGGATTTATTTAATTACGAGCACTATGTGTATTTGGTCATGGTTACTATGTATTTATCTGGTGATTGTTCAATGTTGTTTGTTAAATAACTAGTTGCTATGCATTAATGTGGTTACTTGTTGGATGTGTCTTGGTGATAGGAACAATGTTGCATTACTCATTTATGAGTACCCTGCTACGATGCGACTTCCTTTCACAGTGTGTCTGACTGTTTGATTATATATATGTCATTCGACTGTTTTGTTTGATGCAGGTTGTAGGTACTAGGCATCGACTCCACCTGAACTGACAAGTCTGAGCATGCCTTAAACCCAATGGAAAATTGTTGAAAACAGAGATAACGTACAGTCCCCTACCCTTGCCATCTTCCTCAATGAGGATGAGTACCCAATTGGTCACCTCGTCAGTCTTGTATGTTATTTGTGGTAAGTTGTTCTCATTTTGAACTTATCTATGTTTAGGTGATTATTGTTGATACTTAGTTGTTAAATTAAAATTGTTAATTATGTTGTTTGAATAATTGTTGAATTAAATAAATTATTAAATAGACCATGTTGATAAATTGTATTTCAGTTGCCTTGGTTAATTAATTAATTTAAATTAAATTGCAAAGTTAAAAAGTATTTTATAATTAAATATAAATATATTCATTATTAATGTTGAGTTTTAATAAATCAAAAAGGTGGGAAAATATAAATGTAATATTATCCGATTTTTCTGTTTCAAAAATCTTATAGCTTCTTTTTGGAAAAATAATTATTATTATCTTTTGGGGAGAGATTAGGGATCATCATTGATTTTTTTTTTTGAACAGAGAACTTTGTCTAGAAGAATAATTTGTTGAATAATTGTTTTCAATTGATTGTTTTCAAATTTTGGATTGGGGAAAAATTATTGAAGATTAGATTAAGGTTTTGAAGAAACGGATTGCCGCGGGTGTAGAAGTCAATCTCGACACTAGTTTCTATTTTAGTAGCATTGGAATCTAGGTTGACTATGTCTCTATTCTTGTTTCATTTATCCATTCGTTGCAATAGGAATTTGTCCTCTCTCTTGTTGTTGGAAATTTCTTAAGACTAATTTGTCAAACTAATTTGTGTTTACGTTGCAACAAGTGCAATAGATGAGATTAAATCTGCCTTCACCTATTAATCACATTTGTTTGGAAGTTTCTAAAGCTTTTAGCAAAACTATATGTACTCTCTATGCTATTATCTCATTTCTTGAAGAAATCTCCAAGCTTCTTTAAATCGTCCCAACCCAAAGTTCGAAATCTCAACTTTAAAATCGTGGCTTCCCTTACTACTCACCTTCATATTTTAATAAAATGTTGTTTTAATGTTAGAATAAGGCAGATTTTCAATGCCTCTTACCTCTAAAATTTGCATATTTTATATGATTCCTTCATTTTCCATAAACATATACCCTCTTTGGTTTTTAATGCCTCCCCATTACTCTATACTTTCGCCATTCTTAGAAATTTGGTTTACCTCCACTAAAATTTAAATGACTTGGTTGAGTTCCTTTCGACATGCCTTGTATTTGTTATACTATAGACTTGATTTTGTTCCCATGCCTCACATCCTTATTGGATGTTTCTCCTATCTTGGTCAATCGCTGGTTAATTATTGTGTTTGAAATTTGAATTAAAAGCATGCAATTTATATGCTTCTTAACTAATAATCAATAGGAAATTTTTTATGTTGATTTTGTTTTAATGGTTATTATGCATGTTGGGTGTCGATGCATTTGATTTGTTCAGTTTGATGGCTACTATGTTTCATACTTGGTATAATCGAATCTTTTCTAGTGGCTATTCTTTGTTTGTTACATTTTATTTGGAGTCTGAAGTTCCCATGAGAGTGATTGTGAGGAACAACAGGGCTCCCAGAATAATCAGGGAGGTAGAGGTCTGAATCTAGGTCAGCTGAAGTTAGAGGGATTTTAGTTGCATCATCTACTTGAGGAGGTCCTTGCCCGTCTAAGCCCTAGACAGGAGGGTCATCAACAGGTGGTTAGGGAAAGAGAATGGTCTCCTAAGAGGAGAGAGGTTATAGCAGAGTAGGAGGTTGTTTCATATGGTCATATGAGAGATCTTTTAAGGGTACGTCCTACTTTTGATGGTTTTGGTGGTGGTTTGGAGGTAGATAATTGGTTGATCGATCTGGATAGGTGTTTTTCCATGCATCCATATGGTAGTAACACCAAGGCGAGGTGTGCCATCATGCACCTTAGAGTTTTTTCCTCTACATGGTGGCAATTGGAGGAACATAAATTGCACCTTGATATTGGTTCAGTGACATGGGAGATGTTCTTGGAGAGGTTTAGAGCTCATTTTCTGTCAGATCACTAGAGACAGTGTCGTGTTGATGAGTTCCACGAATTGAGACAGATGGTGATGTCGGTGGAGCAGTATGGGTGCAAGTTTTATGAGCTTAAGCAGAATGTTGGTATCGGCAATGACAAGGCTATGCTGGTGCAACATTTTATTAGGGGTTTGAATGCTTGTATAAGTGGAGGAGTCTGTGTCTTCAATTTGAAGACCATGGAAGTGGTAGTGGAGAAGGCTTGTTTGGTAGAGGAGAATGTGGCCATGGCGCTAGGAGGCCATACAGGTGTATAGATTGGTAGCACACCTCCAGCAAGTTTTGAGTCTCAAGGAGGTAAGTCTTAGGTAGTAGGTTCTTCTAGGAGCCACCAAGCACCTACTAAGGGTGGACAACTGCAACAACAACAAAGTTCCTAGTCGAAACCTGAGAACTCTTAGTCCCAACAAGGTGGTGGTTCTCAGTATAGGAAAAACCAAAATTTGTAGCGATCTAAGCATTATCATCTCGACCAACCTACTCAGAGCACACAGTCTATAGGTAGTTTCTAGAAGTCTAGTGCACCCTCAGGAAGTTTGGGGTATGGTAGAGGTACAAGATGTTTTTCCTACAGCCAGCAAGGCCACATAACTAGAAAATGTACTCAGAAGAACAAAATAGGATTCGGTCAGAGATCGACAACCTCAGAGTTGATAGTGGGTGATGCAGGAAAGTCTCACAGAGTGTTTATGGTGGTTGATAACCGCCAAGCAAAGCATCAGGGTACAGTTGTAGACACTACCGATAGAGGTCAGGTAGTTGACTCTAGAGCCCATGGGCATTCTGGAGCACAGGAGACTCACCCTTAGGGGTTGAGACGTTGAGAACATGAGGGTCTAGTAGGGTCCTAATGTTGAGTATTCAACTACCTAGGAGGATGCATCCTGGATGCGAGAGTTATACCCATACTTGGTTGCAGGCTTCTAGGAGTAATCATGATCTTATGGGGGGGGGATGTAGTGCCCCTCATGTTGTTGTCCATTATCTACCATTGATTATTTTGTTAGGACAAACATTATGGCACTTTGATCATGTTAGATTTACTACTTTGATAATACTGGATGACATGATGATAATTTGATGTTCTTGCTACTATTTGAGTTATGGATATGCTATGACAGGTTTAAGGACTTATTGGTTTATGTGGATTAATTTAATTATGAGCATTATGTGTATCTGGTCATGTTTACTATGTGTTTATCTAGTGATTATTTGATGTTGTTTGTTAGGTAACTGGTTGCTATGCATTGATGTGGTTCCTTGTTTGATGTGTCTTGGTGAGAGGAACAGTGTTGCATTACTCATTCATGAGTACCCTGCTATGTTGCAACTTCCTTTCACGGTGTGTCTGACTATTTGATTATATATATGTTGTTCGACTATTTTGTTTGATGCAGGTTGTAGGTACCAGGCATCGACTCCACCTAAATTGACAAGTCTGAGCGTGCCTTAAACCCAATAGAAAATTGTTGAAAACGTAGATAACGTATGGTGCCCTATCCTTTCCATCATCTTTGATGAGGATGAGTACCCAATTGGTCACCCTGTTAGTCTTGTATGTTGTTTGTGGTCAGTTGTTCTCGTTTTGAACTTTTTTATGTTTAGGTGATTATTGTTGATACTTAGTTAAATTAAAATTGATAATTATGTTGTTTGAATAATTGTTGAATTAAATAAATTATTAAATAGACCATGTTGATAAATTGTATTTGAGTTGCCTTGGTTAATTAATTAATTTAAATTAAATTACAAAGTTAAAAAGGATTTTATAATTAAATATAAATATATTCATTATTAATGTTGAGTTTTAATAAATTAAAAAGGTGGGAAAATAATATAATATAAAATATTAAATTGTAAGGAGATAATGATTAAATTGTGAAAACAATTAAAAAGACAAAAAAAAAGAATTGTTCGGAGCACATGCGTGACTTCAAATTGCTTGTCGGTTGGAAACTTTTTATTTTGCGAGATTTATTATCTGATTTTTGTTTTCAAAAAATCTTACAACTTATTTTTGGAAAAATAATAATAATTATCTTTTGGGGAGAGATTAGCGATCATCATTGATTTTTGTTTTTGAATAGAGAACTTTGTCTGGAAGAATAATCTCTTGAATATTTTTTTTCGATTGACTGTTTTCAAAAATTGAATTGGGGAAAAATTACTAAAGATTAGATTAAGGTTTTGAAGAAATGGATTGTTGTGGATGTAGAAATTGATCTCGACACCGGTTTCTATTTCAGTAGCATTGGAATCCAGGTTGACTTTGCCTCTATTCTATTTTCATTTATCCATTCGTTGCAATAAGAATTCATCCTCTCTCTTGTTGTTGGTAATTTCTTAAGACCGATTTGTCAAACCAATTTGTGTTTACTTTGCAACCAGTGCAATTGATGAGATTAAATCTGCCTTCACCTATTAATCGCATTTGCTTGGAAGTTTCTAAAGCTTTTAGAAAAACTATATGTATGCTCTCTGTTGTTATCTCATTTCCTGAAGAAATCTCCCAGCTTCATTAAATTGTCCCAGCCCAAAGATCAAAATCACAACTTTAAAATCATGAATTCCCTTACTACTCACCTTTAGATTTTAATATCTAAACTCTTCATTGCTTCAAGCCATTAGTAAAATGTTATTTTAATGTTAGAATAAGGCAGATTTTGAATGCCTCCTACCTCTAAAATTTGCAAATTTTATATGATTCCTTCATTTTCCATAAACAGGCACCCTCTTTGGTTTTTAATGCCTCCCCACTGCTCTATACTAAATCGCCATTCTTAGAAATTTGATTTACCTCCACTAAAAGTTTGACTTGGTTGAGTTCCTTTCGACATGCCTTGTATTCGTTATACCTCATACTTGATTTTGTTCTTGTGCCACACATCCTTATTGGATGCTTCGCCTATCTTGGTCAATCGCTCGTTAATTATTGTGTTTGAAATTCAAATTAAAATCATGTAATTTATATGCTTCTTAACTAATAATTGATAGGCAAGTGTTTATGTTGATTCCATTTTAATGGTTATTATGCATGTTGGGTTTCGATGCATTTGATTTGTTCAGTTTGATGGCTACTATGTTTCATAGTTGGTATGATCAAATCTTTTCTAGTGGCTATTCTTTGTTTGTTGCATTTTATTTGGAGTCTAAAGTTTGATTTTGTTGCATCATAAATTCAATTTTTTGCATATGGCATATGATTTATATACAACACTTGATTTCACATATACATGGATTTGATTCTACAACAGAGATTTGAGTTATATATATAGCATTCGATGTAAATAGAAGGAATTTGATATTATTTAAACAAAATTTGTTAAATGATTAGATCGATATATATATATATATATATTTGAATATTGATATATGTATTGTGAACTAAAATTGTGCTCACTATTATGATACCAAATTTATTTCTAGAAAAACAGCAACTCAGATTTTAAAATATATATAAATATGTACATATATATATATGTATGTATATATATAAATATATACATAATGATATATTTGAATATATATATTTAGATCTATATATATATATATATATATACATATATATGTATACATATATATATACATATATATATATACATATATATATACATATATATATATATACATATATGTATACATATATATATTTATTTATATGTGCATACATTTATATGAATATAAATTATGGTGGTTTGGGAATTTACTATGAATTTAGTTATTTAAAACATTTTTTCCTTTACAAATAAATGGTCTTGCAAGCTAAATAAATTGAGAAATTAAAATAGAGGAAATTGATTGTCTTATAGTTAGAAAATGGAAGGATTTAATTAAATAAATGAAGTAGAATATCTTTTGTGGGTTGATTATGTTCACAATTATTTAATAATGGATTTGCAAGATCATTAACTTAGTTTTGAGAATAATTGTTATTATTATTATTACGAATCGTTGTGGTAGATAACCTTGTTAAGTGAATCTAGTTGTCAAGTTAAGAGTAATTGATATGTGGAAATGGTGTACAATATGGTTGTCTTATTGGAGTGCTTGCTCATTTTATTGTGTAGATTAATGGAAATGTTGGAAATAGGATGCCATTTAATTGCAAATCCTAAACATTAATTATTTCATGTATCTCCTAGATTCTTGGAATGTGTTCAAAAACACTAAGATTAGGATGAGATTAATATTTGATGAAATAATCATGATTATTGACATTTGTAATTAATTCTAAATGTAAGGAGCATGTGAGGGTGTCCATAGTGAGTTCCTAAATAATAGGGGCACATGGGGCACCCACATGGTAAAGTGACACTCACCTTGTGTTCAGTTAACTATACGGAGTAACAGTTAGCACTTCTAAATGCATGTAAAGATCCTAGGAGTTAGGGTTTGAAGTTTGCATGCTTGAAGTTCAGTTGAGATCAGTTCAGTTCAGTTCAGTTTAGTTCAGTTTATAATCAGTTTAGCTCAGTTCAGTTCAGTTCAGTTCAATTATGGTTCAGAACTTGTCTTCAGTTAGTTTCAGTTGTATGTTAGTTAACTTCAGTTGACTTGGAATGCATGGCTAATAACTTTGAGTTGTATGATAGATAACAGGGACTACCTCTAGTTAATAGGGGATGACCATTCTTGCATGAATGGTGTTGAGTAAATGTTTCAGTTAACTAGAAATCACTTGGAGCCAACTTCGGCACCCAAGATGCTTTCTTGGATTTACCTCTCTTGCATGATAAGATATTTCTGAAGGCTTAGTTAAGTAGGATTACTTATGGGTGCCAACTTTGAGGAAGAGCTTTGGAATTATCACCAAAGTGTTCAGGATAAGTTGTAGCTTTAGTTTGGGACGCCCAAATGCATGAAGCACATGTTGTAAGCTTTAGTCTTCACAAAATAACTCAATTTGAAGCAATATGGCGTACCTTTTCAAGGGCTTGAGCTTGTGCATTGTAATTATCACCATTTGAAGATTGCAAGGTTGCATATTGTCTCTATATCTTATTCAAGTTGAAGAGAGTTTTCATAATTGTTATTTGCATGTGTGAAGAAGATTGGTAAAGATAGAAGAAGCATTCTCAAGCAAGAATTGGAGCTATTGTATTTCAGAGATTGAATAATAGAATAGTTCTTGGTGTCTACAGTTTTTTCCCGAAAGGGTTTCTCCATGTTATATCTTGTGTAATCTTTCTAATATCCTATCTAGTTCTTCTATCAACTTCTCTCTACATTCTGCAACAGTAAAATGGATTAATCAAGATAATCACCCACAAAGAATATATGTAGCAAAGAAAAAGCTTACTAAGATCAGCAATATTAAAGTTTTACAGAGTATTAAGCTAAGAAAACACCTCATTTTTCAATATTTGGTATCAGAGCTGAGGTTGGGTAGAGTATTGGGATGTCTTTCTCTTAAACTTTGAAGGATTTATTGGCTTAGTGGGAGCTCTTATTATTTTAGTAATTTGCTGATTTTGGAATTAAGTTTTTTGTTACAATGAATTCAAGGTTAGATATTGAAAGGTTCAATGGTTCTAACTATGAAATGTGGAAATTAAAAATGGAAGATCTTCTTGAAGAAAGAGATCAGTGGTTAGTGGTTAATAATGAGACAAAGACACCTACAACTATGTCAGATGAAGATTGGGCTAAGTTAGATAAAAAGGCAAGAGGAACAATTAGATTGTGTCTTGCTGATGTTGTTCTTTTAAATGTTTTAGTGGAAACCAGTGCATATAAATTGTGGAAAAGAATAGGAGACATTTATCAAACAAAGAGTCTAACAAATAAGTTGTATCTAAAAAGGAAATTATATTCATTGAAAATGAAAGATGGTGATTCAGTAGCACAACATTTTAAAAATGCTTTCAATTTAATTCTCAGTCAATTAGCATATGTAGATGTAAAGCTTGAGGATGAGGATAAGTGCATTTTATTGCTTTGCTCTTTACTAGATTCTTGGGAAAATTTAATAGTTGCAATTAGTGGTAATGGTGTAGATCCAAAGATGGAAAACATCATTCCTACTCTCCTATTAGAGGAGATGAGGAGGAAATCAAAAACTAGCTCCCAAGATGCCTTGTTTGTAAGAGGTAGGCCTAAAGAGAAGGAATCTAAAGCAGACAAGAAAGGAAAGGGTAAGTCTAAAGGACGGTCAAAAACCCCTAGTAAGAGTAAGGTAAAGTGTTGGAATTACAGAAAACCTGGACATATTAAAAAGGATTGTAAGAGCAAGAAGAAGAGTACTGATGCTTCTACAGAAAAATATGATGACAACAATGATGCATTAGTCATTTCTTCTAAATCTGTTGTTGATAACTCTTGGCTTCTTGATTTAGGCTACTCCTATCATACGACTCCTAGAAAGGAGTGGTTCTCTAAGTATACTACATATGATGGAGGAGATGTCTTCTTTGGAGACAACAACACAATAAAGGTGTTGGCAAAGGAGAGGTAAAATTGTATTTCAGTGATGGTAATGCTAAGACCCTTAATGATGTTTTACATATTCTAGGACTTGCAAGGAATCTACTTTTTGTCTGTAACTTTAATGATTCTAGAATGCATGTGACATTTGACAAAGGTGGTTGCAGATTGGTGAAAGGATGGTGGTTGCTAAAGGATCTCAGATTAGGACTTTGTTTAAGCTGAATACCTCCAATGTAAATATTTTATCAAATGTAACTGAAGCTGAAAATACATGTATGCTATGGCACCATAGATTGTGCCATATAGGTGAAAAAGGTCTTAAGACCATTCTTAATAAAAATTTGGTTGACGGTATTCCTAATTATAATATTGGCAAAAATGACTTTTGTGAGCACTGTGTGTTTGGAAAGCAATCTAGATATAAATTTCCTAGTGGTACAAATAGAGCTAAAATATTATTAGAAATTATTCACTCAGATGTAATGGGCCCTGTGGATATTGACTCTATTGGAAAATCTAGATACTATGTCACATTTATTGATGATGTCTCAAGATACACTTGGATATATTTTATGCATAACAAATCTGATGTGTTTAATAAGTTTAAGGAATTTAAGGCTTTGGTTGAGAACAATCAAATCACAAGATAAAAGTGTTGAGATCAAATAATGGTGGTGAGTATTGTTCTAAGGAATTTGATGATTATTGTAAGCATGCAGGAATAGCGAGACAAAAAATTACTCCATATACACCTCAACAAAATGGAGTAGCAGAAAGGATGAATCGAACCTTAATGGAAAGAGCTAGGAGTATGTTAAGTAGTGCTAAGCTTGAATGGTCCTTATGGGCTGAAGCGGTATGTACTTGTTATTTAATCAATAGATCCCCTAGTTCATCTATTGAAGATAAACTCCTTATGAGATGTGGTTAGGTAGGAAACCTAGTGTTTCACATTTAAGGATCTTTGGTTGTGAGGCTTTTGTTCACATGCCTCAAGAAAAGCGATCTAAATTAGATCCTAAAGCACAAAAATGCATATTCATAGGTTATGGTGAAAATGTAAAAGGTTTCAAGCTTTGGAATCCACTAACAAGAAAAGTTTATTTATAGATGTTATTTTTAGGGAATTTAGAGCTTATTTAGGAGAAGAACAACCAAAGGAAAAGGATACTTCTCGAATAGTGCATTTTGAGACAAATACTGAGAAGCAACAAGATGCACATGTTGAAGAACAAGTGGATGAATTCCAAGAAGAGAGTGCAGAGAGTTCTTCTGAAATAGAGGCTCAAGATGAGCATATTGAGGAACAAGAAGAAACTCCTTTAAGGAGATCCACAAGACAACAAAATCCTGTTGATAAGTATAGCCCACCTAATTTCTATTGTATTTTTTCTTTAATGAGTACTAATGATGAACCCAGTTCTTATACATAAGCTTTGTCCTCAAATGAGAACAAGCTTTGGTCACAAGCTATGCATGAGGAAATGGAATCCTTGGATACTTGTGACACATGGGATCTTGAGAGTTTTCCCAAAGATAGAAAGGCCATTGGTTGTAAATGGATCTTTAAAAAGAAGATTGGTGCAGATGGTAATCTCGAAAGGTACAAGGCTAGATTAGTAGCCAAGGGCTACTCCCAGAGAGAGGGAGTTGACTTTAATGAAATCTTCTCTCCTGTTGCTAAATTAACTTATATTATATTCTTCTTATCTATTGCTACTACTTATGATTTTGAAATTGAGCAAATGGATGTGAAAACTACTTTTTTGCATGGGAATCTTGATGAGGAGATTTATATGAAGCAACCTAAAGGTTTTGTTGTAAAAAAAAAGAAGAATTGGTTTACAGGTTAAAGAGATCTTTATATGGATTGAAACAGTCACCCAAAATGTGGTACCAAAAGTTTGATGCTTTCGCATTAAAAATTGGTTATGTTAGGAGTGAGGAAGATCATTGTGTTTATATAAAAATTATTGATGATCAACTTTGAATTATTTTCTTGTATGTTGATGACACGTTTATTGGTAACAACAAGGTAATGATCAGATAATTGAAAGCACAACTCTCAAACACATTTGAGATGAAAGATCTAGGGGCTGCAAAATATATCCTTGGTATGGAGATCAGTAGAGATAGAGGTAACAAAAAGCTTTGCTTAAGTTAGAGTAATTATGTTGATACTTTTTGAAAAGGTTTAATATGCAAGATAGTAAACCGTTTAATATTCCTTTACTAGTCAACACGAAGTTAAGTTTAGAGATGAGTCCTAAATCTGATTTTGATTTTGAGGAAATGTCTTAAATTCCATATGCTAGTGCAATTGGTAGTTTAATGTATGCAATGGTCTGTACGAGACCAAATATAGCACAATCAGTGGGAGTTCTTAGTAGGTTTATGTCTAACCCTGGTAAAGAACATTGGACTTATGTTAAGAGGTTGTTTAGATATTTACGAGGCACTTTATATTACTGTTTAGGTTATCATGGTTCTAATAATATTGATATTATGAATAGATCATTAGACATACAGGGGTTTGTTGATTCAGATTGGACAAGAGATTTGGACAGTCAGAGGTCGACAAGTGGTTATGTGTATACTTTGTTTGGAGCTGTGGTTATTTGGATGAGTAAGAGGCAGCCCACGGTTGCTTTGTCCACCATAGAAGTAGAGTACATGGCTGCTACACATGCTTCTAAAGAGGTAGTTTGGTTACAGAGACTTGGGCCAGGTATTGGTTTTAATTGCAAGCAAGTTAGGCTTGAATGTGATAGTCAGAGTGCTATTTGTTTAACTAAAAATCCTATGTATCATGCTCGTACTAAACATGTAGATGTTCAATATCACTTTGTGCAAGAAATGGTTGAGAGTGGGAAAGTATTAATTGAAAAATTTGACACTTTGATTAATGTTACAGATTATCTTATGAAGCCAACTCCTACAGATAAGTTCTCATGGTGCAGGAAGGCCATTGGCCTTGAGTCTTGTACTTGATTTAAATTTATTATTCCTTGTTTAGAATAATTGCAATGTATAATGTCAAGTGGGAGAATGTTGGAAATAGGATGCCATTTAATTGAAAATCCTAAACATTAATTATTTCATGTATCTCCTGGATTCTTGGAATGTGTTCAACAACACTAAGATTAGGATGAGATTAATATTTGATGAAATAATCATGACTATTGACATTTGTAATTAATTCTAAATGTAAGGAGCATGTGAGCGCATCCATAGTGAGTTCCTAAATAATAGGGGCACATGGGGCACCCACATGGTAAGGTGACAGTCACCTTGTTTACTTAACTATATAGAGTAAAAGTTAACACTTCTGAATGTATGTAAAGATCCTAGGAGTTAGGGTTTGAAGTTTGCATGCTTGAAGTTCATTTTAGAATAGTTTAGTTCAGTTTAGTTTAGTTCAGAATTAGTTTATTTTAGTTCAGTTTAGTTCAGTTATGGTTTAGTTCAATTCAGTTTAGTTTAGTTCAGAATCAGTTTAGTTTAGTTTAGTTTAGTTCAGTTCAGTTCAGTTATGGTTTAGTTGTCTTTAGTTAGTTTTAGTTGTATGTTAGTTAACTTCAGTTGACTTGGAATGCATGGCTAATAAAATTGATTTGTATGACAAATAATAAGGACCACCTCCAATTAACAAGGGATGACCATTCTTGCATGAATGGTGTTGAGTAAATGTTTCAATTAACTAGAAATCACTTGGAGCCAACTTCGGCACCCAAGATGCTTTCTTGGATTTACCTCTCTTGCATGATAAGATATTTTTGAAGGCTCAGTTAAGTAGGATTACTTATGGGCACCAACTTTGATGAAGAGCTTTGGAATTATAACCAAAGTGAAGGATAAGTTGTAGCTTCAGTTTGGGACACCCAAATGCATGAAGCACATGTTGTAAGCTTTAGTCTTCATAGAGTAACTCAACTTGAAGCAATATGGCATACCTTTTCAAGGCCTTGAGCTTGTGCATTGTAATTATCACCATTTGGAGATTACAAGGTTGCATATTGTCTCTATATCGCATTCAAGTTGAAGAGAGTTTTCATAATTGTTATTTGCAAGTGTGAAGAAGATTGGTAAAGACAGAAGAAGCATTCTCAAGCAAGAATTGGAGCTATTGTATTTCAAAGATTGAATAATAGAATAATTCTTGGTGGGGTTTTTTCCCGAAAGGGTTTCTCCATGTTATATCTTGTGTAATCTTTCTAATGTCCTTTCTAGTTCTTCTATCAACTTCTCTCTACATTCTACAACAGTAAAATGGATTAATCAAGATAATCACCCACTAAGAATATATGTAACAAAGAAAAAGCTTAATAACATCAACAATATCAAAGTTTTATAGAGTATTAAGCTAAGAAAACACCTCATTTTTCAACAGGAAACTAGGTTGTTTTTTGGATATTGTTTTTAAGTGGGAGTATTTTATGCAGAGTGGATATTGGTAGTTTTCCAAAGCCTTGGGGGATTAGCTTGAGTTTTGGGTTTCATGATTATTTCATTTTGGAATGGTTGATGATGTGTTTGAAATGAGTGCAAGATGGTCAATGCCTTGCACTATGTTTAGATTTATGGGTTTGTGCTACGTGTGCAAGAGGGTTTATGCCTCGCATTGGGTATGCTATCTTGTGATTGAGATATGTGAGCTAGATGGTTAATTCCTTTCTCTATGGGACACATATGATTATGTTATGTTTGCAAGATGGTAAATGCCTTACTTGTTTTGTAGGGTTTACTAGATGCAAGTAGAGGTGGTGGCTCTTAATAGGGGTTGAATCCAAAAGTGGTGACCTAGACAACCCATTGGAGAGTTCTTAATTCATTGATAACCTAAATAATGAGTTGGGGGGATGGGTAATTTTCACATAAACAAGATAATGGATACCTCACCCATGCATGTAGTGCTCGTTTAGGATAAGGATAGGTAGAGAAGGCCTGGTAGGCAAGATCAACTTCCTTGTCCTCATGAAAGGAATGTTGGTTCTGTATGTGTGACCCTATGTGGCCGAGACCTAGTGAGAGGTTTCTAGGACAACCATAGATGGGGGTCAGGGTCTAGTGAGAGACTACTAGGACAACCCATGTCAGGACCGCACGATGACACTCTTCCCTATTACAGTCTAGCATTCCCTAGCTTTGTATTTCCCTTCTGTTGTGTGTGTGCCTCTAGAAGCGAATTCAATGTTGTAAGTGGTATCTCTATTATGTGATGTTATGTTGTATTGTGTTATGTTGGAACCATGATTTGTCCTTTTGTGTTAATCCTTTTGTCTTCTTGACTATTTTGTGGTGAGACTTTATTGTTATCTCCTAGCACAGGACATGGACCTTAGGGTTCCACATGGTTGGGTGGATTATGGTTTTTCCTCCATTGGGTTTCCTAGTTGTTGTATGTGAGCATGGAGGATGTACCTTATGTAGTAGATTTTGGGTCTTGTACCAGTTCGAGAGATAGTTGCACATGTTATGTAATGTATTTGTATATCATTTGTATCATGTAATGTAATCTTGATGTACTATTCCTGTTGTATTCAGAGGAGCATTGATGTATGTTTGGAACAATGTAATGATGTACCCTCATGAAAGAGAATTTGAATATGTACTTTTTGGCTATTTATATATGATCTTGATGATTACTTATTTGACATTATGATATGGAAATATATGTGTTTATTCATTTAATGCAATGGATTTAAAATGAACTCTTGAAGATAGTTAATCCTTGATGTATGTTTAGACTTTGTTAATAGATATGCTAGTAATGCAGTCATAGAGCCTTAGAGGACATAGCTTAACTTATATGTTATGTTTAGATATGATTTTATAATTCATGTTATTGTACGAAATTTTTTTAAAAAAAATTGAGCCATTATTGTTGTATAGGTGTCTTGTCCTCTGGGGTTCTTTGGCAGGGCATTACACTGCTAATAGAGATTCTCAAGGAGACACAGTGGTGGCTGCAAGTATTAACACTAGGGTTGAGAAAATAAGTGTTTGCAAGTCTAATAGACTACCACAACACAAAAATGAGGTTTAGGCTAACGATATTTCCAACAATTCAGATCGGGAAGAGAGCAAGCAGGACACCATGGAGGAGACCAAAGAGCATGTTGAAGGCCCAAGTCTCTTCCTTGAGTTAAATAGGATGATCAAGGAGGAATCAACACTAGATTCCTCTAGTCATTGGACTTAGGTGGAGGAGACTACTAGGGTGGAAGATGCCAAAGATGAAGACCCCAACAACCTGGCGGCCCATGTTGCTATATTGGAAAGAAAGTTTATAAGGCTGACTCGTTTCATGATTAAAATCATCCACCAATCTATTGTTACTCTATCAATAGTGCTTAAAGAGGAGGTTGAAAATAAATTTGTTGAGACTAATACAAGCAACAATTGGGTTGGAGATGATGTGTTGAATCTCTTCATGGAGGAGTGGGAGGGAATAGGTAGGTGATGGGGGGTGTGTGGTTTGCTATCGAGTGGGTTGTCTTTTTGCTGTTGTTCAGTTTTCTCTATTCTGGCTATTTTGTTATTACTTGTTTAAGTTTTCTGATCTAAATTTTGACCCTTCTAGCCCCTCGTGTTAAGGGTTCCACACCTTGGGTGATCCCACAATAGTGGTTTACAATTTTTGGCCAAACTGGACACTGATATTTTTTTTTAACACAATCTCCACATTCGGGCACCTATAGCGATTAAACCGTAAGGAATTTGAAGATGATGCAAACTAGAGTCTTGTCATATTTTGTCTGTGAATTCTAAAAATATTTTTTTCAATTTTTTTGGAATCAGATTGCACTTCTTTTTCCATCTCCCACGAAAAATTAGTTTTTTTCAAAAAACAACATTTTTAAAAAGTGACGACACCGTATAATGCATAACTTTTTTTCCTTGAAAGATAAAATTCCAATTCTTTCAAAATTTAGATTTATAACTCGATATCTAGTGCTTCCATTTGGTTAGATAGTTTTTATTGAATATTTTTTCTTTAATCAAGTTTCAAAGTCAAATCAATTACAGTTAGGACATAACACGACCGTATAACACATAACTTTTACTATATGGATCAAATTCTTTTTTTTGTTGGATCAAGGACTCCAATATCTGGTGCACTCATATTTTTAAATTTTTTTTTTGATAATCTTCTATTTTTCCACTTGTGCAAAATAGAGAGTTTTGTTTTCAGTGAAAAACCTATATTTAATAAAACTTAAAAAACAGATAGATAATATAATCAAAACATACTAAAATTATATTCGTTGGATAGATCGTTTTGAGGGGAACCCGCTACTAGTTGGGTTTCTGAGATCTCCTCCATTTTCATTCTCAAATCGAGCTTCGAAGCGCAAAATTTTCAGCAATTCTGGTGCCTTAGGAAGCAAGGATGAAAAAAGATGGGTTCGGCCGAACAATTGTTCGGTCGAACAAATTCAAAATGTTCGGTCGAATAGGGGTTCAAACGAACCACTCACATGGGAGATTAAAAAAAGGAATTTAAATGGGTTCAACTGAACATGCTAGACATGTTCGGTCGAACACCTTGTTTTTAATAATAATATAGATATTATTTATATTGTTTTTAAATGATAACTTAAATTTGATGGCCATATGACCGTATTTAAAGATTTTTGCTATAGAATACAATCAAAATTTTAAAAAGATTGCAAAAGGAGATATTTTGGATAAACTGTGAAAATTTATATAGAATTATAGTGATATATATGTTTGATTTATATATAATTTTACATACACTAAGGTATATCATAATGTTTTAAGGGCACCCTTGAATAGATAACCGTAATTAAAAAATTTGTTGATAGGTAAATTCAACCATCAAATTTAATCCTTGGTAGGAGGGAGATACTTCAAAGAGAGAGGAGGGCGAGTGGGAGAGAGATAAAGTGTAGGGGGTCCTAGGGTTTAAGGGTTAAGGGTAGAGGAGCTCGAGAGGCAGAGTGGGTAGGAGGGATAGACTTTTTAGAGAGAGAGGGGGGGAG